>QRFJ01001169.1:1022925-1073358 GCA_006176705.1 Cocos nucifera | reverse complement strand
CATAATGAACGGCCGGACCGGACCGAGGTAGAGTAGGCCAGGGTTGGAGGGGTTTTATTGGCATGGGGCGGAAGAAGAAGGAAGAGGAAATAATAATTAATAAAATATAAGATAATAATAATAATAATAATAAATATAATATATATATTATTATAATATTATTAATATTATAATATATAATTTTTTATTTTGTATATTCTAAAAAAATTAAAAATTTTTGCATTGGATATAATTTTAATATTTAATTTAAAAATATTTCATTAAAATTAAATTACATTACAGAATTAAATTATGCAAATTCAAATATACAATCAAATTTCAGTAATTTTATGCACAATTATTATCTATGTGTATCAATATATAAGAATCAATATTATTAGCAATCTATCTTTAAAATTGCAGTATTCTTATAGCATAACGTGAGCTTGTGTAAGCACAAATGTAACCTAGCTAGGTGATTGCGCTTAAGGATATGACATTACTTGATGGTGCAAACTAGTTAGTTAGCGAACTTGATGATTTGTTTGAATTTCAAGTAATTACAACTATGCATAATTGCATAATTTACTCTAATAGGGCACCTAACTTTAGTAATACTACCAAAACTTAGCCTCTTATAAATTATATAATATATATAATATAATATATATATTATATATAAATAAATAATGTTTCATATCATATATATAATCTAATAATATATCTATGCTATGTATGTATGCTAGTGTATGTACGTATTGTATCATGCTATAGGACTGGTTCGTATGAGATGACGATGGTCGTGTAAAATATATTATATGTATAGGTTGTTTGTACGTAGTACATACCGTGTATGTACTACATACATGGTCATACATAACGTACATACATACGTACATACATATATATATATATATATATATATATATATATTATATATATGGTATGTATGTATGTATGTTCACACACACAAACACAACATACACACACACACACATTAATATTATATAATAATCTAATATTGCGCGCATGCGCGCGCACACAGCACATATATATAGATATGTACATATATATATCATATATATTACCAAATGTAGATCATGTACACATATATAGTATATGTACATATTATGTACATATAATATCATATATATGTACATATGTAGACATTATGTATCAATATAATATATATATATATATATGTACATATGTAGAAATAATGTACATACTGTAGATATATATTATATTACATACGATCATACATACCTTAATAATTTAATATCCATATATATATAGTATATATATATATAACTATATAGTATATATGAATATTATATATATTATATATTATTATATATTATATATTATCATATATATAGATATATATATAATATATATATATATATATATGTTTATATATATACTATACATATATAATCATATAATATATATATACTTATAATATATATATATTATGCTATGATTATTATTATATAATAATTTTACACATTTTATATATACATACAATATATAAATAACGTATAACATCACTATCATATATTACATAAATAACAATAAATATATATTGATGAATAAAAATATAATTCACACTATATTATAATATATATGATAAATAAATATATTATATTTATGTAGTATATAATATAATAGTATATTAATATAATTAATATACATCAATATATATATTTACATACTAAATATAGATATATAACATATTATACATATAATATATATATATATAATATTGTAATATATATATATATATATATATATATATATTATATAATATATATATATTATGTATTATATATATATATATAATATATAATATATAATTATATATATATATATATGTATGTATAAATATATATATATATATATATATATAAATATAATTATATATATATAATATATATATATATATATATATATGTATTATATATTTGTATATATATATATATATATATATATATATATAATATATATATATATATATATATAATATATATATATATTATTATATAATATATAATATATAAATTAATATATATAGTATATAATTATATATATAACATATATATATATATATATTATAGAAAATATATATTATAATATATAATATATAATAATATATATATTATATATATACACACATATACATATATATATATATATATATATATATATAATATATATATATATATATATACTACTATATATATATATATATATATATAATATATATATATATATATATATATATATATATATATTATATATATATCGAACAACAAATATTATATATATATAGTATATAATATATAATATTAAATATATAATTTATTATATTATATATATATATATAAAATAATATAAAAATAATATATATTAATAATAATAGAATATCAAAATTAAATAATTATATAATATAATATATAAAATATAATATATATAATATAAAATTATATATATAAATAATATAATAATTAATAAACTAATAATATATATATATAAAATAATATAAAATATTATAATAAATAAAATAAAAAAAAAAAAATAATATATATATTATATATAATATATAATATATATATATATATATATAATATATATAATATATATTATATATATACATATGTACATAATATATAATACTATGTGTTGTTGTATATGACATATGATATATATATATGATAATGTATACATATATATAATTAATACATACATACATACATATATATTATAGTATATATATATATATATATATATATATATTATTTATATATATATATATACATACATATATATATATATATATATATATATATATATATATATATATATATATATATATAATATATAATATATATATATATATTATATATGTACATAATACATATATAGATATATATTATATTACATATATACATTCATACATACATACATACATACATACATACATATATATGATATATATATATATATTATAATATATATATATAATACATACATACATATACATACATACATACTAACATAATACATATATAATATATATATATATAATAATATATATAAATACATACTAATACATATACATACATTTACATCATACATTACATAATATATATATATATATATTATATATATATATATATATATATTTATATTTTATATAATTATATATATATATATATATAATATATATATATATATATATATATAGTTATATATATGTATGTACATATATACATATACATACATACATACATACATACATACATACATACATACATATATATATATATATATATATATATATATATATATATATATAATATTTATAATATAATAAAATAATATATTATATTATATTTTTAAATTATGATTAAGGTTTGAATTTGAGCTTAAACTCAAGCTTGAGTATAACTCGATTGAATTTTGAACCGAGTTAAGTTGACCTTGGATGTTACTCTCTCTTTTTTTTTAATTGAGTCAAATTCGATCTTAGATATTAAGATTTAATTAATTTTAAATTTAAATATTTTGAAACGTGCCAAGCTTGAGTCTTTAGTTAGCCATTTGGCTCAGCTCGGCTCAATTACTCCTTAATTGTCAAAACTTTTGATCAAATATGTAATTCATCACGTGTCATGTGCTTGGATATTTTTTTAAAAGGTAGTTTTCGATGAACGATATATTTTTTTTAAACGGTTGACGGAAAGATTCCTTATTTCAGCTGGGAAGCAGCATACAGCCACGTGCCCTGGCTCCTTGGTCATCACCAATCGCTTGACACCTACTTCTACCGCAGCAAGGAAAAAACAATCGCGTTTGCTACCTACCTGCTCTGCCGACCACCTTTTATATCACCTACCGCATGTCCGTAACCATACATGATCGTCAGTTGGAAGGAAAAAAAAAAAGTCTGCACCCAAGTGGACTTTTTGCAATTAACTTCTCCCACGTTCCCATCAGATGTATTCCTTGCTTTTCACCGGTCAAAACTCTCTTATAGCTCTTTCCGTGTGCAGCGCCTGTCGGGATCCCCCACCAAAATAAAACAAACTCTTGGCTTTCTTTCAAAAGGAACTTCAAAAAAAAATACTTGCCTTTTGGCTTATTAGAAATGAAGAAAGCTCAAGCTCCCAGCTTCATTTCTTCCTTCCTCCTTGTTCTCCTTCTGTCTTGGAATCCCATAGCTATATCTCAGGAAGTTGGTAAGGAGAGTTGGAACTCTTATCTATGAAATGCTCAATAGAGATTTATATATGGTTTTTGAGTATAGCTTTGGTTCTCTGTGGTTGTTGCAGAGGATGAGAAGGAGTTCAGCTATGAGGAAGGGAGCCCCAATGGGCCCGATCACTGGGGAGAGATACACAAGGAGTGGGCTGCGTGTAACAATGGAGACATGCAGTCACCAATTGATCTGACCCATGAGAGGGTGAAGATTTTGCCAGGATTGGGGAGGCTAAAGAGGAGCTACAAGGCCTCAAATGCAACGCTTAAGAATCGCGGCCATGACATAATGGTACAACCTTTTACTGGCTTGGTTGCAACCAATTATATCACCATAATAGATTTTCCATTTTCCTACTTTGAGTTTATTTATTTTCATAATATTCCAATGGAAAGGAAGCATCGAAGGAATGAGCAATAGAATGGCTATATGGTATTTCTGAATAAATAAAGAGCATAAATGTTTATGGCACCATAGAAATAATGGAGTTGAGCTTGTGATTTTTTATACCGAGATTCTTTTGTACTCATTTAGTAGCTTATTAGTTTATATCATCTTCTTTTTTTAAAAAAAATTTTGAGCTTTACTTTTGACAAAAATTTGAGTTTTATGGATCTAACTGGAATAGGCTTTATTTTGTGTTGTATACTTTTGACAAAAAATTGTGCTGTATGGATTTAGTTGGAATGGGTGGAAGGAGGAGGGTGGATTCGTATCAATGGAACTGACTACCAGCTTAGACAATGTCATTGGCACTCTCCCTCGGAACACAGTATTAATGGAAAGAGGTCTCTCTCTCTCTCTCTCTACACTCAAACCATATCTCCAACTCCATTTTTTTGGTTCTAAAAAACATGCTTGAATTGTGGCATCTACTTCTTTATCCATAAAAGCTTCTACTTCTTTATGTAAACTTAAATTTTTCACCTTTATAACACATCATGTTGGCTGTTGCCTGTCCATCCTAATTTCCTTAACGCTACATTTGGTTTCAAGAACGAAAGCGTGGAAGACATCTTTCTTGGAAAAACTAGTATTATATTTGGTTTTCTCAGCAGAACACTGACAAAATTGATAAGTTTGAAATTTTATTTTTGCATCTCTCTCTCTCTCTCTCTCTCTCTCTCTCTATATATATATATATATATATATATATATATATATATTTATGTCTGCAACTAAACATATCTCACAACCAAAGATATCTCGTATGGTAATTCTTTTTTCAAGAATATAAGAAGCCAAAACTTCAAACCAAATTATATTGCTAACAGATTAGAGTATAACCAAATCTACGTTCTCATTTACAAAGCAAATAACAGAGTACTTTTTTCATAGTACTTGCAAAGATTGAATACCTGCTAACTGTTTGCAGATTTGACCTTGAGATTCACATGGTTCACGAAAGCTTTGATGAAAGAATTGCTGTAGTAGGTATCATGTATAAAACGGGTCGGCCGGACACATTTATTTCAGAAGTATGCTTTCTTCAACTTCGTCTACAGTTGGTGGTACCTTCATATTAAAAATAGTGCTCATTCTCTTACTTTTTTTACAGTTAACGGAATACATCAAAGAAGTTGCAGATACCGAAGAAGAGGAGACAAATGTAGGCATGGTCGACCCAAGGCACATAAAGATAGGGAGTAGGAAATATTATAGGTACATGGGCTCTCTGACAACCCCACCATGCACTCAAGGTGTTGTATGGACTATTACTAAGAAGGTAATTAATCTCAGCTTAACTTCTCATGAAACATAATTGCAGTTCTGAACAATTTATTGTGGGTTATAGGTCAGAACTGCTTCAAGAGAACAAGTGAAGTCGCTAAGGGAGGCTGTGCATGATGTAAGTTACCCTGCTGCTTCATATAATAGCAGTAAAGAGCATATAATTAATTCGGGCCTATATGGTTGCTACAAATGTTAATTTTGAGTATTTGAAGCTCTAGACAGGTTGGATTTCAGTATTTCTCTTTACAACAGTTATATCTGGGATTAACTGTAACTCTAATGAATGCCTTCTATTGCCTTTAACTAGTTAGAGGGTGGGCTAGAGTATTTAAAACTTACAAGTACTGCACTTACAACAAAATGCGAACATCTGAAAAGGGGCAGCAGCAGTAAATTGATCTCTCATATCTAGCCACTAAACATTCTATGATGATTCCTTGATACTTTCTTGCAAGAGGTTTCTAGATAAGGGGTTACTCTACCTAATCATGAATACAAATTATAATAAGTAGATAAACATCATGAAAACCAGAACATTAATTTAGGAATGAATATCATTATAAACTAGCTTATAATCCCATGCATAGCAACACGGGATACAATTTTTTTTATAAAAATATTTTTATTTTATTAATTTATTAATATATATTATATATTTTAAAATAATTAAAATAATAAAATATATATTTTTATACATAATATAAATTATAAGTTATTTATAAATTATTTAATTTTTTTAAAAATTTAAAATTTTATTTTTATTTTATAATATATATATATATATATATATATATATATATATATATATATATATATATATATATATATTAGATGTCACGTTCAAAGCTTGGACGGAGCAAGAGTTTCAAATTTCAAATAGAAACCATCCCTCTATCTCTTCTTCTTCACACTACGTACCTTTAAACAATTGTCAAGCAAAATGGCAATCTATTCTCTCGCTCTAAAGCCTGATATCTAAATGATTTCTAGCTAAATCATCACTTTTTCTTCCTCCAAAAGACTCACACTTACTACTATTTTCTATAACACCCCATCATCCACTGTAATCTACATCTCTGCTGAAAATAGATCAGATATGACAAAAATCATTCATTATCAAAATTTTAATCATTAAAATAATTAATATATCATTAATTCAAATAATACATTCTGAAATAGTTTAGAGATCATTCACTAATCTTACAACAATCATTTTTCTTGTCTTTCACTTTTTAAAATATAGTTTTTTTTAGAAGCTACATGATAAATAAAGTTTAACCTATACTTTTCTCTTTTTATTTAAACTTTAAATTATAAATTATTACTAAATTTTAAATTAAAAATTAAATAAAATTTTTAAATAAAGCACTCCAACTTCTTCTCCTAAAATAGTGAAGTCCTACTCTTCTCTCTCCTCTCTATGGTGAAGAAAAATAGAAACCCCCTCCTCTCTCTCACACACACACTCACTCAATAATGACCATCATTTACTTTTTTATGTTATTCTCCTTCCTCCTAACCTTCGTCCAACTCGTCTTATCCTCCACCCACACTCTCACCCACAACAACAGAGCCCTCCACCAATCCTTTTTCCCCATAACCTCCTCTCTTTCCCCAGCAACCCCCTTCCTCTTCCTTCTCAAGATATGCAGAAGCCTCCGTCTCCAGGATCTCCTAGATCTTGCAACCCACTCCCTCTCCCCATCCTTCCACTCTAGCAAGTACTCTCTCCTCTTTCCCTTTCCCCTCCTATCCACCACCCTTTCCACCTCTGCCCCCTCATATACCACCTCCTCCAGCTCCGCTGCCACGCCGCTAGCCCCGTCCGCCTCCTAGCGCCACCACCAACATCGCCGCCAGCACCTCCCTGGCCAGATGCAGTGCCATTCTCTCCAATCGTCTACCGCCACCACACCCATCCCGGCCTCCAGTAGCGCCCGCAATGCCGGCGCTCGCTCGTAGCCTGCCACCACTTGCAGCGGCATCAGCCCCCCCATCCCCCGCTGGTCCTCTCCTTCCACCCCACATCCGCTCTGGCTGATGCACTCATCCGAACCCTGCTCGTCTTCCCCTTTCTTCTAGTTCTCTGTCCTCAGAAGTCTCAATCGGGTGGAAGGCTTTAAGCGAACAAAGTGGGTTGGTTGAAACCTTTAGTCCTTGCCATTCTTGTTCTCTCTTCCTTTGCTTTGGTTGTAGAGAGCCGGGTCTCAAAGATGGATCTTGGCATGGGCTTGCATGGTGGACTTGCTGGTGGCATCAGAGTTGATGCTGGAACAGGAGGTTTTAGTGCCTTTGGCTCTGAGTCCGGCTCTGGTTCGACATGGAAGTAGTTCATCCTCAAGGTTGAGTGCTAACTCTTCGAAAAATTGATAGACACATGGAGTATGATAGGTTGATAAAAAATATATACGTGCCAAACGGAGGCAATATATATATATATATTATAGAAGATGGGTTACATACAATAGATCCTCCTCTAAAGATAAGGAGAGGGGCCAACCAACCGAGAATATCTAAACCTCTTCCTATGATCAATATCAAACATTTTCAATAATTATCTCCCATACTTGCTTGCCATCTAGTTTATTTGTTTTGGGGATACGAGCATATGAATTTTATGTTTTGAAGATCAGCGTTCATTTGGTATTTTCTCATTATTATTTCTAATATTTATTTTAATAGTAGAAATTAGTTTTCTCTCTCAACATGAGAGGCAAAACTGATGTGATAAGGACATAAGAAATATCGTCTTACCTAATTTGTGATTTAAGATGGTCGGTCGTTCACATAGTTCATCGAATTAATTTCTATCTAGAGCATAATATTTGTTCTTTTATTACTATTCACTTTTGTAGTGACGTTAGATTTTGACGGATAAGTAGTGCATACAGTATTTGACTTTGGCTGCCTTTGTGTATATTTATCATTTTTTCTCATTTTCAGAATGCAGAGAATAATGCGAGGCCAATCCAACCAATCAATCAACGCGAGATCCAGTTTTATACTCCAAGGATTCATGAAAGTGATCAACGTTTTCATCATTAACCAAATGATCTAGTGAATGCTCCACTTTTGTTCTCTAATATCTTTTATATCTTTTAGCTATGCTCATAAATAAACAGTTACTTGTCTTGAGAGAGGATAATGGTATTTTGCTACTTATTATTTTACCTGATGGGAAGAGGCAATTTGTTTGAAGAATGAATCCTCTTTGCAGTTTGCGTGAATTACGAAATAAACAATATGATGTCTTCCATGTCGTTACAAAAGCCATCCTCCAAGGAGTAAAACGTGACACCTCTGCCCCTTCTTCGAATGGTACCTCCCTGGCCCCTTATTTAACATCCTCAAGCTGGAAGGTTCGCTTGCTGCAACCATTGTACCATGGATCACTTTGCTACATCTTCCACTATGATCAATGACATGGTATCTTATATACATACAAATAAGTAGCCATGACATCGACGGTGCAGCGGACTGACTCGATGCACATTAAGGGTGCATTTAGTTTGTCATTAATTTTTTTTAAAAAATTTTAGAAAATAAAAATTAAAAAATAATAATTGATAACATTATAAAAAATAAAAAATAAAAATAAAAATAATTATTTTATATATATAATAAAATTATTTTATATTTTATTTTTTACTTTGCATAAAATTATTTTTTGCTTTACAGCAAGATAGCTACCAAACATATTTTTTACTTTTTTTTTATCTTTATTCAATAATAAAAATTTTAAAATATATTTTTTAAAAATTAAAAATAAAAAATATAACCAAATGAATCCTGGGATGCATTTGGTTAGCCACTAATTTTTTTTTTATTTTTATTTTTAAAAAATAAAAATTAAAAAATAATATTTGATAACATTATAAAAAATAAAAAATCAAAATTAAAATAATTAAAATAATTATTTTATATATAAAGCAAAAAAAAATTTGCTTTTTACTTTATGTATAATTACTTTTTTATTTTATAGCAATATAATTATCAAACATATTTTTTACTTCAGCTTAATAATAAAAATTAAAAAAATAAAAAATATTTTTAAAAAAAGTTAAAAAATGTAATCAAATGCTAGCCCGTGGGGTAAAAGGCATGTGGTCCTAGCTAGAGTCCACTTGTTGGAGAATCTACCATAAATGCAACTTCTATTAATACTTCTAATGTAGAACTAGTGACTTTGAAGAAGATGTTAAACTATAGAAAATTTAATAGCTGAAAATTTTCAACTAAAATTAGGAAAAAGAATATTTAAATTATTTAAATATATATTGGTATCAAACGAGAGATGGTTTTTAGTTTCTGTCTGTCAAATTTTATGATGAGCTCTTAGCTCCTCCCTTCATGGATATACGTGAAAAATGATTAAAAATTTAAATATGTTATCATGGTGATTCTGCTAATTGCTAGGCCTTTGCCTATTATCTAAGCAATTTTCCGATGCTCTATTTTTCAAAAATAATGTTTATCAATTCTTATACACGTTCCCAACTTCTTGAACTCTTTTTAGAATTAAGAAAAGACATAAAGTGCTTCTCTAAACCATTTATTTTATCTCTCTTATCCTCTAATCCTTAAAACTTTTTTTATTAATTTTTATTTAAGCATGCATTGCTCGTGTTCGATCTCCTGCATATTCGATCTTAGATTAAGAGTATGATGATGAACATGTTGAGAAAAATGCCTCAAATTTTTCTACATTAAATCCACAATGAGGTCCAGGAACAAGCCCAAAAACATCCCAATCGAAGTTCAGATAGTAAAAATATGCACGACGAAACATACGGATAGTAGGACGAAAGCTGAAGTGGGGCCCATGGCCAGTAGATGACCAGGCCCGGTGTAGGCCGACCGCACAGGCGTGCGGGCATGGCCTAGCACGGGCGCCTGGCGTAGGTGGGCACGCGAGCACGACTCAGGCCCAGGCAGTGCACCTGCGAGCGCGGCCCAGGCCCTGGCCTAGGCGGCCTCGCGACAGGGGCTGTTTGGGTTTTTTTGCAGTCTACGCACACAGTACGTGTGGACCAAGCTTTCTCGTGGCGTACCAATTTTTTGATGCAAGTTTGCATGATCTAGGGGCTGAGAAGAGCTACCGACGTGATCTAATGGCCAAGGGATGTTGTTTAACTTTGAAACGGGCTGAAAATCCTATCAGGACGCGGATAGAGGCCTTTAAAAGGCTTGGAGCAGTCCGTGAACATAGTGTGTGGCTTGGCAGTGGCATGAGAGAACCTGAGATGTGATTGAGACCAGAGATAGAGAGCCAGCGGATAGCAAGTGTAAGAGCTTCGGACAGATAGCTAGACAGCAGACTATGATCGTTTCAGGGGTCTCCAAGAGAGAATTTAGTAAGGATAACTTCTTCTTGAGAGGATATTATATACGTGAGTTAAGAGTGGGTAATCTTTTCTTATATCTCTTTCTTTTTCATAGTAAAATTTTGCATGCTCTGTGGAGATGAGCCTTTGGGCTGATCTACGTACTTGGTTGTGTTCTTATTTTATTTTCTTCTTTCTTCCTATCACAATATCATGGTACTAGATCTTTAACAAGTGGTATCAGAGTGTGCTGATATCCCAACATATTAGTATCAGAGCTAGATGGCATCAGAGTGTAGATTGCAGTAGTGGTGATAAAGATTAAAGAATATGGAGAAAATAAGTGTAATCAAAGTGGAGATCAACAGGTTCGATGGAAAGGATAATTTTTTCTTATGGCAAGTAAGGGTAAAAGATGTTCTCATCCAACATAGGTTGATCGATGCTCTCTTATATGATGAGATACCGGCCACCATGGAGGTGAAGAATTGGAAGCGGATCTAGATGCAAGCGGTGAGTATGATCCACTTATACCTAGCGGATGATGTCATGATTCATGTACTTGGCGAGACTTTCTTTATGGCGCTGTAGTCGAAGCTCGAGAAGTTATACATGACGAAGTCGCTCACCAACATGCTATTCATTTGGAGGCAGTTCTACCAGCTGCGAATGAATGAAGGCTAGAGTGTACTAGATCATTTATCTAACTTTTAGAAGATCCTCACCGACCTCCTCAGCATTGACGAAAAGGTTGAGGAGAAGACCGGAGCATTAGTCTTGCTAGCATTGCTTCCCTCTTCATATGAGTTCTTGGTGACTACTTTTTTAGTAAAAAAGAGCACCATCAAGATGGATGAGGTAATTGCAGCGATACTTTAGAACGAGGTTCTCAGGAGGGAGAACCCAGCTTTGAGCTCAGATAGTGGCAGCTCAGCTTTAGCGATTTTTGAAGAAGCAGGAGGCAGTAGACGGAGTGGTAGAGGATTGCAAGGAGGACGATCCAGGTTTCAAGATGAGAGACCAAAGTAAGATCAAATGCTACAGGTGCAACGAGATGAGGCATCGAGTCAAGGATTGCCCACAACTTAAGGATCGGACAAGGGCTACTGTAGTGGTGGCCAATAGCGATACAGAAGATAATGATGATGTCCTTTTGGTTACTGATGAGGTATCTACTTTTTTCTTCCAGTGGATTATGAATTCTGCTTGTTTCCATCATATATGTTATAGAGAGGAGATGTTTGACTCTCCAAAGACCAGTGAGGGCACTATGTTCCTGTCAGATGGATCGAGTTGTGAGATCAAGGATAGCAGGAGGGTCAACATAAAGCTCTATGATGGAATAATGAAGAAGTTGGATGAGGTGCGATACATATACAGCTTTAAAAAAATCTAATCGTACTAAGCAGACTGGATTCAACTAACTTCAGATGAAAAGTTGATGGAGGAGTCCTAAAGGTCATGCATGGTAGTAGGGTGATAATAAAAGGAAAAAAATATGGAGGATACTACCTCATGACAGGAAGCCCAATGCGAGATAGAGCTTCAGATGGAGATGGATCGGGCACGGGATGCGAGACTCGAGAGGATGACATGCGATATCATAAAGTGAAGTTTCTATTACCGTAGGAGGCTATCCTGAGTAGGTCTCAAGTTAGGAGGATCACAGCCATTGACGGAGATGGGATCAAACGGTCTGGCTTGACTTCTATATTTGTCCATCCATGATTAGCAGGCAATTGCCTCTGGACATGGGGGCACTAGATGAAATCTCGTATAGGTGGAGACCAAATATCGAGTCGATTGTCCATCCATGATTAGTAGGCAATTGCCCCAGGATATGGAGGCACTAGATGAACTCTCGGATAGGTAGAGACCGAATATCGACTCAAGATGAAGATTATTAAGAAAAATATCTTAAATTCTCTCATGTTAAGCCTACAACAAGATTTAGGATGACGAACGGAGTCCAAAGAGTCTAAGAACACTCTAATCGGAATTCAGATGGTGAAGATATGTGCGACGAAGCATGTGGACCGTCGAACAGAAGCTAGAGTGGGGCCCACAGCTAGAGGTGACCAGGTTCGGCATAGGTCAGCCATGCGGGCGTGCGGGCATGGCCCAGAGCCTCGCATGGGTAGGCGCATGAGCCGATCCAGGCCCAGGCGATGCATGTGCGGGCACGGCCTGGGCCCAAGTGACCTCGCAATAGGGACTGTTCGGGTTTTTTTGCGGTCCACGCGCATAGTATGCATAGATCGGACTTTCTCGCACGTGGACTGAACCTTTAAGGATAACTTCTTATTGAGAAGATTGTATATGTTAATTGAGAGTGGATAATCTTCTCTTGTATCTATTCCTTTTTTATAGTGAAGTATTACATGCCCCATGGAAGTGAGCCTTTGGACTGATCTATATATTTGGTTGTGTCCTCATTTTATTTTCTTCTTTCTTTCTATCGTAATATTTTGGTACTAGATCCTTGACAAATAGTATCAGAGTGTACGTGCTGATATCCCAATAGATCGATATCTGAACCAGACGGCATTAGAGCGCAGATTGCAGCAGTGGTGATAGAGATTGAAGAATATGGAGAAAACAAGCACAATCAAGATGAAGATCAACAGGTTCGATGAGAAGGATAATTTCTCCTTATGGCAAGTAAGGATAAAGGATGTCTTCATCCAACATGGATTGATCGATGCTCTCTTATACGTCGAGATGCCAGCCACTATGGAGGTGAAGGATTGAAAGTGGATCCAGATGCAAGCGGTGAGCATGATCCACTTGTACCAAGCTAATTATGTCATGATTTATGTACTTGACGAGACTTCCCCGATGGTGCTATGGTCAAAGCTCAAGAAGTTGTACATGGCGAAGTTGCTCACCAACACGCTATTCATTTAAAGACAGTTCTACCAATTACGGATGAACGAAGGTCAGAGCATGCTGGAACATCTATCCAACTTTTAGAAGATCCTCACCAACCTCCTCAATGTTGGCAAAAAAGTTGAGGAAAAGACTAGGGCGTTGGTTTTGCTAGCATCGTTTTCCCTTTCAGATGAGCCCTTGGTGACTGCTCTTCTAGTGGAAAAGAGCACCATCAAGATGGATGAGATCACTGTAGTGATACTCCAGAACGAGATTCTTAGGAGGAAGAACTTAGCTTCGAGCTCAGATGGCAGCAGCTCAACTTTGGTAATTTTTGGAGGAACAGAAGACAGTAAACGGAGCGGTAGAGGATTGCGAGATGGACGATCCAGGTCCAAGATGAGGGACCAAAGCAAAATCAAATACTATAGGTACGATGAGTTGGAGATCGAGTCAAGGATTGTCCATAACTCAAGGATCGAACAAGGGCTATTGTGGTGGTGGCCAGTAGCGAATACAGAAGGCAGTGATGATATTCTTCTAGTTACTGATGAGGTATCTACTTCTTCCGTCAAGTAGATTATGGATTCTGCTTGTTCCTATCATGTATGTTGCAGAGAGAAGATGTTTGACTCCTTGAAGACCAGTGAGGGCATTATGTTCCTACCAGACGGATCGAACTGTGAGATTAAGGACAGTGGGACGGTCAGCATGAAGCTCTATGACGGAATAATGAAGAAGTTGGGTGAGGTCCAATACATACCCAGCTTTAAAAAGAATCTAATCTCCCTGAGCAGACTGAATTCGACCATCTTCAGATGGAAAGCTGATGGAGGAATCCTAAAGATCATGCACGACAATAGGATGGTAATAAGAATAAAAAAGTATGGAGGACACTACCTCATGACAGGGAGTCCAGTGCTAGGTTGAGCTCCAGGTGGAGATGGATCGAACACGAGATGAGAGACTCGGGAGGACGATATGCGACGTCGCAAGGTGAAGTTTCTATTGCCATAGGAGGCTATCCCGAGCATTTCTCAGATCAAGAGGATCACAGCTATTTGGTGGAGGTGGGATCGAGCGGCCTGGCTCAACTTTCATATTTGTCAATCCATGATTAGTAGGCGATTGCCTCAGGAGATGGAGGTGCTAGATGAACTCTCAGATAGATAAAGATCGAATATCGAGTCGAGATGGAGATTGTTAAAAAAATATCTTGAATTTTTCCACATTAAGATCATAGTGAGGTCCAGGATGACGAACGGAGTCCAACGAGCTTAAAAATACCCCAATTGGAGTTCAGATGGCGAAGATATGTGCGACGAAGCATGCAGATCGTCGGACGGAAGCTGGAGTGGGGCCCATAACCAGCAAACGACCAGACCCGATGTAGGCCGGCCGCGCTGGCACGTGGGCTCGGCCTTGTGCGGCCCAGCACACGAGCACCCGAGTGCGGCCCAGCACCTTGCGTAGCCCTGCACAGCCCAGCGCCTTGAGCGGCCGAGCGCATGTGCGGGCGCGGCCCAGGCCCAGGCGGTGCATGCATGGGCGCGGCTTGGGCCTAGGCGGCCTCGCGATAAGGTCTATTCGAGTTTTTTCGTGATCCATATGCACATTTCTTGTGGATCGGACTTTCTCACGGCGTACCAATTTTTTTATGCAAGTTTGCACGATCTAGCGGTCGGGAAGAGCTGTCGACGTGATCTGACGGCCAAGGGATGTTGTTTGACTTTGAAACAAGCTGGGAATCCTATCATGATGCGGATAGAGGCCTTTAAAAGGCCTGCAATAGTCTGTGAATATAGTGTGTGGCTTGGCAGTGGCGTGAGATAACCTGAAACGTAATTGAGAGCAAAGATAGAACGCCAGTGGATAGCAAGAGCAGGAGCTTTGGATAGATAGCTAGGCAGCGAATTACGGTCGTTTCAGGAGGTTTCCAAGAAAGAGTTTGGTAAGGATAACTTTTTGTTAAAAGGAATGTATACGTAAGTTGAGAGTGGGTAATCTTCTATTGTATCTCTTCCTTTTTCATAGTGAAGTTTTGTATACCCCATAAAGACAAGTCTTTGGGCTGATCCATGTACTTGATTATATTCTTATTTTATTTTCTTCTTTCTTTTTGCCATAATATCTTGATACTAGATCCTTAAGAAATGATATTAGTCTGCTGATATCCCAATAGAACAAAGCTACTTTGAAACTTTCTATCAAAACAAAATAGATCCTTGCTTTATCACTCTAGAACATATGCCCACATTAATTAGATTTGGAGCCTGTTTGGATAACTTAACAGTATTGGACCGCATTTTTGGCTGGACTCCTAAACTGGCAGCCCATTTATGCAGGGCTATATCAGCCTAACACTTTCCAACCCAAATCCCATGATTATATATATATATAGAGAGAGAGATTTTTTCCTTTCTTCCAACAATTTTAATATCTTCGCTCCTCATCGTCACCAGAGGGTACTCTCTTCTTCCCTGACCCAAACAGGCTTTTAATTTTATTCTTTTACTATTTTAGGCAGCAGTAAATTTGAGTCCTCCTAATCTTCCAGCAGAGTAACCATCCTATCATAGATTCATAATAGCTGCTATGTTTACTATTTTTAATCATTATAATGGATGTAACAACATTTGCTAAGTCTACCCTTCGAGTAGATATTTTTGCAGAAACGGCGGAGAACAATAACAAACACGATGGTTTCATTTTATTAAATATCTCTTTACGTACTATAATACCGCTTAATATTGTCATCGTGGACATCATCATCATTATTTCTAAATGGAATGATAAGGAACTTAATTAATTCCAAAGGAGTGATAGAGGTTCTAAAGATCCTTTCAACAAGATCGAGATTTATCTCTTCAACGTGCCATACCCATGTATAAGATAAATATCTGTTATTAGGCATTTATAGCCGTTGGCGTTAAATGAAGCTGGGTTCGGGTTAAATCTTTCGAATGATTAATCTTTATTTACAGCATCAGCCTTTTGGTCGCATCTTGCACGAATTTTAAAGTATACCAATCTTTTTTTTCTATATAACTATGCAGATCCCAAAGCAGATATTGTATATGGATCCCGTCTTTCGTAGGGATATCACGGTTTGGATGAGAACATCTACACAACTTCTAGCAGGCAACAGTTACCATACCATCCTAGCTTTTTCTAATTCTTCTAGAAATAAAAGTCTTTTAAAAATACCAAGTTATGATCAAAGCGAGAATCTGGGCGAAGACAAAGTTTGAAAGCCCTGGTCAATTTTCTTAATAAAAAAGCGAGACTTAAAATGATGGCCAGCAGCCTCCATCAGCAGATTGTAAGAAGGTCAAGTAGTGTCCATTTTTAATTTCATTTCATTTTCTCAATAATGAAGCTTGATGGGCTTCAGTCATTTTTTTTGATTTTTTGGTGAAGAATGGCGACCAAGGTCAGCACCTTTTTTATGGAGAAAATGAAATGATCGATACAAGTTCTATCGTAAAAATAGACCAGAAAAGAAAGTTTTGGCGTGACCGTTTTTTCTTTTGGGTAAATTTAGTGCGCCTTCTTTGACCCACCAACTCCCTCAACCAGTCAGCCGAGTCTTCATCAAATTCTTTGTCATCAGTATACAAATGATAATATATTATGTTAATCGTGAAAAAGTTGCACTGTTACTCGGCTACAAGGGTCCAAGAAAAAGGATATCACATAAATATTTTGCTTTTCTAACAGAACAATGCCTAAATAATGAATGGATCCCTCTTTCTTTTCAAAAGGCCACGTGGGGCCACGTAGCACGAACCTGCAATTGGCATGGCAATTGCAGATTCGCATCATGTGTCCCGTTAGAAAGGAAACATGGACCGATCCATTATCCAGGCATCATCCTGTTACAATAAAATAGAATAAAAACTTTAAACATCCGCTTTCAT
This sequence comes from Cocos nucifera, assembly GCA_006176705.1. NCBI lineage: Eukaryota > Viridiplantae > Streptophyta > Magnoliopsida > Arecales > Arecaceae > Cocos > Cocos nucifera. The sequence goes on along the minus strand of QRFJ01001169.1, from coordinate 1,055,269 downwards.
TGTTGGATTAAGGAAGCACAAGATCGTGCTAGAAGATTGCGTGGTGCATTCGGAGCAGCTTCCTCTGTTTTATTAGAGCAACAAGACAGCAGGCGTGGAATGCGTGGCATCCATGCAGACCGTTTGGACTCACTTTCTGCCAACTTTTGTCCATGTTTTCCACACATGCAGACAGGGTACTTTCTTTTCTTACTCTCTACAAGAAGAGAGCAAACCATGCAGGACTTTCGTAGAAACCAAGGACATCCCAAGACGCTGGGGGTTTCCATCCACCCAACCATCCAAAACATGAGGAAGCCAGGAGCGCATTTCTTCTTATTCTTGCGTGCTTGTCTTACCCTCTTCATCTTTCAAGCAAGTCCCTCCTCATCTGAAGCAATTGGTAAGTCTTCCTCTTGAGACCATGCTAGCATGTTAACATAGCAGATCATAATACTATGCTCGATATCTCACTATGTGCAAATAATAGGCTTAAAAATGTTCATCTGAAATCTGCACCCCTTCGAGAAAAAAAAGAAAAAAGAAAAAAATGCTTTCCTTCTTCGCCAGGAGGAGGTTGTGTCTAAACCATGGAAACTATAACCTCATACAAAGTGTTTGGCACAAGCGAATGGCACTTCCACCATTATTTGAAATAAAGAAATCCATACAATCGTGCGTAAGGACTATCTAATTCTCTTACAAAGTAGTATGTATGGTTCATAATATTCCACTAGTATTTAAGGATGCAATTGAGTCGAGTAACTAGAAGTTCAAGCTCAATCTGATTTAAAATACTCGAATTCAAAACTCGACTTAAGATAGATTGAGCCTTTATATTCCAAGCTCAAACTCGACTCGATAAAAAATAGATAAAACTCAAGAATCATCTGACTCGATTATATATATTATATATTTGAGTAAGCTTGCGAACTTTCAAACTGAGTGTCCTGCTATTCGAGTTCGATTCGAAAAACTATTCGAGCTACTTGAGCTCGACTCGAGCTTGATAATAATAAAATCAAGTCGAGCATCAATAGCTCGCGAGCAGCTCGACTTGTTTGCACTTCTATCTATATTTTATGAGTTTTTTTAATAAAATATAATAAAAAATATATTCTTGAAAAATTAAAAAAATTAGACTCAATTTTTTTTCTTTGGATAAGATAGATTCATTGTTTAATGGACAATTTTAGTTCACATCACACACACCTTCAATCATGCAACTTGTGGCATGCTACGTTGCTATCATATGATTTTCTCAAGCTAGCATTAGTGCACTAGCTGCTTAGTCAACTAGATTTATCTTAGCTTGTTTGCACCACTCTCCTTGACGAAGAGATCCTAGGTCCTTTTCAGGATGATGGAATTCAAAGCGTTATTTTTTTTAAATATTGAGTTACATGGATTCTCAGCTAATGATGAGGTCATGCTGTGGTAAATAACCGAACTATCTCCTAATCATCAGATATAGCATGTTGAGAACATATAGTGTGAAAGATTAAAAAAAAGAAAAGAAAAGAAAAAATTCTTATTGTGTAAATTTCATGCATCATGTAGTGCGAAGGAGATCTCCAGATAGCTAAATTGATGAACCAATCTGCTCATTTATTTTCAAAAATAACTCTCTCTCTCTCTCTATCTCTCTCTCTCTCTTATGTACTAGGAGTACTATGTAGACCTACTTATCGAGTGGGCTGGATTTGGACTGAGCTTAACTCTTAGAATTTTCTAGGCTCAAGCTCGACCTTTGGACCTCCTTTTTAAAGCCCGAGCTTACTATATACTAAGCTTCAGGCTTTCGAGCCGGGCTTCAAGCTTTTTTTTTTTTATTTAGTTTGAAAATTAGAGTAATAGAAAATTTGGGCCAACATCAATATTGGCCCAATATTTTTTACTTTATTTTGTTATTTGGATCATCATATCTTCTACCGCATTACATTAAAATTCGAAGAAAATTTTTAAATAAAATATAAGAAAAAATAATCAAGCTAAATAAGAAAAAATAATCAAATAAAATACCAAATGCAAGGATTAAAAATAAAATTATAATCAAAGTACCAAATGCTAAGTTATACTAAGTTTCAACATTAAAATAATCAAACTTATTGAACTAAGTGAAAAAAAAATAAGTACTAGACAATATTCTTATAAATACTCCATAATACATCATCGATATATTATAGAGTGTAGAACAATCACGCTATCAAAAGAAACTACATATTCCTCCTCATCTTTATTCCTTACAATCTGAAATTTTGAGCCCATAGATCTTAAATACAAAAAAATAAAAGTTAAATTAAAATCAACCAAACAAACATCAAGAGACTCAATACTTATAAAAAAAAAAAAAATTGACAGAAAGAAAACATGTTTACTAAGTAAATAGAAAATAAAATTAATAAAATTATCTAAAAAATATAAACACCATCATCTTCCTCCTCATCAACCTCATCATTAGTAGAGCTAGATGATCTATCATTCAATGAGCTTGGAGCTGGGTTCCACTAGTACTTCCTAATGTATCCAATCCCCATTTATACATTCATACAATCAAAATAATAAAAGATAAATAAATAGTTCATGACATAAAAGTACAAGCAATAAATAAATTAAATAATATATAAAAATAATCATCTAAGGAAAAGCCTCTAGCATGCATCCAATCTTCAAGACAAATCAAAGCTCGAACTATCTTTAATTTAAGTGAGCTTCTCTAAGAATTTATCATCTTTTTTTTCGATGCTAAAAGCTAATTCTGATGCAACTGTAGAAATTAAGATAGTCAAAAGAACACGGACTATATATCAATGCAAGCTTTGGATATCTTGATGAATTATTATGCCAATAGTCTAAAATATCAAGTTCACTATGTATCATACTCACTACGTTCTTCTAAATAGATATCTAATTCTGACCTTTTAGATTGAGGATGGGATAGTTAGCTCATAAATTATTTGTAATCACTAAAGTTAGCATCGTCATCATCATGAATTTCAATTGAAGGACTTGAATCAATTGAAGATCCAATACTAAATAAAGTGGTGGGAGCATTTCTTCTATACTCTTCAAACAAATCCTGAAGGATTGCCATAATCTTTTTTATATAAACTTCAGCACTCTCACCATAAATCTTGGTAAAACAATAGCTTACAAAATGTACCTTATAGCAGGAATCCAATATTGCAGCATAAGACAAAATCAAATTATATTCAGCCCAATACTTATCAAATTTTTGGAGCATATCATCAATCATATTAGATATGAAACTATATGAACCTCTTTTTGCTTCCAACAAATAGGTATGAATCTTCCACAACCCTTTGAAGTAAGTATTAGAAGTTGGATATTTAGTACCAGAAAATATGCATGTTACATCAAAAATACTTTTAAAAGTCTATGAAGTATGCTTACTTTTTCTCATTCCTGTTCAAAAAGTGTAAACTTAAAATTTTTATCTCTTTGTGCCCAATGCTATAATACATTCTTGAAATAAAGTACATGATTAAGCATCAAATATGTTAAATTTCATCTCACATAGATATCACAATGCAATTTTTTCTCTGTGCTCAGTTGGAAACTCTTAGTAGCAATTTCATGAAACTTTTTTTCCCAAGGAACTAACTTTTTAATGTACTTGATTTCATTGTGAATTTTAGCAATCACATCTTCAATATTTTTTAAACCATACTGTACAATGAGATTCAAAATATGGGTACAATAATGAATTTGAAAAAACTTACCATCACATACTAAAAAGTTTTTTGTCAGAAATCGATATTTGAGAAAATTAGCCATACAATTATTGTAAGATGCATTATCTAATGTGATACTAAGAAATTTATTATTTATTTTTCATTGAGCCAAGCACAACGCTATCTCATCTGCTATAGATATTTCATCAAAAGGAGGAGTTAAGACCCTATAATGGATAATTCTCTTTTGTAACTTTCAATCACTATCAACCTAATGAATAGTAATATAAATATATTCATCAATTGTGTACTCAAATTTTCAATTATTAGAAGTCAAACAAATTCTACCCAAAGCTTCCATCAACTCTTCTTGGACAAGTTCTCTCTCTTTCACATAATATGAAAATAACTCTCTTCTCGTAGTATGCCTACTTATATTCTTAAACTCAAAATAGTTCATAGACATAAAATACGTGAAGGCAGGCTCCTCTACAATGGTAAAAAGATATTTTCCAGTTTCCAAAAAAATGATAAGTGATTTATGAGACTCTTCATTATCAAATTTATAAATTTTTATTAATATACCTCCATCAGCAAAAGTATGAGCTTTAAGCATACGTTGCCTAATATTTTTGTTCCTCTTTTTAAGACATCTTTTTATGTGACGCAACAAATGAGAAGTTTCTTTATTCAAACTAGCTCCAAATAACTTCTCACAATATTTGCATTTAGCCTCCACTTCATTATTTTCTGTAATCCTCTCCATGTCATCCCATGCTTTAGAATTTAACTTTCGATGCTTAGAACTATCATACTCATCATTATATCCATCTTGTACATCCATAGATTCCATACTAACTAGTGCATTAGCACTAGCCATTGATGTTTGAAGTTTTATATTGCATGATATTTAAAAAATTAATAAAAAATATAATAAAATAGAAGAAGGATCGAAAAGCAAGACAAGAGCAAAAAAAAATAAAATAAAGAGACTTAGAAGATGTAGTATATGTTCCAATAAGGATCATTGAAATCATCCGATCATAGATCTTCTTCATAGTCTCAAAAAAAATTGTAATAGTTGAAGCCAGCCACATAATTTGGTTCAAAGTAATGGTTCTATAAAACAATTTGATACCCAAATATCAAAATCAAAATTCATCAGAGCAATGTTAATTGACACATGATACTGATATTCCAAGTAAATTCTCAAGAACAAAGATTCCAGACTCGTCTACCAGCTATTCAGTTGATTAATTGATAGCTTATTAAGAATAAGGATCAAAATAATTAATTACGCTTACCTGTGAGAGTCGACATCACCAGTCGAGAGAAGGTGGGGAGGTAGGAAGGATGCTAGGGCCCAAGAATTAGAAAGATGGTGGGAAAAGGAGTAGGCGGGGAGGCACGGAAGTGCGAGAAGGTGTAGAGGCATGAAGAGGAGGTAGGGTGGCCTGGAGGAAAAGCCCTAATCCTAGCCTAGTCTAGTTGGAAAGAGTTGAGCACGCCAAGGAAGAGGGGAGGCGGTGCTCGAGTGTGAGGCGGCAGTCGAGGATGACAATGATGGCATGGAGCTTGGCGACGAGGAGAAGGCAACAATTGGACCATGTGTAGGAGATGACCTCTATGGAAGATGTCGAAAATCAAGATGGTGGAGCAGGCAGGAGCTTGGTGCAGGACCAGGTGCAGGAGCTCAGTGGTGGGATTTATAGAGATGGAGGTGGAGATCATGGCTTCCTAGATGGTGCGCCGGTGTTGAAGATGTCGGGAATCAGGGATGGGGATGGTGGCTAAAATAGCAAATCGACAACTAGGATTGGAATTTGGGAACTAGGGATTCTCGGGAAAAAGAGGAATAGGGATCGATCAGGTCTCTATTCCTTAGTGCTTATGGATATGGAGTTACAAGCGGGGTGGGGCGGGTTGTAACTCGTAAAATGGTAACATGGGTTCCAACCCTTTGGGCTTAACCACTTAAATACATATCTAGGCTAAGTCCATATAAATCCGAGTTCGAACTGTTTGAGAATTTGGGCTCAATTTTAAAGCTCAGCCTGGCCTGTCGGGCTAAAAATCAAAGACCAAGCCCATTTTAAGGAGGCTAGGCTCGAGCAGGTCGAATGGGCATCCCAAGTTTTGAGCAGGTTTAGGATATAGATACATGTGTGATGGTCAAGATAATCAAAAATCATAATTTTGAATAAAAAATAGAATATTAAATAAAATAACAAATATTACTAAATAAATAGAAAATAAAATTAAAAATTAGAAATAGAGATTGGAGGTAAATAAAATTATTGAGATAGGGATAGGGGAAAAATAAGTTTGCTAGATAAAAAGACAAGTTAGATAACATGGAGAATTTAATTTAAATAAAAAAGGTGCTTAAAAGATATTACCTTGACATGGGATTTGAAATCTTGATAAAAGATGGATATAAATTATTTGCTTGTTTGTTCTTTTCAAAATAAACCATACTGGTGATTATATTATATATCAATAATCTTGATGATTATATGATAGTATTTTAAAAAAAAAGATAATAAACATGTGGGCAAGAGGGAGATAGAAGAGAGGTAATGGAAAGAAAATAATAATAATAATAATAATAGATGCAATTTGAGATCCCATAACCAACCATATTTTTCAGCATTGAAGTTACATCCTTACATCAAAAAATAAAATAAAATAAAATATCGAAGTTACATGGTATTTAACAATAAAGAGATCCATCAAATGATGGTAACCTTAAGTTTCATGCAAAACAATGGGAACCGGCATTGCTATTCTCATTGTATTTGTACATCAAACCATATCTATCCTGTCTTTTTGGTGCAAACTTTAATGGAGCAATCTCAGCGATTTGATCTATCATGTGCTAGAAGTGAAGGATTTTGACTACAATGAAGGGAGTGAAACTGGGCCTGGACATTGGGGAGAGTTGAATAAAAATTGGGCAGCATGTAAAGATGGAAAAGAGCAATCACCAATAGATATAAACTCTGGCAATATTCAGGTTAATCAAAGTATAGGGAGCTTGATAACAGGCCATGACATCTCTTATGCAATTATGCAGAAAAGCAGCCATGGCATAACGGTAAGAAACTTAAGATTCAGCCATTCTGTTTTTATCTTCTACTTTCTGTAACCGAGTACTAATTCTTCTTCTCGTTTTGTATGCTTCTAGGTCAATTGGACAGAAGGTGCAGGTTCTCTTTCGATCGACGGCAAGGTCTATGTTCTCGAGCAATGTCATTGGCACTCACCTTCTGAGCACAAACTTTTTGGAGAAAGGTGTTGCCCTTGATCTCCTAGATTAGCGTATTTATATTGGTACATGTGGCCTATGGCTAGCTTCAATATAGATTTCTTTTGAGTCATAATCTGATTCATAGGAAGCCACCATGGCCCGTGCTGTGAATGCCAAATATAAGGAGGAGACGCGAAATAAATACAAAACCACCTGGGGCTCATAGACCACCAAAAAGAAACAAGGAAAAATTGTAGTAGCTCTTGATCAAAATAAATAAATAAATGCAGCAGTTTAAAACAAGTCATGAGAAATCAGATGGCACACAAAGGGTTAATAGAACAGAGAAACCAGCTACTATTTGAGAGTTGAAGCCCACCTCTGATTTTTCTCCAAGGTTGTCCTTAGATGCTACTAGATTTACCCGAATCTTAATAACGAGAGATAATTTAACAGCCAAGATTTTGCACTGTAGAGTGCTATACAGTGCTTGATGGTTGTCATCAAAGACAGGCGGCTACTACTAGCAATGCACCGCACATAACATATATATATATATATATATATATAAAAGACTGTGTCTCTCGATACCTGTCTAACTCTTATGATCGGATGATATGGTTACTATGGAGCACTGTACATCATTTTGCGATGAAAACTGTGTATCGTAAAGCATCCGTGCTCTTAACCAAGACTCAGTAATAAAAAATGAAACCAAGACCTATTAAATCTCACATAATATCTAGTTACTTGCTAGTGAGACTAAGATGCCGAACCTCAAAAAGTTGTGTACCTACAGATACCCGCTGGAATTACATATGGTCCACCAAAGTTCAGATGGAGACGTAGCAGTTATCAGTATCATGTACCAGTTTGGTCCACCAGATCCTTACCTCTTTAAGGTTTGATTGGACAAAGAACTTCTTTCTTTCTTCCATCTCTTTCTCCAACTAATATGGTTTTATCTTATCAACTCAGCTGATGAAGTTTGTAGCAATACTGGTGACAAATGATGTGGTGCCTGCGGGGCTTGTACCACCACCACTGGTAGAGATTGGCTCTCCTTATTATAGATACATAGGCTCCCTAACCACTCCACCTTGCACTGAAGGTGTCATATGGAGCCTAATTCAGGAGGTATGACCTCATAACCTAACTACATGGCTTGCCTCTTTGTTGATATTTCTATCTTATGAATCATTAATCATGGATTTAGGTGAGATTTGTCTCGAAAAAGCAAGTGCGCATGCTACGGAAAGCTGTACATGGGGTAAGATGATTAGTTGGTTGATCAAGAAATGTATAGTTTACCGATTGATATTTTTCAAGGATTTAGAATTAATCATCTTATATTTGTAAGTGATCCATTATGTGAATTTGATTATAACAAAGTAGGTTTGACATGTGTGATTTGTGGCCATCATGTAGGAAAGTAATGCAAGGCCGATCCAACCAATCAATGGGCGCACAATTTTTCTTTACAGGCCATGGGCTCAGGAAGAACATATGAAATATTTTGATAGGGAAAACTTATGCCGCAAATCTAGTATCTTGAAGTGGCTGCTCTGCCACCATAATCACTAATAATTTATGCACCTTTATGATCGAGGCCACATGCTTGAAGAAACTATTTGTGGTCTTGAAGAAACTGGTTGTGGTCTGTGGTTTGCTTTAGTATTTATATTTGTAATGCACTTCAATGCCTTCCGAGGATCAATGGCTCTCTCCTAGTTTGTAACTTCTGTGACTTAAATATATGTTGTAACTATTAGTATTGCAAACTCTTAATGTTTGCGAGAGCCTCAGCGTGCAAGATAAGTTGTATATACTCTGCTATAGATTATGGTGGCAATTGCTTTTCTCTAATTGTGCCATTAAAGGAAGCTAATACTGAAACAATACCAAAGCAAGAAACAGGAAATAATGGCTGGAAAAGGATCCTAATGAAGGGAAAAGGAAATGTAAATCCAAGTAACTAAAATATATTTTGAGACATACATAGGAAAGTGTGTGAAAGCCAAAAAGAGAACACCCAGGAATTTGTTTTAAGTGGATTGAATATGACTTTTCAAGCTGGTGTCAATTAGGTGAATAGATATACCTTTATTTAAAATTATTTTCATTCCTTTTCCCCCCTGTTTCAAACAATAGTGTCTGAATCTTTAAATAATGGGTTGGATTAAATGATGTGGGACAGCATATGCATTCCATTTACATGGAAAATATGATGGAATCTCCAAGATTTAGATAGCAACAAGAGGTAACAACAATTTGACCATGTACTAATATGTGACTAGTAATCTTCAAAAATTATATAATTTTCAGTTATAAATAATTTTAAGATAGTAGATGACATGCAATGATTCAGATCATTAGTATTAAACCTATGTCTTCTGATTTCACCTACTCAGGCCAACTTGATATTTGGTTGATTGAATCCTAATCTACCACATTTATACATGATATAAGTGAGTATTCAATCAATATAAACCAGCATATTGTCCAAACCTTGGCTTAGATGAGAAAGTTAGTTTCTATAAACTTTGTGAACTTGTATGTGTTTGAAGCTTTCGACTGGGCTTCACGTATCCTCCAGTGTCTTCTTTGAAATATGTTTATCTGTCTAGTTGAACCATCTTCACAAATACTCCACAACAAGTAGTAAGCCTGCTTCAAAGTAGGACATATTTTAATCCGTAGATTCCTATAAACATAGCATTGTGGCATTGTGGAGCTACGGATGAGAACTTTTTTTGATTTTTTTCTTTTTTTTGATGAGAATGGAAGCTGCAAAATAGCCACCTGAATTTTATTTGGTTAGAAATTTATGGAGATGAAGAAGAGAAGCAGAGAATATATAAAGAGATAGGCGGAAGGGAAATAGAAAAATAAATAGAGTCCTTCGGAATGAAGCTACTAGAAGACTCAAAGAAATTCAAGTAGAAAGAGCTCTTTACCAAACACACAAATACTTCATGAACAGTAAACCATTCAAAAGAAATTAGCAACAAGAAATTCATATGTCCAAATCCAGCTACCTCACCATTAAAGCCTCAAGAATTAACAATAATACGAGATTTGCCAATCAGATTCTGAATTAGACAAGGATTGAAAATTGAAGGCTAAGATAGGAGCCATGACAAGAGCTTTAGTATCAACATCCTCAACCAATAATAAAATAGAGGAAGAAATCTTAGTAAGAAGTAGGTTGATTCAGCAAAGCAGAAGGTAACAAGAATTTCAAGGTATTCCATAGTCTCTCATGATCATCAATATGCTTGGAATTGCATATGTGCTTCCAACTATGATAACATCACAAGATGTTGTACAAGATTGTTAGGGCGTATCCATTCTTCTTCAAAAAAATTCATTGTTCCTTTCCTTCCAAATATCCCAAAGGAAAATAGTCACTAACTGATCCCCTACTCTTCCCAATAGCATTAACTTGTTCTTCAGTCTTTAATATATATATCCACAGCTTGAAGAAGTTGCTAGATATACCTCTCAACTTTAACTGGATTTTAAAAGTAGTTCACAAGTTTCGAACAAAAGAGCATTTGAAAAAAAGATGATTTGTAGACTCCAGATTAGCCCCATAGAGAGCACTGATATTTCAATCTTTCTTAGCAAGAATATCTCCTATGTGCAATTTATTCTTTGAAGCTAGCAAAAGAAAGGCGTTTATCCATTGCGGTGAATTCCGCATGAAATTAGTAAAAAAATACCTTAGACCTCCATAATTGAGAAACTTATAGTAAGAATTCATCGGGAACACACCATCTTGTGAAAGCTTCCAAAGGGGAACATCAAGGATTCAAGATATGACTTGCATATGGATGAGAACTGATGACCATGTCTTGCATCTAGCATCAGTCAAAAGAAGCACAATTCATTCATACCATCCACGGATTCATGAAGATCATGCGAGTTCATAATGATATATATGCATATGCTGTGTTTATGCCAGGAATTTATAACTCTTAAATGTTTGCAATGACCTTTTAATCTTCAATCAGTAGCTTAGTTCAATGTTTTGGAGCAGCGTGTTTCATGTATCAGTGGCCTCCCCATTCGCGTTCTGTTCTAACTATTAGAATCATTGCGATCATATTTGTCCAAGCTGGTAATAATTAAAAAAAAAAAATCTATTGCTAGATCATAGTCTTTTCTCTATCACAAACTATTGGAATCATTGCTATCATATTTTGCAATATGGTGATGCTTTCCTCCAGCTGAGGATTGCATGAATCAAGATGACAGAAACAGATCCCCATCACCTTAATGTTCTTTGACCCATAACCTGGCACACTTTCTTTCCTCCTTTCTTCTCTCCTCCCCTGCTTCTTCTGCAAGCACCTTTTTGTCAAGCACTTTTGATTCACTTAATGAAAGCAATTAAGTTCTCCTAATCTTTTCTTAAAAGAAATACTAATACAGGATGTTGCATAGACAAGGCAAAATAAGATCTCCCACGTTGTTGTCAAAGATCTTATAGACTTAAATTATTACAATAATTGTATGAAGTTATCGAACCATCCTTGCAAGGATCTTAAGCATGTCATTTGTTGATGGGCGAGGCAAGGGATCATCCTCCAGACAAGACTTGGCTAAAATAGACATGCACAAAGCTTCGTTGACAGGGTAATCCTTAAGAGATGGATCCATGAAACCTCTCAACTCCTCAAAACAACCACGAGCAGCGCTTCCTCCTGCAGTCAAAAATTCCAGCTTCTTCACAAAAGCCCCATCTCTAGCCTCTTTGGCAGACAGGAGCTCCAACAAAACAACCCCAAATGCAAACACGTCCACTTTGTCTGAAACCGAACCATGATCAAGGTACTCAGGTGCAATCCACCCCTCAGAAGTAATCATACCATCACCCCTCTCCTTACCAGAATTGATGACGGTACCCATTCCTAAGTTTGCAATTTTTGCTCTCCAATCTTCTGTGATCAAGATGCTTGTACTGGTGATGTTCATGTGAACGTAAGATGGGACCGTGCAGTGATGAATGTAGTGAAGCCCGGTGGCCACGTCAAAAGCAATCTGAGTCCTCCTATGCCACGGGAGAACGTTTGCCGGATTCCTCAAACAATCTCTCAGGCATCCATTTCGCGCGAACTCGAACACCAAATACGACGAAGAGAAGTCACTCGCTCCATGGCAAACACCCTCCAAGCTAATGATATTAATGTGATTGATCTTCGAGTATATGCTAATGGTTCTTCGAGCATCGCAGAATCCCATTCTTTTTATGAGAACATCTGTGCCTCCAAGCCTTCCCTTGTAAACTGAAGAACCCAATTTGGTGCCTTCACTGAAACCTCCTGCAGCCTGCCTGAGCTCATCGAAGCTGTAACTGATAAGAGAGTACTTAGACATCTCCGCAACCAAATCAGGAGACAAGCATGATGTTGTGGAGCTCCGTGTGGATAACGAGTCACATTTATTCTCTCTCATTTTATACCTGGCCTTGTAATAGAACCCCAACCCAGCTAATCCAAGAAGTATGAAGAAAATTCCCGCCCCAGCGCCAATCGCATATAAATTCTTTTGACTCATCTTGCCTCCAGTTATTACAGAAGATGTTATTGGAACGAAACCATGCTTTCCACTGGTTGGATCTTTAATGCTGGAATTGATGGAAGGCTCTGCTCGAAGGGGAACTAAAATGGTGGTATTTGGAAAGACTGTGGTATCTGGATCATCTAGATTATTTTCCACCCATATATCACTAGGAGAGATGCCAAATCTTTCGCCAACCACTACTATATTGTCTGCTTCAACAAATGGGTACGTTACAAGGTACAGAACTCCATCTCTGTGATTATTGAAATCAGGACAAGCGCATGTTAGAGGCACAGGAAGCTTTGCCCCTACCTCGAGATTATTAGCATTTGAGTCAACGAGAGTGTGCAATTTCACCAAGCCTTCGAAAACCTCACAAGAAATTTTGGTGAATGTTGCATCCTTTGGAATCAAGTAGTTTACATTGGATTGGAAGAAACTGCCAGAGCACGAGCAATGGATGGGTATTACAACCTCCCGGTCCTTCTCGAGGATCTGAGAGGGGTTTGTTAGGTTGTTTGCATGGAGCACCTTGTGTTGCTCCACACCAAACAGCCTGGAAATCTCCGATACGGTCTCGAAGCCTCGTCGCGCTCGGTAGACTATGAATGTTGGGCATGAAGCTAGAGAATTGTTGCAGATGTACCGGGAACCTGGCGAGAATTTATTGGATGCGCAGGAATTAGGATCGTAGAATTGCTTCGAAGTTGTGCAATCGAAGAGAAGCAAGCTGGTGAGAAAATAAACTAGAAGCATTGGTCAGGGAAGAAGAGAAGCTTTGCGCAGAGGGCAGCACTAGTTCGGAATTCTCTAACTAGAAGGTGGCGCTCTCCCTTTTAAATCCAAACCATCGAAAGATACGCTATCAATAAGACCTGACATTGATATAAATTACAATAAACAAAAAAATATTAATTTGTGCTCCAAGTTATCTGATCCGATGGTTCGTGATTGTTTCTATTTCTAAAGATGAAATCAGAACCGTTCAGCTAAAAGTTGGTGTCATTTTAGATGAATTTGGATTGATGAGCTCTAAAATTCCTCTGGGATGATGCCAAGGAGGCAAAGGTGGCAGAGAAGGACATTCACAGTGCTTTGACCGGGCTGGACAAATTTGCCGGCCGGAGCTATGTAAGAGGGTGGGTCTTCTCTTGGGTGGAGGGAGAAGATGACACTGGATTGAAATATAAAAGAAGATGAGTTTGGCATCTTTCCAGGTTGGGCAACCAAATGGGATGGAGCGGATTGTTTGGGGTATTAAGCTTGCTTCAGTTGGACTATAGGCGTTATTATATTCTATGGGCTGAAGTTGCCAAGAGATTGATGTTTATGGTGGCAATTGAATACACCATGCTGATGATAAAAAATAATTTCTATGAAATGCGCCGTGGGGAGGGAAAGACATGGGCTCATGTGAACACTTCTGTCTCTTTGGCTGTGTCTTCTCCAATTCAAAGGCTACATAGGTGTAATTTTATATATGACCCTAAACTTGTGAATCTGATGTGAAGGCGGAAGAGTGGATTATTTATATATGGTTAGATCCTTGCCAGCTTTTGCCCAGTGGTTGAAGAGTCCAAATATTAAGTTTGAAAAAGATGAGTCTAGTTATGCATCCGCAGCCGACCATACAACCTATCTACTACGGGTAGAGAGCAGGTGAATAATTGGATTCCTCCAGGTACACAAGCTAGAGAAGAACTGAAAACACCTCGCATGCTTAATTTGCTTTCGGTCCATTGAGCTAAATTGACTTTTTATTCGTATTAAGATCATGCATAGAATGTTTACATTTAAAAAAGGTCTTGCAAAGTTTTTGGAGAACAGATCCTCTAGGTGCACGGTCTGTATTGCGATGTTGTGTAGTGCTCGATGGCTATCATAAGAAAATAGATGGCTCTCAAACAAAATGATATGATATATCAATTGTATTTGTAATAACGGCCATCAAGCACGGCATGGACTTTATTGTGCGCAAGGATTTTGGGTCTACTGGATCCAATAGATTCTTTGGAAAAGAAATCATGGGAGGGAAAGAGAGGGAAGGAGCAAGAGAGGGAGAGGGCAAGGGTTGCAGGGCCCGTAACTCCAAAGATTTTAAAAAGAGGAACCTTGATCTCTCTATCCATTTTCTGCTAGCCCGCACCCTCTCCCTCCCTTTTCTCCCATCGCGCACTTTCTTCCTGTCTTTGTAACTAAACCTTGCAGGATTTTGCTCGCAATTCATTAAAGAACTAACTCCCATCGTGATGACCAAGGTGTCATGCTCCGAATCCAATATCTATCGATCATATTATATGGCTGCACAAATCCTAAAGCGATGTTCTAAGAATCATGTAACATCTAAAATAAACATAAATTTAAATATTTTTAAAATAATTAAATAAATCCAAATATATCAAGTGAGTTGGTTCATCAAAATAAATAATTAACTTATTTAATTATAATTATTTAAATATTCAATGGTATTAAAAATTGAAACTAACTAGTACACTAAAATTTTAGTACTTGAACTTCTCGTCCAACTCATTTGAACGAAATATTATGTGTCTCTGAAAAAAATATAATATATGGATATGAGATTTCCTACTTAGTAAGAATTATCATACATACATCTACACTAATATAATAATAATTAAATTAAAAAATATCAAAAAATATATCAAAATGAAATATGAAAACTTATATTACTTATCCAAATAACTCAAATACTATGTATCAAATATTTTATCAAGAAATGAATCATTATATGCCAACAAGTATAAACTTTCATTTAGCCTTAGCTTCACTGGTCTTATCATTCATTTCTCTTTCAACAATTTCAAATTTGGTAATAGTTATCTTTTGGTTTTGGACTAACCAAAATCATGCCTTAATCCATATCCAATCAAATTTCTATGCATAAGTCCGTGGCGGCTATCCCAAGCATAAGCTTCTGAAGATTATCCTATGTGTAAACTCGTGGAGGCCATCCCAAATATAAGTTTCTAGTCAGCTATCTCATGCATAAACCTGTGGAGACTATCCTAGGTATAAGCTCTTGACCGACTATCTCACACATAAGCTTATTAAAGCGATCCCAAGTATAAGTTACTAGAAGCTATCCCACATAAGTCCATGGAGACTGTCCCAATCATAAGTTTCTGACCAGTTATTCCACACTAAACCCATATACTACAAGAAAATAGACCTTTAGTGATGGCAAATATACCATTAGTAATAACTATTTTTACCAACAACTAATGGCGACTAAAAGAGAAATCGTTACAAAAAAAAAAAAAATAACGATAGCTTTTTTGGTTTTTAGCGACTCTTATACGTATCGCTAATAACTAATAAAATTTTTTAAGCTTATTAGTGTTAGATATATGTGCCCTAGAAGCCAGAATTGGCTGACACTTGTAATACACTTCTAGGGGCAAAATTATAATTTTGACTAAAATCAATAAATGGATTATTTTCTATCACATATGTGTATTTAGTGTCTGTGATACATCCTTTGAGTTAATGATAATGATAATTCATATTTTCAAGAGTTGAAAATTTAAGACATGAATAATCATTATTAACTCATAAATTGCTCCTGACCATAGGATCATCACGAGGATGGTGATTGATCCGGAAGGTTGGTGTACAATCGCTTCTCTTTAGTAGATGAGTCTTGAGTCTATGGTGTGGAGACACCGGAGTGAGAGTACAGATACTCGTTAGAGAACGAGGGCACTGAGCGTGACCACCTCGAGTAGTCATTAGGGAGTCTACCTTCTCGTCAATGACTGACTCGATGCTGCAGTAGTGTGTCTGGTTCTTTGACCTGAGATGCATCGGCAGTTCACCTTGAGGGTGTTATAGTTTGACTACACCATTACTCGGTCTCCTAGCCATATGGAACCCTGAGGTGTATGTTGGCTATGACATGTTCATTGTAGGAACTGAATTGCATCAAGATGGAATCTATCTACCTCGGTGGTAGAGGAGTAGTCCTATGATGATCATGAGAATCAAGTCCAAAAATCCATGGCCATGGTAGAGTGAAATAATAGAAAGAGTTTCTATTTAGATTTTCACATTGGACTCGAATCAAATGATTACATCATATGACAGAGACTAGGGTTTGACGAGTTTACCTTAACCCTAATCTGATCGGGGCTCAAGATAGAAGAACTGAATCACACAGGTAGCTGCACCAAGAGGTTCACATTCAGCTCTGATGGGTTGCCACCATATACTGCTAGGTGTCACTGGTGGATTTTGGGAGCAATTAGAATGATTTAGATGATCGATCATTCTAGCTGTTCGAATCAGAAGAGTTCTGATCCATCGAAAGGAGTTTCGATGATGTCAATGATAGAGATCATGACATATCCCATTACCATACAGAACTGAACCTAATTGGATCACACAAACAAGGGTTTGAATCTGGTGATCATCAATTGAACTGATCTAGTTCAATTGATCTGAATGAGATTCAATTAGGTTCAAGAAAATCGTGCTAGCACTCGATTGAACCTAACGTTCTTCTTTTGCTATCATAAATAAGTTGTCCTGTCTGAGCCAAAGGAGTTTGTGCTCAAACAGAGGCCTTCATATGGTCTGACAGGAGGTTGTCCAAGTTAGAAAAGGTTGTCTTATTTGTAAGACACTACCTGCCATTTTTGGTCACCTGCCATTTCTTGTTCTTTGACTTTGGTCAAAAGTCTACCTTTGACTGGTCAAACGTTAACCGTTGACACTTTGACTTTTGACCACATGTCATGCACCTATTGGAGAGCTGGTGGGAGCCTGTCCTCCTGCCAGAACCTGGCAAGGAGAAGGGCGCATGCCACCCTAGGCATGTGCCCAAGTTGGAGGCGCCTAGGAGTCCTTGTTGGACAAGTACTCCATCTCCTTTTTGGATTCCAATTAGAGTCTTCTAAGAACCAACTTTGACTGATCTTAGGCGCCCTCTAAGGAGAAATCCAGGGGACTCTATTTCCACCAATCAGATTTAGATCTGATTTCACAAAGGGTTGTGATTGGTTGGGAAGAAGAGGAGTTGGATCACAGCTAGTCTATAAATAAGACCCTGTATCCAACTCAGATTGTATGAGATACAAGAGATATGATATGATCATAGTTTCTCCACGCCCCAAGGCTACCTCTCCCTTCCTTCTCCATGCCATAGTCTCTTCTCCCCTTGCTCTCCACGTTCAAAAGGAGTTTTGGATCCTGGTTGGTGCGATTCAGATCAAAGAAAGGCGATCAAAACAAGAAGGCTGCGCTGCTGCAAAGGACGACTGCTCATCTTCAAAAGAGTTTTGAAGATCCTTCAGATCAGATTCAGATCTGATTTTTGGAGGCGTGATAGAGAAGAAGAGGATCTCCAGATCTAATCCGAGTGGATACCGGGAGAGGCCAGGCGCTTGCGTGGCTAAGATCCAGAATCTTCCGCTGCAAACAGGATCATCAACAGGGTAATAGGATTATCCGGATCAGGTAAATTAAATTTGATTTAATTTATCTTTTAATTTTATTTTATTAAAATAATAAGAATCTGATCTGAAACATATCAAGATCTGATTGGGATCAAGAGAAAATTTTTTGAAATATATCTCTTGATCTGATCAGATCTGAACGAACCTGGACCGAAAAATCAGAATTTTCCTTCAATTAGTGATGAAAGGAATCTATTAGCGATGGCAGAAGCCATCGCTAATAAATGGTATTAACGATGGTTGTTATTAGCGATGGCTCAAAATGTCGCTAATAACTAATAATTTTTTTTTTATTTGATCGGTTAGCTTATTAGCAATAAAGTATTACTATCAATGGCATATAGTCATTGGTAATCATATTTTTATTTTATAAATAGTATTAGTGATGGAGTTATAGCCATTGCTAATAACCCCTTCATTTTTCATGATCAATCCCCTCCCCTACCCCTAAGTTTTTGCTAAAAATCCTATCTTCCCCCCCCACCCCCACCCCCACCCCCTCTTCTCGACGATCTTCTCTCCCCTCCCCACTTCTCCTGGTGCTTATGCCCACATCCCATCACACCCATGTGCTCTTGCCGCCCCCCTCCCCCTCTCCCATGATCGCACCCTCCTTTGCCCCCCTCTCCTAGCGGTCTCTCTTTTCCTCTCCTTCGATGCTCGTGCCAGCAACCCCCCACAACCCATGCTCATGTCGTCCCTCTCGCCCTCTCCATGGTCACACCCCCTTCCCCCTCTCCCCAACAGTCTTTCTTCCCCTCCCCCCGCTGCTCGTACCCGTAACCCCCCATAATTTTGTGCTCGTGGCACCCTCTTCCCCCTCTCTCGCAATCGCGCCCCCTATAGGCAACCGACTAACCCAACCCCCCCCCTCATTCTCCCCTTTGTTTCCCTCCTCTCCCCCCACCAACCCTCGATTTTCATCTCCCCCACCGATGACCAACCAACCTCCCTCCTCTCTCCCTCTTTCGGTTCCCTGTGCCGTGTTGCCACCTCACCCTTTGCCATCACCGCACCACTGGAGTCCACGCTGGATCCACCTCTCCCCCTCTCCCAATTATCCTCTTGTCGGGTCTGCCATCCCACATCGGATTATCATCCCCACAGCGGATCATCGTCCTATATCCCCGCACCATAATTTCTGTGCCCGCAGATCTATTATTTTAGTGAGTGTTAGCAATGGCACCAGCAGCAATGCCAGCAACATCGCTAAAAGTTTTTTTATTTTAATATATTAATTAATTTTAATTAAATAATTAAATAATTAATTAATTAGATATTTTATTTAACTATGATGAAGATTTTGGATAGCTAATTTTTAATTAATGATTTTTATTAGAACTAAGAGTGCAAATGGGTTGGATCGAACCAGATCACGAGTGATCCCGATCTGATTCGATTTCTTGATCGAGTCTAAATATTGGATCCAAATCTAATCTAATAGAAGATTGGATCGGGTCGGGCTAGGTTGGATCCATGATCAAATTTTTTAACCCAACGGGTTAGTCGGCTTGGATTGGATCCATGCATAACCTAGCTCCAATCCATGAAATATGGGTTTGGTTTGGGTCTGGATCAAGGTCAGTTTGGATCCGATCCATTAAAATATCCTCGATTAAAACTAACATTCATATAATATAAGAACAAAAAGAGATGAGGGATGGGTTTGGGTCGGGTCAAGTTGGATCAAATTATTTATTTTAAAATCCAAATCAATCCAAAAGTCTATACGAATCAGGTCAAATTTTAGTAAATCCAGATCTGACCTAAAAAATAAAATAGGTCCAATTTTAGAATCCAATTTGGATTCGCGGGTCCTTTAACATGGTCCGAATCGAATCTACACGGATCAGATCGGATCGGATCATAGGTCAACCCAACTTATTTATAGTTTTAATTAGATTAAATATTGCATTTTTTGAGTCTTTTTTTATCTTACTTTGCTCTACTTTTTATTCTTTTTTTCCTACTCAATCATCTATTTTTAAAAATTTTGCAATGTATAGAACCATAGACCCATCTTTTGATTAAAATACATATTTTACGACATCCGTATATTTATATATTTTTGTATAGATGAAAGAATTATGTATATTGATTAATTGATTATCCAATTTGAATAATTTAAAAATTATAATTAATTCTATACATAATTGTGTAGGAACTAGATCTAAGATTTTAGGACTAGATCTTAAAACTTTTCAAGATCAGGCAGCGAAAGATTAAAATCAATCAAAATTGATATAAAATACTCTAGATCTAAGATCTTATTATATGATTATTATCTGATATTTAAATTAAAAATTAAAAATTAAATAAGAAAAAAAAAATGATCATATCAACCTAGATCTATACTGCATCTAATGTGACTATAAAATAATAGATCGAATCTGTTACTTGAGCAAGTTAGATGTTCTAACTTGCTGATCTGGGCTTGAGGATGAAGTCACGAGCCGCACACACGTCCAATCTCTAGGAGTCATCCACACGAACATGATTAGAGATCCTGATGTAGGAAATTAGCACAGTATGTTAGCACTGTATTGATCTCCCTTCGATGGTCGATCCGATATTTTTTTCTTCGAAACTTGGATACTCTAAAATATCAGAAGGAAAAAAAAAAGATTTGTGATGTCGAGACATCTCTCAAAAGCTCATAAAAAGAGAGGAAGAGATCTGGAACAAAAATCCTAGAAGAAGACCCTCTTCTTCTTCTTTGTTCTTTTTTTTAGACACCCTAATTTATATTTTTAATATATCCACGACCCAGATGAATTTTTTTTAAATTTTTCTAAACCTAAGAGATCTCTCAAATGTCTGCAATCCATAAAAATTTTAGTAAAAATTATTTTTAAATAAAGAGATATGCAGAGTCTAAGTTAGGTCAAAAATCTAGATTAGGAAGGACCAAATAAGAAAAGTTGTTGGGGTGCCCAACTCTTGGGCGCCCCACCTTTTTTTTTTCTCTATCATGGACCAGCAAGGGAGGATGCAAATAAACCCAAAAAAAAAGTGTGTGAGAGAGAAAGAGAAATAAGGGAGGTGGCGGCATGAAGGGAAGGAGGATTTTTAGTTGACTAGAAATTCTATCTCATAGAATCCTAAGCGAAATCAACTTCCCCTTTTGACTTGGTCATGCAACAAACTTCCATATGAGAAAGAGGGTGTGAGAAGCCTTTGGGCATGGAGAATTTCACGTAAAAACACAAAAAGAAAGGGGTGGGGCATGAGGATTAAGTGGCGCAAGAAATAGGAAGTCCTAGTCACACTAGGACTCCTATTTTGACCTGGTTAAACAAGATCTTTTAACCAAATAAAAATAAGAGTAACCCAACCTAATTAAATAAGATCCTAACCTACTTAAGGACTTATTTAAATTAGATTAAATTAAATTAAATTAAATTTTAATTTATTTTCTAATTAAATTAAAAAATTAGGTTGATCCAAGTCCTAGTTAGACTAGGACTAGTTCTTCCTTGCACTTGGCTTATCCAATAGACCAATTGAATTTGATCTAATCAAGCCCAAATCAAATATAATTAAATCATATTTAATTAAACTTAATCTCAGCCTATTGGCTTAATTAAATAAAGCTAATTAATAATCGAATTGCTAATCGATCCTCCCGCAATACTTGCACTAGATCAAACATCAACTGTATTGATCATTTAACTCTAAAACGATACTAAATCGCTGATCAACCATTCGATCGAAATGTGAACTCTAATATGTGTGACCTCATAGATCCAAACTTAAGCTGGTAGTATAGAAATAAATTTTTATATCAATCGAAGTGATCATCTAGCAATGATACCCGATGGCTGGATTGATCGAAGGTGTAGAACACCATCCTTAGAATTCATACGGATATAATTTCCATATAATTCATTTTCTTGATCATAATGCTCGTAGGACACCTCAGAGTTCTACTATCAACTCTGATCAGGTTGTCCATATTGTATTTCAAAATATCAAATTCATTTGATGGATTACCGTGGCCAAGATTTTGCTATATTGAAATATAGTGATACATTCTTCTCCAACTCTTGGAGTGGTCAATTCTATCTTGATCATACTTCGACTTTGCAAGCATTTGACTGTGCCCAGAAGCCTTCCATTGCTGAATTAAAAATTTAGTTAGTTCGGTACCAAAGTATAGTGAGTTGCTTGTAACTCACTGAGGTGATCTTAGGTCTAAAGGATACTTATACCTGTTAGATATATGTGCCCTAGAAGCCAGAATTGGCTGACACTTGTAATACACTTCTAGGGGTAAAATTATAATTTTAACTATAATCAATAAAATTGATTATTTTCTATCACATATGTGTATTTAGTGTCTGTGATACATCCTTTGAGTTAATGGTAATGATAATTCATATTTTCAAGAGTTAAAAATTTAAAACATGAATAATCATTATTAATTCATAAAATGCTTCCGACCATAGGATCATCATAAGGATGGTGATTGATCTGAAAGGTTGGTGTACAATTGCTTTTCTTTAGTAGATGAGTCTTGAGTCTACGGTGTGGAGACACTGGAGCGAGAGTACAGGTACTCGTTAGAGAATGAGGGCACTGAGCGTGACCACCTCGAGTAGTCATTAGGAAGTCTACCTTCTCGTCAATGACTGACTCGATGCTGCAGTAGTGTGTCTGGTTCTTTGACCTGAGGTGCATCGACAGTTCACCTTGAGGGTGTTATAGTTTGACTACACCATTACTCGATCTCCTAGCCATATGGAATCCTGAGGTGTATGTTGGCTATAGCATGTTCATTGTAGGAACTGGATTGCATCAAGATGGAATCTATCTACCTCGGTGGTAGAGGAGCAGCCCTATGATGATCATGAGAATCAAGTCCAGAAGCCCATGGCCATGGCAGAGTGAAATAATAGAAAGAGTTTCTATTTAGATTTTCACATCGGACTTGAATCGAATGATTACATCATATGACAGAAACTAGGGTTTGACGAGTTCACCTTAACCCTAATCTGATCGAACTCAAGATAGAAGAACTTAATCACACAGGTAGCTGCACCAAGAGGTTCGCATTCAGCTCTGATGGGTTGCCACCATATACTGCTAGGTGTCACTGGTGGATTTTGGGAGCAATTAGAATGATTTAGATGATCGATCATTCTAGCTGTTCGAATCAGAAGAGTTCTGATCCATCGAAAGGAGTTTCGATGATGTCGATGATAGAGATCATGACATATCCCATTACCATACAGAACTGAACCTAACTGGATCACACAAATAAGGGTTTGAATCTGGTGATCATCAATTGAACTGATCCAGTTCAATTGATCTGAATGAGATTCAATTAGGTTCAAGAAAATCGTGCTAGCACTCGATTGAACCTAACGTTCTTCTTTTACTATCATAAATAGTTGTCCTGACTGAGCCAAAGGAGTTTGTGCTTGATCAGAGGCCTTCACTTGGTCTGACTGGAGCTTGTCTAGATCAAAAAAGGATTGTCTTATTTTGTAAGACAATACCTACCATTTTTGGTCACCTGCCATTTCTCGTCCTTTGACTTTGGTCAAAAGTTGACCTTTGACTGGTCAAATGTTGACCATTGATACTTTGACTTCTGTCCACATGTCATGCACCTATTGGAGAGCTGGTGGGGGCTTGTCCCCCTGTTAGAACCTGGCAAGGAGGAGGGCGCACGCCACCCTTGGCATGTGCCCAAGGTAGAGGCGCCCAGGAGTCCCTGTTGGATAGGGACTCCATCTCCTTATTAGATTTTGTTTAGATTCCTCCTAAAAATCAACTTTGACTGGTCTTAGGTACCATCTAAGGAGGAATCCAAGGGACTCTATTTTCACCAATCAGATTTAGATCTGATTTCACAAAGGATTGTGATTGGTTGGGAAGAAGAGGAGTTGGATCATGCATAGTCTATAAATAAGACCCTGCGCCCAACTCAAAGAGCATTGAAAATTCTCCACACCCCAAGGCTAGTTCTCTCCTCCTCCTCCATGCCAAGCCCATCTTCTCCCTCTCCTCTCCATGCCCAAAGTAGTTTGGGATCTTGGTTGGTGCAATCCAGATCGAGAGAAAGGCGACAGAAAGCTAGAAGGCTGCGCTGCTGCAAAGGATAACTGCTGATCTTCGAAAGGTATTTTGAAGATCCTCCAAATCAGATCCAGATCTAATTTTTGGAGATATGATAGAGAAGAAGAGGATCTCCAGATCCAGCCTGAGTGGATACCGATAGAGGCCAGGCACTTGCGTGGCTAGATCCAGAACCTTCCGCTGCTTACAGGATCATCAATGGGTAATAGGATTACCCTACGTCAAGATAAATTAAATTTGAATTTAATTTATCTAAATTTATTTTAATTATTAAAATAATAAAAATTAGATCTAAAATATCTCAGATCTAATCTAGATTAAAGAAAAAATTTTTTTGAAATATATCTCTTGATCCGATCAGATCTGAACGAACCTGGTCCGAGAAAATCAGGATTTTCCTTCAACTGGTATCAGAGCCAAGGTTCTAAAAGTATTTAGATCTAATTTTAAATTTATTTTAATTAAAAAATAAGTGATTTTAGATGTCACATGAGATGTGATCAGATCTAAAATCAGAAAAAATTAAAATTAAATGATTTGGATCTAAGATTAGAAAATATGCATGACTAGTTCTAAAATAGAATAGTTCTATAGAATAGTCTTGCATGTTTTCAATTTAATTTGATTAAATCATATTTTAGATCTATTTATTTACTATTTTTTGATATTATAATTATTATAATAATATCTAAAAAATAGTAAATAAAAATTATTTAATTTTAAACATCATATGAGATATGATTGATGCATGTCTAGACTAGTTGTAGAATAGTTCTACATAATTATCTAGATTAGAGTTTATTTTGATAAGATCAATTTAAATCTAATTTTTTAGATTATTATGAGATAATTTAGATCTGAAAATATGCATGATTCGATACATGAGATGTATGCAAAATATGCCATGATTAGATCTAATTTGTATATGAGATATATGATATAGATCTAAAACTATTTTGTAGTATTACATGTTCCTGATTAAGGCGTTCCTCTTGGCCGTCCGGTCATAAGAATGAAGAAGGGTTTAAAGGCCCTCTCCTTCCCATCCGATGGGGTGTTCTTATGATGTGTAGGGGTGCTGCGCGTTCGTCCTTAATCAGAAATCCAAAACTTACTTTCTGCAAAATCCCTAGATCCTGAAACCCTAGGATTTATTGTGCATATTTTATTTATGAACCCTACTTAATTAAAAATTAAGATTATGGAAATATTAATTAGATCTAAAATTGAGAATTTTAGATCTAAGACATATTCATAATACTGGGTTCGGGCTTGGGTAGCTCAATTAGGTCTAAGCGGTTGATCAAACCGAATCAAGAGTTGGTTAGATGGGATCAACAATGCTTAAATTGACCAGCCTAATAGGATTAAGTCTGGGTCAAGATCGAGTCACAATCAAGCAAGACTTAATTAGGCTCAGAGGTTAGAGTCTGGATTGTAGGCTAACCTAATTGGTTCTGGCTCAACAATTTGGTGTCTAAGGTAAGTTTGGCACATATGACCGACTGATTTTTAATTAGAAGCTACTCGATCTGAATGCATTCTTGTATGAGTGAATGGCATATCCCTTCTGAAGGGAAAAAATTCTGATTTCCCGGTCCAGGTTCGTCCAGATCTGATTAGATCAAGAGATATATTTCAAAAATTTTTCTCTTGATCTTAATCAGATCTTCATATGTTTCAGATCTGATTCTTATTATTTTTTAATAAATAAAGTAAAATAAGATAAATTAAATCTAATTTAATTTACCTGATTTGGGTAATCCTATTACCCTGTAGATGATCCTGATTGCAGCGGAAGGTTCTGGATCTTAGCCACGCAAGCGCCTGGCCTCTACCGGTATCCACTCGGGTTGGATCTGGAGAACCTCTTCTTCTCTATCACACCTCCAAAAATCAGATCTGGATCTGATTTGGAGGATCTTCAAAACTCTTTTGAAGATCTGCAGTCGTCCTTTTGCAGCAGCGCAGCCTTCTTGCTTTTGGTCGCCTTTCCTTGATCTGAATCGCACCAAACTAAGTCCAAAACCCTTTTGGACGTGGAGAGCAAAGGGAGAAGAGAGTATGGCGTGGAGAAGGAGGAGAGAGGCAGCCTTGGACGTGGGAAATCTCTTTCAAAACACACTTGGAATTAGGGTTGGGCGCAGGGTCTTATTTATAGACCTCTTGTGATCCAACTCCTCTTCCTCTCAACCAATCACAACCCTTTGTGTAATCAGATCTAAATCTGATTGGTTGAAAAAGAGACCCCTGGATTCCTCCTTAGAGGGTGCCTAAGACCAGTCAAACTGGATTCTTAGTAGAACTCTGATTGGAATCCTAAAGGGAGGTGGAGTCCTTGTCCAACAAGGACTCCTAGGCGCCTCCTACTTGGGCTCACGCCACCCTTGGCGTGCGCCCTTCTCCTTGCCAGGTTCTGGCAGGGGGACAAGCCCCCACCAGCTCTCCAATAGGTGCATGACATGTGGACAAAAGTCAAAGGGTCAATGGTCAACGTTTGACCAGTCAAAGGTAGACTTTTGACCAAAGTCAAAGAACAAGAAATGGCAGGTGACCAAAAATGGCAGGTAATGTCTTACAAATAAGACAACCTATTCTGACTTGGACAACCTCCAGTCAGACCATATGAAGGCCTCTGATTGAGCACAAACTCCTTTGGCTCAGTCAGGACAACTTATTTATGATAGTAAAAGAAGAACGTTAGGTTCAATCGAGTGCTAGCACGATTTCCTTGAACCTAATTGAATCTCATTCAGATCAATTGAACTGGATCAGTTCAATTGATGATCACCAGATTCAAACCCTTGTTTGTGTGACCCAGTTAGGTTCAGTTCTGTATGGTAATGGGATATGTCATGATCTCTATCATAGACATCATCGAAACTCCTTTCGATGGATCAGAACTCTTCTGATTCGAACAGCTAGAATGATCGATCATCTAAATCATTCTAATTGCTCCCAAAATCCACCAGTGACACCTAGCAGTATATGGTGGCAACCCATCAGAGCTGAATGCGAACCTCTTGGTGCAGCTACCTGTGTGATTAAGTTCTTCTATCTTGAGTTCCCGATCAGATTAGGGTTAAGGTGAACTCGTCAAACCCTAGTCTTCTGTCATATGATGTAATCATTCGATTCAAGTCCAATGTGAAAACCTAAATAGAAACTCTTTCTATTATTTCACTCTGCCATGGCCATGGGCTTTCTGGACTTGATTCTCATGATCATCATAGGGCTGCTCCTCTACCACCGAGGTAGATAGATTCCATCTTGATGCAATCCAGTTCCTACAATGAACATGCTATAGCCAACATACACCTCAGGGTTCCATATGGCTAGGAGACCGAGTAATGGTGTAGTCAAACTATAACACCCTCAAGGTGAACTGCCGATGCATCTCAGGTCAAAGAACCAGACACACTACTGCAGCATCGAGTCAGTCATTGACGAGAAGGTAGACTTCCTAATGACTACTCGAGGTGGTCACGCTCAGTGCCCTCGTTCTCTAACGAGTACCTGTACTCTCGCTCCGGTGTCTCCACACCGTAGACTCAAGACTCATCTACTAAAGAGAAGCGATTGTACACCAACCTTCCGGATCAATCACCATCCTCGTGATGATCCTATGGTCGGAAGCATTTTATGAGTTAATAATGATTATTCATGTCTTAAATTTTCAACTCTTGAAAATATGAATTATCATTACCATTAACTCAAAGGATGTATCACAGACACTAAATACACATATGTGATAGAAAATAACCCATTTTATTGATTATAGTCAAAATTACAATTTTGCCCCTAGAAGTGTATTACAAGTGTCAGCCAATTCTGGCTTCTAGGGCACATATATCTAACAATCTCCCACTTGTCCTAAAGCCAATTGGCTACAAGTCTAAGTCCCATCTTCTCAAGGTGGGCTTCGATCTTCTGCTGGCCCAACGGCTTTGTAAGTGGGTCTGCCACATTATCTGCGGAGTTGACTCTCTTGACCTCAACGTAACCTTTCTCAAGATAATCGCGGATGAGGTGATATCGCCGCTCAATGTGCTTGGACTTTCTGGTGAGACCTCGGCTCCTTAGCAAGGGCTATGGCGCCATTGTTGTCGCAGTAAAGAGGAATGGCATCTGATGGCATTACTCCAATTTCTGCAGCAAACTTCTTATACCAGAATGCTTCCTTCGCAGCCTCTGATGCAGCTATATATTCTGCTTCCATGGTGGAATCTGCTATCACAGTTTGCTTGGAACTCTTCCAGCTGACAGCTCCACCATTGCACACAAACAGACTTCCAGATGTCGACTTTCGATCATCTATATCGGACATGAAGTCCGAGTCTGTGTATCCCTGGAACTTGGAGTTCTCCATTACCAAAGACCAACATCATATCCTTAGTTCTTCTCAAGTACTTAAGGATACATTTCACAGAAGTCCAGTGTTCTTCACCTGGATTTGACTGATATCTGCTTGTGACACTCACAGCATGGGCTATATCAGGTCGTGTACATA
This sequence comes from Cocos nucifera, assembly GCA_006176705.1. Taxonomy (NCBI): domain Eukaryota; kingdom Viridiplantae; phylum Streptophyta; class Magnoliopsida; order Arecales; family Arecaceae; genus Cocos; species Cocos nucifera. The sequence continues at coordinate 1,026,709 of QRFJ01001169.1, read as the reverse complement.
GCATGGCATACATGAGGCTCCCTATTGCAGAAGCATAAGGGATCTTGCTCATGCGTTCTATTTCCTCAGGTGTGCTGGGGCACATCTTCTTGGAAAGATGAATACCATGTCTGAAGGGTATTAATCCCCTCTTAGAGTTTTCCATACTAAACCTCTTTAGTACTTCCTCTATGTACATCTTCTGTGAAAGTCCTAGCATCCTATTCGGTCTATCCCTATAGACCTTAATTCCTAGAATAAAGGATGCTTCACCTAGGTCTTTCATGGAGAATTCCTTGGACAACCATATCTTTGACTGATCGTCAACATGGGAATATCATTCCCAATAAGGAGGATGTCATCCACGTACAATACGAGGAAGACAACAGCGCTCCCACTGACCCTTTTTGAAAACACATGGTTCCTCTTCATTTTTGATGAAACCAAACTTTTTGATCACATCATTGAAACGAGTGTTCCAGCTCCGAGATGCTTGCTTAAGTCCATATATGGACCTTTGCAGCTTGCAAACCTTGTGATCAGTATCACTGGATGTGAAACCTAGCGGCTGTTCCATATAGATATCTTCCTCAAGATATCCATTTAGGAATGCCGTTTTCACGTCCATTTGCCATATTTCATAATCGAAATAGGCTGCAACGGCAAGCAATGTGCGGATGGATTTTAGCATAGCCACTGGGGAAAAGGTATCCTGATAGTCAATGCCTTCACGTTGACTATAACCTTTTGCCACCAGTCTAGCCTTGAATGTCTCCACATTCCCATCTGCACCAATCTTTCTCTTGAAGATCCATTTACACCCAATAGGTACTATACCTTCTGGTGGATCTACCAAGGTCCAGACTTGGTTTGAGTGCATCGAGTCAATTTCTGACTGCATTGCCTCTAAGCCATTTCTCGGAGTCGATATCTGATATCGCCTCGTTGTAGGTTTTGGGATCATCACCATGAGCACCATTACCTACGAGGAACATTTCCTCTACATTCCTCTGAAATAATACCTAAGTATCTTTCAGGGGGATGGAAAACTCTTTCCGATCTACGAGGTGGAGGAGGTAGTGTTCTTATTGGCTCAACCTGATTTGGTTCCAATTGGTCCTTAGCTCGTTGTACTTGTGAGACTTTCTCATCAAGCTTAATCTGCTTTCCAATGCCGCTATCTTGAATAAACTATTTTTCAAGAAAGATGGCATGTCGACTCACAATCACATTGTGGTCTTCTGGAATGTAGAAATAGTATCCTAATGACTCTTTAGGATATCCTATGAATCGAGCTCTAAAGGACCTAAACTCTAACTTGTCCGCTTGTTGTCTTTTGACATGAGCCGGACAACCCCAAATTCTGAGATGACTCAGACTTGGTTTCTTACCGTGCCATATCTCATACGGTGTGGTAGGAACGGTTTTAGAGGAAACCCTATTCAGTAGATAAATTGAAGTTAATAATGAATGTCCCCAAAGAAAATCAGGGAGGTCTGTGAAGCTCATCATGGATCGAACCATATCCAATAGAGTCCGATTTCTCCATTCTGAAACCCCGTTGAGTTGAGGTGTTCCTGGTGGAGTCCATTGAGAGACTATGCCATTTTCCTTAAGATAGTCTAGGAATTTTCGGCTAAGGTATTCACCTCCTCGATCTGATCGAAGAACCTTAATGGGTTTTCCAGTTTGTTTTTCTACTTCATGTCTGAATTCTTTGAACTTTTCAAAAGCTTCAGACTTGTGTCTCATAAGATACACATACCCATACCTAGACAGATCATCGATAAAGGTAATGAAGTAGACAAAATTGCCTCTAGCCGGCACATCGAATGGGCCGCACACATCAGTATGTACTAGGGCAAGGAGATCTGTGGCCCTCTCCCCATGTCCAACAAAAGGGAGTTTAGTCATTTTGCCTTGAAGACAAGATTCACAAGTTGGATATGACTCAAAAGTCAATGGACTCAATAGCCCATTTTTCTCCAATTTGTTAATCCTATCTTCTGCTATATGACCTAATCTCAGGTGCCATAGATATCTGTCGTTTGGACTATCCCTAGGTCGTTTGGCATTCACGTTTTGCTCGATAGTTAAAACAGGTACATCAATATGTAGCTGATAAAGACCATTAATAAGGAAACCATTTGCAATTTTATTTCTTTCATAAAGAATGTTACAATGGTCCTTAAAGAAGGTGAATCACATAACCTTCTTGTGCTAAGCATGAAACAGAAATCAAATTCCTGCTAGCTGCAGGCACATAATAACAGTCTTTCAAAACTAAGTCTAAACCAGATGGTAATCGAAGAGGGTATGTTCCCACGGCTACTGCAGCAACTCTTGCTCCATTACCGATGCGTAGGATCATGTCTCCATCCCTCAGCCTCCTGCTATCCTCAAGACCCTGCATAGAAGTGCACAGATGAGCACTAGAACCAGAGTCAAGCACCCAACTGGATGCAGAAGAAACCGTAAGGTTAGACTCAATAACGAGCATACCTCCAGAAGGACCTTCCTTCTTGTTCTTCAGGGTGGCCAGGTAAGTAGGGCAGTTCCGCTTCCAATGGCCGTCGCTGTTGCAATGGAAACACTTTCCTTTGCCATCGGCCTTTTTCTTCGGTTCTGCCTTCTTCTTCTTTGATCCTTCCACCTTTTGCTTTTTCACAGACTTCTTTTTCTTTCCATAAGACTTTCTTTTGGAAGAAGTCCGTTCCATAGCAAGAACTGAGCCTTTAGAACCTTTCATAGAAAGCTCAGCGGTAACCAGCATATTCATCAACTTCGGCCAAGGAATTTTGAAGTTTATGCATGTGGTAATTCATGATGAATTGCCCATATGCATCAGTCAAGGATTGCAGAATAATATCGTTCTGCAGTCCAAGTCTAACTTCACACCGAGCTTCTCAAGCTCTTCCATGTCCTTGATCATTGTCAGACAGTGATCTTGGACTGACTGCCCATCACGCATCTTAGCCTTAAAAAGTCATTTCGTGACTTGATATTTGGCTGCGCGACTCTGTTCACCAAACATCTCCTGCAGGTGAGCCAACATTTGGCGAGCAGTCCCGATATCTTCATGTTGGCGCTGGAGCTCATCAGACATCGAGCCCAACATGTAATATCTGGCCTTATTATCTTCGTCTATCCATTTTTCCAGAGACGCTCTCTGTTCAGTGGATGGACGGGCTGGTAAGGTGGGAGGGTCCTGGTCCAAAACATGGGTTAACTTCTCTGAACCCAAAACAATTTTGTAGTTCCTGAGCCAATCTTTATAATTGGGTCCAGGTCAGTCTATGTGTGTCCAGGATACGTGCCAATGGGTTGGACGCAGACATTTTCCTGTAGAGAGTCAAAGATTCTAGTTAGATACTGTAATTATTGACTTGACCAATTTGTTTAGGGAATTTTATTTTTAAACAAATTAGCTCCCACTATTTTCTCGGATCCCTACACTCCCTCTGTAGAGATGCGAAAATCTCCATGATTAATGATTTCTAGTGGGTGGTGCGGTCTCACCAACTGACTCATCACCTCACCTAACAGTTATTGGTGATGGGTTAGCCAATGAGTGAACAACTCTTGTTCAATGATTCTCTAATCATGGTGCACCCAAACTTGGTCTCTAATTCATGAATCTCACCGTATCCGGAATATTGATCCACTCCTTAGTTAAGTCAGACCCACCATTTGCATAGACTGGGTTCCTAATTGAGTCTCTCACCGTATCCAGAAATATTGAGCCCAACTCATCCTCCAGCCCATAGCATCCAATGCCTAATAGACATGGTTGCGTCTTCCCGGT
>QRFJ01001169.1:944540-1022900 GCA_006176705.1 Cocos nucifera | reverse complement strand
GCAACTGAGGCCACTATTATCAGCTTGAGAACAATCAACCCTGAAGGGCCCGCAACTCTACAATGGTGGAAGATCCTCAGACTTAATCTTTCTTAGGGAGAATTGATTGCAGTCTCATTAAACTAGAACTTGTCATAGTCATAACAATTATGACGTACCTCATGGCATGGTAGCTCGGATTATGCCACCTCAGCTTATCAGAACTGTGGCTCAAACAGATATGAGTCAGGTAAGTGAGACACCTGGAAGCGGAATATGCCTTAACTCGTCGAAGAATCGCATTCAGTCGAGTAGCCTTCCCAATTAAAAATACCAGTCGTACGTACTGCTGCCACTACCTTAGACACAAATATGTTGCAGCTCAAAACCATTGGTATAGCGCCCTAACAATCCAGATCTAACCTTGAGCCTAATTAGTTGGCCTTGATCGATGACTCGATCTTGACCCAGACTTAATCTTATTAAGGCTGGTCATGTTAAGCATTGTTGATCCTATATCCTAACGCAACTCTTTGATTGTGCTATGATCAACCGCTTAGACCTAATTAGCTACCCAAGACGAACCCAGCTATTATGAATATAGTCTTAATCTGAAATTCTCTCAATTTTAGATCTAATTAAAATATTATAAACTTAATTTTTAAATTAAGTAGGGTTCATAAACAAAATTGCACAATAAATCCTAAGGTTCAAGGATCTAGGTTTGCAGAAAGTAAAAGTTTTGCTTTCTGATTAAGGACGAAATCGCAGCCACCCCTACACGTTAAGAATACCCCACGAATAGGAAGAGAGGGCCTTTAAACCTTCCTGTCAATTCTTATGATAGGACGCCAAGAGGAACGCCTTAATCAGAACATTAATACTACAAAAATATTCAGATCTATAATCATAATCTCATATATAAATTAGATCTAATATGGATATTTATGCCATACATCTCATGTATCAATTCATGCATTTTTTACAGATCATAATTATCTCATAATAATCTGAAAAAATTAGATTTAAATTTGAGTCCAATCAAAATTAAACTTCTAATCTAATGACATTGTAGAACTTTAAACTATCTAGACAGCATCATATCAATATCTCATATAGATTTAAAATTAAAATAATTTTTATTTACTTTTGTTTATAGATTTATCTATAAACACTTATAATATCAAAACAGTAAATAAGAAAGATCTAAAATATGATTAAATATAAAATCAAAAATTGAAAATATTAGAAACTATTCTATGAGAACTAGTCATGCATATTTCAATAACTTAGATCAAATCATTTAAATTTTAATTTTTTGATTTTAGATCTGATCACATCTCATGTGACATCTGAGATATCATATTTTTTAATTAAAATAAATTAAAATGATCTAAACATTTAAAACCTGGCTCTGATACCAGTTGAAGGAAAAATCCTGATTTCGGTCCAGCGTTCGTCCAGATCTGATGATCAAGAGATATATTTCAAAAATTTTTTCTTATCTTAGATCAGATCTATATTTTAATCTATTTTATTATTTTAATAATTAAATAAATTTAGATAAATTAAATCTAATTTAATTTACCTGACTGGTGGTAATCCTATTACTGTGATGATCCTATAAGCAGCGGAAGAGTTCTGGATCTAGCCACGCAAGCTGCCCTCTACGTATCCACTCGGATTGGATCTGGAGAACCTCTTCTTCTCTATCAATCCAAAAATAAGATCTGAATCTGATTTGGAGGATCTTCAAAATACTCTTTCGAAGATCGCAGTGTTCCTTTGCGCGCGAAGCTCTTTAGCTTTCTGTCGCTTTCCTCTGTCTGAATTGCACCAACAAGATCAAACCTTTTGGGTGGAGAGAGAGAGGGAGAAGAAGGTTGGCATGAGAGGGAGGAGAGAGGAACAGCCTTGGCGTGGGAATCTTTAATACTTGCTCTTTGGTGTTGGGCGCAGGTCTTATTTATAGACTATGTGATCCAACTCCTCTTCCTCCAACCAATCACAACTTTTGTGAAATCAGATCTAAATTGATTGGTGAGAAATAGACCCTTGATCCTCTTAGAGGGTGCACCTAAGATCAGTCAAACTGGATTCTTAGGAGAGTCTATTGGAATCCAAGGAGGATGGAGTCCTTCCAATAGGGACTCCTGGCGCCTCCTAGCTTGGCGCCACGCCAAGGCGTGCGCCCTCCTCCTTGCCAGGTTGGCAGGGGGACAAGCCCCACCAGCTCTCAAATAGGTTGCTGACATGGAATAAAGTCAAAGTCAATGGTCATCTGATCAGTCAAAGGTCAACTTTTGACCAAAGAAAGACGAAAAATGGAGGTGACCAAAAATGGATAAATTCTTACAAATAAACACCTCTCTGACTGAACACTCATCAGACCAAGTGAAGGCCCCTAATGAGCAACAAACTCCTTGGCTCAGTCAGGAACTATTTATGATAGTAAAAGAAGAACGTTAGGTTCAATCGAGTGCTAGCACGATTTCTCTTGAACCTAATTAATCTATTCAGATCAATTGAACTGGATAAGTTCAATTGATGATCACCAGATTCAAACCCTTTTTGTTGACCCATTAGTTAGTTCTGTATGGTAATGGGATATGTCATGATCTCTATCATCGACATCATGAAACTCCTTTCGATGCGTCAGAAGCTCTTCTGATTCGAAAGCGAATGATCGATCATCTAAATCATTCTAATTGCTCCCAAAATCCACCAGTGATACCTACAGTTATGGTGGCAACCCATCAGAGCTGAATGCGACCTCTTGGTCAGCTACCCTATGTGTTAGTTCTCTATCTTGAGCCCGATCAGATTAGGTTAAGGTGAACTCGTCAAACCCTAGTTTCTATCATATGATGTAATCATTCGATTCAAGTCATGTGAAAACTAAATAGAAACTCTTTCTATTATTTCACTCTACATGGCCATGGGTTTCTGGATTGATTCTCATGATCATCATAGGGCTGCTCCTCTACCACCGAGGTAGATAGATTCCATCTTGATGCAATCCAGTTCCTACAATGAACATGCTAAGCAACATACACCTCAAGTTCAATATGGCTAGGAGATCGAGTAATGGTGTAGTCAAACTATAACCCTCAAGGTGAACTGCCATGCACTCAGATCAAAGAACCAGACACACACTCAGCATCGAGTCAGTCATTGACGAGAAGGTAGACTCCTTGACTACTCAGGGTGGTCACGCTCAGTGCCCGTTCTCTAACGAATACCTGTACTCTCGCTCGATGTCTCCACACGTAGACTAAGACTCATCTACTAAAGAGAAGCGATTGTACACCAACCTTCGGATCAATCACCATCTGTGATGATCCTATGGTCGAGTATTTTATGAGTTAATAATGATTATTATGTCTTAAATTTTCAACTCTTGAAAATATGAATTATCATTACCATTAACTCAAAAGGATGTATCACAGACACTAAATACCAATTTATAGAAAAATAACCCATTTATTGAATTATAGTCAAATTAAAATTTTGCCCCTAGAAGTGTATACAAGTGTCAGCCAATTCTGGCTTCTAGGGCACATATATCTAACACCTTCCACCGATCTCACTTACCTGGCTATATCTGTTGACTCAGTTCTAATTTGAGGTGGTCAATAATCCAAGCTAACCCATGCCACTAGGTTAGTCATAATTGTTATACTATGACAAGTCTAGTTTAATGAGACCGTAAATCAATTTCTCCCTAAGAAAAGATTAAGTCTGAGGTCTTCCACCATTGTAGATGTGTGAGACCTTATCGGGATTGGATTATTCCTCGACTGGATACAGTGGCTCAGTTGCATCCAAAAAAGATCAATCATGTCTATTAGGCATTGGATGCTATGGGCTGGAGGATGAGTTGGGCTCCATATTCTAAAGATACGGTGAGAGACTCAATTACAGGAATGCCAGTCTGTGCAAATGATGGTCTGACTAAACTTAAGAAGTGGATCAATATTTTGGATACAGTGAGATTCATGAATTAGAGATCAAGTTTGGGTGGCATCATGATTAGAGAATCATTGAACAAAGGTTGTTCACTCATTGGCTAACCCATAATCCCAAATAATGTTAATGAGGTGAATGAGTCCAGTTGGTGCAAGAACCGCACCACCCACTAAGAAATCATTAATCATGAAGTTTTTGCATCTCTATAGAGAGAGTGTAAGGACCGAGAAAATAGGTAAGAGCTAATTTATTTAAATAAAAATTTCTAATAAATTGGTCAAGTCATAATTACAATATCTTAACTAGAAATCTTTGCTCTCTAAGAAAAAATGCCTGCGATCAACCCATTAGCACGTATCCCTGGCACACCATACGACTACCAAACCCAATTATAAAAGATTGGCTTAGGAACTATAAAATCAATTTTAGGTTCCAAAAAGTTAATCCATATATTGGATCAGGACCCTCCCACCTTACAAGTCCCCGTCCATCACTGAACAGAGGTGCCTCTAAAAAAAAATGGATAGACGAAGATAATAAGGCTAATATTAACATGTTGACTCGATGTCTGATGGAGCTTCAGCGCAACATGAAGGATCAGGATTGCTCGCCAAAATTTGGGTCACCCTGCAAGAGGAATGTTTGGTGAACAGAAGTCGCACAGCCAAGTACAGTCAAGCGAAATAACTTTTTAAGGCCTAAGATGCAATGAGGACAGTCAGTCCTAAGATCATATCTGATAATGAATCAAGGATTTGAAAGAGCTTGAGAGTTCGGTGTGAAGTTAGACTTGGTCTACAGAATGATGCTTATTCTGCAATCCTTGACTGATCATATGGATAATCTCAATCATGAATTACCATATGCCATAAACTCAAAAATTTTCTTCGGCGATTTAATGAATATGCTGGTCACCGCTGAGCTTTCTATGAAAGTTCAAAAGGCTCAAGTTTCTTGCTAAGAAATGGCTTCTTTTAAAAAGAAAGTCCCTTCTGAAAAGAAAAAAAAAGTCTGCAAAAGAACAGAAGATGGAAGGAGAAAGAAGAAAGAAGGCATGGATCCGAAGAAGAAGGCGATGTCCAAAGGAGAAGTATTTTCATTGCAACAACGACGGCCATTGAAAAGCGAATTGCCGCTTACCTTACCTGACCACCCTGAAGAACAAAGAAGGAAGGTCCTTCGGAGATGCTTCGTTATTGAGTCTAACCTATGGTTTCTTCTAATCTAGTTGGATGCTTGACTCTGGTCTAGTGCCTATTTTGTGCACTTTCATGCAGAATTTGATGATAGCAGGAGATTGAGGGATGGAAGATATGATCCTATATGTCGAAAATGGAGCAAGAAGTTACTGTAAGTAAGTCATGGGAAGATACCTCTTCGATTACCATCTGATTTAGACTTAGTTTTGAAAAGGACTGGTATTAATGTGCCCTGCAGCTACAGAAATTTGATTCTAATATCATACTTAGCACTAGAAGGTCTAATATGACTCTACCTTCTTTAAAGGACCATTATAACATTCTTTATGAAAGAAATAAAATTGCAAAATGGTTCTTATTAACGATCTTTTATCAGCTACATATTGATGTAATCTGCTTTCAACTATCCAAGCATAACGTGAATGCCAAATGACCTAGGGATAGTCGAAATGATAGGTAATCTTATGGCACTGAGATTAGTCGTAAAGCAGAAGATAAGATTCAACAAATTGAAGAAAAAATGGCTAATTGAGTCGTTGACTTTTCGAGTCATATCCAACTTGTGAATCTTGTCTTTCAAAGGCAAAATGACTAAACTCCCTTTTATTAGGACATGGCGTAAAGGCCACAGATCTCCTTGCCCTAGTAACATACTGATGGTGTGCGGCCCCCATTTGATGTACCAGTTAGAGGCAATTTTTATCTACTCATTACCTTTATCGATGTCTATCTAAGGTATGGATATGTTGTATCTTATGAACACAATCTGAAAGCCTTGAAAAGGTTTCAAAGAAATTTCAGCATGAAGTAGAAAAATAAAAATGAAAAAATCCAATAAGGTTCTTCGATCAGATTGAGGGAGCCCTAAGCCCGAAAATTCCCTAGACTATCTCAAGAAAATGGCATAGCCTTCAATGGAAACTCCACCAAGAATTACCTCAAACTCAACAAAATTTTAGAATGGAGAAATTGGACTCTATGATATTGGTCCGATCCATGATGAGCTTCAACAGACCCTTCCTGATTTTTTTTTAGGGATACTTTATTGTTATACTTTAAATTTATCTACTGAATAGGGTTCTCTCTAAAATCGTTCCTACCACACCGTATGAGATAATGGCACGGTAAACCAAGTCGAAGTCATCTCAGATTTGGGATTGTCTGGCTCATGTCAAAAGACAAACAAGCGGATAAGTTAGAGTTTTTAGGTCCTTCAGAGCTTGAAACATTAGGATATCCTAACATGAGTCATTCAGATACTATTTCTACATTCCAGAAGACGGCACAATGTAATTGTGAGTGTGACATGCCCAACTTTTTGAAAAATAGTTTTATTCAGATAGCAGCAAATTGAAAAAGCAGATTAAGCTTGATAAGAAAGTCTCACAAGTACAAACGAGCCCAAGGACCAAATTGGTAATCAAATCAAGTTGAGCCAATAAGAACACTACCTCTCCATCTCCGTAGATTCGGAAAGAATTTTTGTCCCCCTCAAGATACTTAGTATTATTTCAAGAGCAAATAAGAGAAAATATTCTTCATAGGTATGGTGCTCAATGTGATGATGCCGCAAAACCTTACAAACGAGGCGATATCAGATATCGACTCCGAGAAAATGGCTAGAGGCAATGCAGTCAGAAATTGGACTCGATGCCACTCAAACCAAGTTTGGATCTTGGTAGATCCACCAAAAGGTATAGTACCCTTATTGGGTTGTAAAGGATTTTCACAGAGAAGATTGGTTTAGAATGAGAATGTGGAAAACAAATTCAAGACTAGACCTAGTGGCAAAAAGGTTATAGTCAATGCAAGGCAATTGACTATCAGAACCTTTTTTCTCAGTGGCTATGCTAAAATCCATCCGCATATTGCTTTGCCGTTGCAGCCCTATTTCGATTATGAAATAAATTTGGGCAATGGCACGTAAAAATGGTGTTCCTTAAATGGATGTCTTGAGAAAAGATATCTAATATGAACAATCGCTAGTTTTACATCCAGTTGAAGGAAATAATCCTGATTTTTCCGGACCAAGAGTCGTTTCATGATCTATCAAAGATCAAGAGATTATATTTTCAAAAAAAAAAATTTTTAATCTAGATTGATCTGGGATGTTTTAGATCATAATTCTTATTATTATTAATTAATTAAAATAAATTTAGATAATTAAATTAAATTTAAATTTAATCTGACATAGGGTAAAATCCTATTATCGTTGATGTCTATAACAGCACAAAAGTTCGATATAACCATGCAAGTGCCTGGCCTCTTATATCGGTAAGTCCACTCAGGCTAAGATTTGAGATCCTCTTCTTTCTCTATCACAGTCCTGCCAAAAATTTAGATCTGGAAATCTGATTTTGAAGGGATCTCTTCAAAATGACCTTTCGAAGATCAGCAAGTTGTTCTTTGCAGTAACACAAGCCCTTGTAGCCTTTCCTGTCGCCTTTTTTCTCTCGTCTGAATTGCACCAAAACCAAGATCCAAAGCCTACTTTGGGTGTGATGAGGAGAGGGAGAAGAATGGGCTTGGCATGGAGAGGAGAGAACGCAGCCTTGGGGCAGTGGAAAATTTTCAATTGCTCTTTGGGCTTGGACGCAGGTCTTTTATAGACTATGCGTGATCAACTCCTCTTCTTTTCCAACCAATCACATCTTTGTGAAAATCAGGATCCTAAATCTGATTGGTGAAAAATAGAGTCCCCTTGGATCCTCTTAGATGGTGCCTAAGATCAGTTAAACTTGGTTCTTAGGAGGAGTCTAAATTGAATCCAAAAAGAAGAAATGGAGTCCCCTATCCAATAGGGGCTCCTAGGTCGCTCCAGCTTTGGGCACACGCAAGGGTGGCGTGCGCCCCCTCCTTTCAGGTTCTAGCAATGAGGGACAAGCCCCAACAAAGCCCTCCAATAGTTGCAATGACATGTGCAACAGAAAGTCAAAGTAATCAAGGCCAATATTTGACCAAGTCAAAAGATCACTTCTTGACCAAAGTTAAAGAACGAGAAATGGTAAGGTGTCAAAAAATGGTAAGGTTATTATCTTATAAAAATAAGACAATCCTTTCGACCTGGACAAGCTCAGTCAGACCAAGTGAGCCTTTGAATCGAGCACAAACTCCTTATGGCTCAGTCCGAACGTTGGGCGCAGGATCTTATTTATAGACTATGCATGATCCAACTCCTCTTCCTCCCAACCAATCACAATCTTTTGTGAAATCAGATCTAAATTTGATTGGTGGAAATAGAGTCCCTTGGATTTCTTCTTAGATGGCACCTAAGATCAGTCAAACTTGATTCTTAGGAGGAGTCTAATTGGAATCCAAAAAGGAGATGGAGTCCCTATCCAATAGGGACTCCTGGGCACCTCTAGCTTGGGCACACGCCAAGGGTGACGTGCGCCCTCCTCCTTGCCAGGTTTTGGCAGAGGGACAAGCCCCCACCAGCCCTCCAATAGGTGTGTGACACATGGATAGAAGTCAAAGTATCAATGGTCAATATTTGATCAGTCAAAGGTCAACTTTTGACCAAAGTCAAAGGACGAAAAATGGTAGGTGACCAAAAATGGTAGATATTATCTTACAAAATAAGACAACCCTTTTCCGATCTGAACAAACTCTAATCAGACCAAGTGAAGGCCTCTAATCGAGTACAAACTCCTTTGGCTCAGTCAGGATAACTATTTATGATAGTAAAAGAAGAACGTTAGGTTCAATCGAGTGCTAGCACGATTTTCTTGAACCTAATTAAATCTTATTCAGATCAATTGAACTGGATCAGTTCAATTGATGATCACCAGATTCAAACCCTTATTTGTATGACCCAATTAGATTTAGTTCTGTATGGTAATGGGATATGTCATGATCTCTATCATCGACATCATTGAAACTTCTTTCGATCGATCAGAGCTCTTCTGATTCGAATAGCTGGAATGATCGATCATCTAAATCATTCTAATTGCTCCCAAAATCCACCAGTGATACCTAACAGTTTATGGTGGCAACCCATCTGAGCTGAATGCGATCCTCTTGGTCAGCTACCTATGTGATTAAGTTCTTCTATCTTGAGCCCCGATCAGATTAGGGTTAAGGTGAACTCGTCAAATCCTAGTTTCTATCATATGATGTAATCATTCGATTCGAGTCTGATGTGAAAACCTAAATAGAAACTCTTTCTATTATTTTACTCTACCATGGCCATGGGCTTCTGGATTTGATTCTCATGATCATCATAGGGCTGCTCCTCTACCACCGAGGTAGATAGATTCCATCTTGATGCAATTCAGTTCCTACAATGAACATGCTATAGCCAACATACACCTCAGAAATTTTGAATGGCTAGGAGATCGAGTTATGGTGTAGTCAAACTATAATACCCTCAAGGTGAACTGCCAATGCACCTTAGATCAAAGAATCAGACACACAACTACAGCATCGAGTCAGTCATTGACGAGAAGGTAGACTTCCTTCTGACTACTCAAGGTGGTCACGCTCAGTGCCCTCGTTCTCTAACGAATACCTGTACTCTCGCTCTGGTATCTCCACACTGTAGACTTAAGACTCATCTACTAAAGAGAAGCGATTGTACACCAACTTTCTAGATCAATCACCATTCTTGTGATGATCCTATGGTCGAAAGTATTTTATGAGTTAATAATGATTATTTATGTCTTAAATTTTCAACTCTTGAAAATATGAATTATCATTACCATTAACTCAAAGGATGTATCACAGACACTAAATACACATATATGATAGAAAATAATCCATTTTATTGATTATAGTCAAAATTATAATTTTGCCCCTAGAAGTGTATTACAAGTGTCAGCCAATTCTGGCTTCTAGGACACATATATCTAACACCAGTGATACTGATCACTAGATTTGCAAGCTGCAAAGATCCATATATAGACTTAAGCAAGCATCTCGGAGCTGGAATACTTATTTCAATGATGTGATCAAAACATTTGGTTTCATCAAAAATGAAAAGGGACCATGTATCTTCAAAAAGATCAGTGGGAGCGCTGTTGTGTTCCTCGTATTGTACGTGGATGACATCCTTCTTATTGAAAATGATATTCCCATCTTAACGACAGTCAAAATATGGTTGTCCAAGGAATTCTCCATGAAAGACCTAGGTGAAGCATCCTTTATTCTAGGAATTAAGGTCTATAGGGATAGACCGAATAGGATGCTAGGACTTTCACAGAAGATGTACATAGAGAAAGTACTAAAGAGGTTTAGTATGGAAAACTCTAAGAGGGGATTAATACCCTTCAGACATGGTATTCATCTTTCCAAGAAGATGTGCCCTAGCACACCTGAGGAAATAGAACGCATGAGCAAGATCCCTTATGCTTCTGCAATAGGGAGCCTCATGTATGCCATGCTATGTACACGACCTGATATAGCCCATGCTGTGAGTGTCACAAGCAGATATCAGTCAAATCCAGGTGAAGAACACTGGACTTCTATGAAATGTATCCTTAAGTACTTGAGAAGAACTAAGGATATGATGTTGGTCTTTGGTAATGGAGAACTCCAAGTCCAGGGATACACAGACTCGGATTTCATGTCCGATATAGATGATCGAAAGTCGACATCTGGGAGTCTGTTTGTGTGCAATGGTGGTGCTGTCAGCTGGAAGAGTTCCAAGCAAATTATGATAGCAGATTCCACCATGGAAGCAGAATATATCGCTGCATCAGAGGCTGCGAAGGAAGCATTCTGGTACAAGAAGTTTGCTGTAGAAATTGGAGTAATGCCATCAGATGCCATTCCTCTATACTGCGACAACAATGGCGCCATAGCCCTTGCTAAGGAGCCGAGGTCTCACCAAAAATCCAAGCACATTGAGCGGCGATACCACCTCATCCGCGATTACCTCGAGAAGGGTTACGTCGAGGTCAAGAGAGTCAACTCCACAGATAATGTGGCAGACCCACTTACAAAGCCGTTGGGCCAGCAGAAGATCGAAGCCCACCTTGAGAAGATGGGACTTAGACTTGTAGCCAATTGGCTTTAGGACAAGTGGGAGATTGTTAGATATATGTGCCCTAGAAGCCAGAATTGGCTGACACTTGTAATACACTTCTAGGGGCAAAATTATAATTTTGACTATAATCAATAAAATGGGTTATTTTCTATCACATATGTGTATTTAGTGTCTGTGATACATCCTTTGAGTTAATGGTAATGATAATTCATATTTTCAAGAGTTGAAAATTTAAGACATGAATAATCATTATTAACTCATAAAATGCTCCCGACCATAGGATCATCACGAGGATGGTGATTGATCCGGAAGGTTGGTGTACAATCGCTTCTCTTTAGTAGATGAGTCTTGAGTCTACGGTGTGGAGACACCGGAGCGAGAGTACAGGTACTCGTTAGAGAACGAGGGCACTGAGCGTGACCACCTCGAGTAGTCATTAGGAAGTCTACCTTCTCGTCAATGACTGACTCGATGCTGCAGTAGTGTGTCTGGTTCTTTGACCTGAGGTGCATCGGCAGTTCACCTTGAGGGTGTTATAGTTTGACTACACCATTACTCGATCTCCTAGCCATATGGAACCCTGAGGTGTATGTTGGCTATAGCATGTTCATTGTAGGAACTGGATTGCATCAAGATGGAATCTATCTACCTCGGTGGTAGAGGAGCAGCCCTATGATGATCATGAGAATCAAGTCCAGAAGCCCATGGCCATGGCAGAGTGAAATAATAGAAAGAGTTTCTATTTAGATTTTCACATCGGACTTGAATCGAATGATTACATCATATGATAGAAACTAGGGTTTGACGAGTTCACCTTAACCCTAATCTGATCGGGGCTCAAGATAGAAGAACTTAATCACATAGGTAGCTGCACCAAGAGGTTCGCATTCAGCTCTGATGGGTTGCCACCATATACTGCTAGGTGTCACTGGTGGATTTTGGGAGCAATTAGAATGATTTAGATGATCGATCATTCTAGCTGTTCGAATCAGAAGAGTTCTGATCCATCGAAAGGAGTTTCGATGATGTCGATGATAGAGATCATGACATATCCCATTACCATACAGAACTGAACCTAACTGGGTCACACAAATAAGGGTTTGAATCTGGTGATCATCAATTGAACTGATCCAGTTCAATTGATCTGAATGAGATTCAATTAGGTTCAAGAAAATCGTGCTAGCACTCGATTGAACCTAACGTTCTTCTTTTACTATCATAAATAGTTGTCCTGACTGAGCCAAAGGAGTTTGTGCTCAATCAGAGGCCTTCACTTGGTCTGACTGGAGCTTGTCCAAGGTCAGAAAAGGTTGTCTTATTTTGTAAGATAATACCTACCATTTTTGGTCACCTGCCATTTCTCATTCCTTTGACTTTGGTCAAAAGTTGACCTTTGACTGGTCAAATGTTGACCATTGACACTTTGACTTCTATCCACGTGTCATGCACCTATTGGAGAGCTGGTGGGGGCTTGTCCCCCTGCCAGAACCTGGCAAGGAGGAGGGCGCACGCCACCCTTGGCGTGTGCCCAAGCTGGAGGCGCCCAGGAGTCCCTGTTGGACAGGGACTCCATCTCCTTTTTGGATTCTAATTAGACTTCTCCTAAGAACCAACTTTGACTTGGTCTTAGGCACCATCTAAGGAGGAATCCAAGGGACTCTATTCTCACCAATCAGATTTAGATCTGATTTCACAAAGGATTGTGATTGGTTGGGAAGAAGAGTTGGATCATGCATAGTCTATAAATAAGACCCTACGCCCAACCCAAAGAGCATTGAAAATTCCCATGCCCCAAGGCTAGTTCTCTCCTCCTCCTCCATGTCAAGCCCATCTTCTCCCTCTCCTCTCCATGCTCAAAGTAGTTTGGGATTTTGGTTGGTGCAATCCAGACGAGAGAAAGGCGATAGAAAGCTAGAAGGCTGCGCTGCTGCAAAGGACAACTGCTGATCTTCGAAAGGTATTTTGAAGATCCTCCAAATCAGATCCAGATCTGATTTTTGGAGACATGATAGAGAAGAAGAGGATCTCCAGATTTAGCCTGAGTAGATATCGGTAGAGGTCAGGCACTTGCATGGTTAGATCTAGAATTTCCACTGCTTACAGGATCATCAACGGATAATAGGATTACCCTACGTCAAGATAAATTAAATTTGATTTAATTTATCTAAATTTATTTTAATTATTAAAATAATAAGAATCAGATCTAAAATATTTTAGATCTGATCTAGATTAAAGAAAAAAAATTTTGAAATATATCTCTTAATCCGATCAGATCTGAACGAACCTGATCCAAAAAATCAAGATTTACCCTTCAATACCTATATCCCATCAGAGACATTCTCAACAGTAGAATATTCTAGAGTTGGTCACGTTCAATGACGATGTATCCATACATCTTACTTGTATACCATACTAGTGTCTCCACACTCCTTGGTTAAGAGGACAATCAACCTATATGGCATATAATGATCTATGCTCGATAGACGCTGTCGTCCTAATTAATAGTTTATTATTTGATCATGAACAAATTTAAGGATTAATCAATAAATTCTTTCTTTATCGAAACTAAATAGTCTTAAGGAGTTTATCACAATAATGGAGTTCATTAGAAGATGTAAACTTATGATGAAAAGGATGCCCAAATTTTTTTTTATTAATTAATAAATCAATTATAATATCTCAACCATCAACAGACTGATGATTGGCTTTGGGACATAATTTTCAACAACTCCTACTTATTCTAAAGCTCCTCAACATAGTATCTAATACTCATCTTTGACTTATAGTTGTCGAACTTCTTAATTGCTAGAGCTTTAGTGAAGGGATCAGCTAGGCTCTTCTTTCCATTGATCTTTTGAAGATCGACGTCACCACGATCCATGATCTCATGGACCAAATGAAAGCGGCACAGAATGTGCTTTGTCTGCTGGTGTGCCTTCGATTTCTTTGCTTGAGCTATGGCGCCAGTACTGTCATAGTAGAGCAGGACTGGACCATTAATAAAGGGTGCTACTCCGAGCTTGATGATGAACTTCCTCAGCCACACAGCTTTCTTTACTGCATCTGATATTGTCATGTACTCTACTTCACAAATAGAGTCAGCCACTGTATGCTGCTTGAAACTTTTTCAGTAGATGACTCCACCATTTAGAGTAAAGATATACCTCGACACACTTTTACTATCATCATGGTCAGATTGAAAGCTAGAGTCTATAAATCCTATAACTTTCAGATCTGACTCACCATAAACCAACCATTGATCTTTAGTATTTCTCAAATACTTAAGGATGATTTTAACCATCTTTCAATGATTTTCTTCAAGATCAGACTGGTATCTACTCATTACTCCTAGTGAATATACCACGTCTGATCTCGTACATATCATTGCATACATAATAGACTCTACTGCTGAAGCATATGGGATTCTACTCATATGCTCTCTCTCTTCAAGAGTTGTCGAATAATCCTTCTTAGAGAGAGAAATTTTTTGGCCTATCGAGAGATAGTCCTTTTTGAAATTCTCCATGCTGAACCTCTTCAGCACAGTTTCTATATACATGGACTGGGATATACCAAGCATCCTTTTAGATCTATCCCTATAGATCTTCATCCCTAGGATGTAGGATGCTTCACCCAAGTCCCTCATGGAGAACTGTGATGACAATCAGAATATTATTTCTTGTAGTGCATGGATGTCATTTCTAAATAAGAGAATGTCATCCACGTACAAAATAAGGAATACCACTGCTGGACCATTTGTCCATTTATAAATGCAGGGTTCTTCTTCATTCTTAGTGAAGCCATATATTTTGATCACTTTATCAAAACGTATGTTCCAACTTTGAGATGCTTACTTTAATCCATAAATAGATCTCTGAAGCCTACATACCTTAGACTCATCTGTAGATGTGAACCCCTCAGGTTGTATCATATACACCTCTTCGGTTAGCTCTCCATTTAGGAAAGCCATCTTCACATCCATCTGTCAGATCTCATAGTCCAGGTGGGCAGCTATTATAAGCATTATTCGAATGAATTTGAGCATTGCTACTGGAGAGAATGTCTCATCATAGTCAATATTATAATATTGACGATACCCTTTGGCAACCAAACGAGCTTTTTAAGTCTCCACCTTTCCGTCTGCATCTCTTTTCTTTTTGAATACCTATTTATACCCAATGGATTTAACCCCTTCAGGTAGGTCAACTAATGTCCATACATCATTGACCTTCATGAAATCCATTTCGGATCTCATAGCTTTTAGCCATTTCTCAAAGTCGGATCTCTGCATCGCATCCATATAAGTGATCGAGTCTTCATCATTCTCATTGAGTTCGATGGGATCACCATCCTGGATCAAGAATCCATAGTATCTATCCGGATGGCGTGGTACTCTATCGAATCATCTTAATGGTATGGTTTCACTGGGCTTCGAATATGATTTGATCAAATCCGACTTAGGTTCAACATTCTATGTCGGACTTTCGACCGTTGAACTTCATCAAGTTCAATCGTAGAGGCAACAATTCCTTCACTAAGAAACTCCTTTTTCAAAAAGATTGTCCTAAGGCTGACAAAATTTTTTTGTTCATCAGCATGGTAAAAATAGTATCCTTTTGTCTTTTTTGTGTATCCTATAAATGCGCACTTATCAGACCTAGGTCCACGTTTATCTGTAATTAACCATTTGACATAAGTTGGGCACCCCCAGATCCTGACGTGTGAAAGTACTGACTTACATCCTATCCATATCTCATATGGAGTTTTAACTATAGATTTACTTCGAATCCTGTTTACAAGATAGCAAGCCGATTCGAGTGCATATCCCAAGAGGGATATCGACAAGCTGGCAAAATTCATTATGGATCGGACCGTGTCTAGTAGAGTCCGATTCCTCCTTTCAGATACACCATTATGTTGTGGTATTCTTGGAGGAGTTCATTGAAAGATAATTCCATTTTCTTCTATATATATGAGAAAATCATCAAAAAGATATTTTCTTCCTCGATCAGACTGAAGAGTTTTAACATTCTTTCCAATTTATTTTTCTACTTCACTTCAGAATCATTTGAATATTTCAAACAAATCCGACTTATGTTTTATCATATAAACAAATTCAAATCTGGATAGATCATCTGTGAAAGTGATAAAGTAGATATATCCACCTTTGGCACTAGTATTCATTGGTCCACATACATCAGTATGTACTAGTTCTAAGAGTTCAGTGGCTCTCTCATCTTTTTCAGTAAAAGATGACTTAGTTATTTTACCAAGAAGATGGGATTCACAGGTTGGAAGTGATTTACAATTACTAAGTTTGAGGATACCCTCTTGAGCCAACCTGCTTATCCTATTCTTATTTACATTATCCAACCTATAGTGCCATAAATAGATATCTGTCATATTATCTAATCTAGGATGTTTGCCAGTTGAATAGACTATGTTAATAGATTGTGATAACATATATACACCATTATTCAATTATCTATAGAAAGCAGTAACACCATTCACAATGAGATTATAAACTCATTTCTTTATTGAAATTTCATAATTATTCATGGCCAAAAGGCCTACAAAAATGATATTTAAAAAGAAACTAGAATAGGAATGACAATCACTAAGAATAATGGTATGAGATTCAAATACAAGTTTCAAAATTTTTAAAGCTAGAACTGGAACTGGTCTTCCATTTCTAATATTCAGGAATCTCTCATCTTGCTCGAATCTTCTACTGACCTGCAACCTCTGCAATGAATTGCAAATATAATAAGAACTTTCAGTATTCAATACCCAGTCAGTAATATCACACATAGAAAAATTATAAGAAGTTATCATATAAATATCTTATCCAATAACAGCTTGCTTTTTTCTCTGCCTGTTCGGATCTAGGGAGGTAATATACTGAGAATAGTTTCTCTTCCAGTGCCTCCGCTTCTTGTAGAAGAAGCATTCGGCTTGACTCTTATTGAGCTTGATTTTTTGGGTCTGAGCCTACACAAATGTCCTAGCCTGAACATGCACCTTCTTGGCTTTTTTCTTCTTATTCTTCTTCTCTTTTCCAAAGGGTCGAGAACGAGAAGACGAACCTCCCACTAAGTTCACCGACTCTTTGTGGAGCTGGTGATTCTTCTTAAAGTTTTGAAGTAACCCCAGTAACCCATGGTAGTCAACTTCAAGCTTTAATATTCTATAATGTGTAAGAAATGGGAGATAAGACTTGGACAGCGAGTTCAGTATTGCATCTTTTTCAAGTTGTTTGTGCAAGAAAAAATCGAGCTTGTTCAAGCGCTCTATCAGCTCTATCATGTGTAGTACATGATCAGTGATAGAGGCTCCATCCCGCATTCTGATGTTGAAGATGGCGCAACTAGTCTTGTACCTCTCAATATCATCGGATGTGTCAAGAGAATCCTCCAACACTTGGAGAATTTTATTTGGTTGAGCTGTCTCAAACCTGCGACTGAACTCGTCGCTCATCACAACCAGATAATGTAGCGCACCATGGTTCGGTCACTAAGCTACTTCTGATAAGTGTCTCTAACTGTTCCACATGCATTGATAGCTGGCTCCTCATGTGTAGGATCCGTCAGCACATATAGGATCCGTTCATGCTCCAGAATAATCTTCAACTTTCGGTACTAGCTATTGAAGTTGGATCCTACCAACTTATCATTATCCAACAATGATCGAAGCGATAGAAAAATGGCCATATCTGCACAAAGAAAAAACATAACCTAATTAGTAATTGATTTATTAAATCTAAAGATTTGGACTTTAATCAAAAGGGTCTTCCACTATTTTATTCGAATTGATAGCCTCTATCTTCAATTCGAAGAATTATCCTAATTTTTTAGTAGGTACTAGAATCCACATAGACTGTACACAAGCCCAACTTTGGTTGGTCCACCCATGTACATCTAAGGATAGGTTCATAACCAATTATTTCTTCAAATAATTTTTAGTAATTAAATTTTGCCCCAGGCCCTGATCAGTTGACTTTGGCCTTCTCAGAAAAGGATCCAATTAGATCCAACCATTAACATGACCATACTTGGCCCATCCAACCAATGAATGATCAGGCTCAACTTTGGTTGGCCCATCTAACCATCATTTAGAAAGATGATCCAAGAGATCATATAATGAATGATAATTCCATCAATCGATGAGCACCAGGCCTTTGCGCCTCCAATGATTATCCAAATGATGGACCCATTATCATCCACTTTAATGAGAGACTATGATCCAGTTATCATATAACTATTTCATTTTAGAGATCTAATAATTTTAAAAAATTTATTTATAGAAGCGAGTAGGTCAAATTAACCAGTTTATCATGATCCTCCCACTGGCTTCACCAAGTCAGCTTAAGAAAGACCACTAACAGGCTGGTCTAGGAGCACCTAAATCAGTCACACTAATTGACCTAGCTAACATGACTCAACTCAAATTATCAAGTGATCTGATCATAATTTAATCTCACCAAGAAGGTCAGATAAGTAAGATCGATGGAAAGATCCGCCAAAGCTTGTCTTAGACACCATCGAAAATAGCCAGGTAAGCGGACTGCCAATTAAAAACCACCAATCGTATATACCAAACTTACCTTAGACACCAACTGGTTTAATTAGTCTTGATTAGATCAACCTAACAGTTCAAGCTAGACCTCTTAGCCAAGAATCAAGTCCATTTGGTTCTTATTAAAAACATTGACTTGATCAACTACAACTACTGTAATTGATCTAGAGAATTCTTGATCTAATCTAAGATAATAATTGATTAAATTTAGTCAATTCTCTAATTAAGTCCATTCTTTAATCTAACCTTAGGTCTAACCCAATTAATGGATCTAATCTTCACTAATCCATTAACCCAATGTGTTATGATTCGTGTCATAGGATCTTCAATTTACAATCCTAGAATCTAATCAAACAACTTCTTAATTCTTAATTAAATTTTGGGCTGAGGGTTGGGGTTTGGCTTTTCGAAAATAATTTTCATATTTATAAAATATTTTTATAATATGGTTCTATCAATCAAGTTGCATGTTTGATTTATAATCAATATGCAATTAAAATAAGCATAAAACTATTTTAGATCTAATCTAAACAGGTTCATGTAATTGAAATAGTTTCAATAATAATCAATCATAAATCTTCCTAGATCAAATCTAATACATTTATAATGATTGAAATTAGATTAAAATATTTTTAATCAGATCATAAAATCTTTTAAATCTAATCTAAAATTTTATGATCAATATTTTAGATCAGCACGTACTAGGACAACCTATCCACTGTAAGGGGTAAATCTTACAGCAGGACAACCTTATGGCAGTCCGTGCAATCTAAAATATTTTATTTTTAGATCTAAAATTATTTTAAATTTATTAAATTATAAATAAAATTAGATCAAATCTAATAAATTTATAATTAGAGTTAGATCATCACGAACTAACTAGGACAATCTTTTCACTGTAAGGGATAAACCTTACAGTAGGACAACCTTATAGCAATTCATGAGATCTAAATTTTTTAAATTTTAAATTTAATAATTAGATTATAAATTATATCTAACCTAAGAAATAATCTAAACATGTATAAAAATCATGTAATAAGACCTAGGCTCTAATACCAATTATAGGAACCAGATCTAGGATTTTAGGACTAGATCTTGAAAGTCTTTCAAGATCAGACAGTGAAAGATTAAAATCAATCAAAATTAATCTAAAATATTTTAGATCTAAGATCTTATTATATGATTATTACATGATATTTAAATCAAAAATTAAAAATTAAATAAGAAAGAAAAAGATTGATCATATCAATCTAGATCTATACTACATCTAATACAGCTATAAAATAACAGATCGGATCTGTTACTTGAGCAAGTTAGATATTCTAACTTACTGATCCAGGCTTGAGAATGAAGTCACAAGCCGCACACACATCCAGCCTCTAGGAGTCATCCACATGAATCTGATTAGAGATCCTGATGTAGAAAATCAGCATAGTATGCTAGCACTGTGTTGATCTCTCTTCGACGGTCGATCTGATACTTTTTTTTTGAAACTTGGATACTCCAAAATATCAAAAGAAAAAGAAAAAAATTTGTGATACTGAGATACCTCTCAAAAGCTCACAAAAAAGGAGGAAGAGATCTGGAATAAAAATCCTAGAAGATGACCCTCTTCTTCTTCTTTGTTCTTTTTTCTAGACACCCTAATTTGTGTTTTTAATATCTCCATAACCTAAATGAATTTTTATCTAATTTTTCTACACCAAAGAGACCTCTCAAATGTCTACAATCCATAAAAATTTTAGCAAATTTTTTTTTAAAATAAAGAAATATGAAGAGTCCAAGTTAGATTAAAAATCTAAACTAGGAAGGACCAAATATAGAAAGTTGTTGGGGCGCCCAACTCTTGGGCGCCCCATCTTTTTTTTTTCTCTGCCATGGACCAGCAAGGGAGGATTCAAATAAACCCAAAAAAAATGAGAGAGAGAGAGAGAGAGAGAGAGAGAGAGAGAGAGAAATAAGGGAGGTGGCGTTATGAAGGGAAGGAGGACTTTTAGTTGACTAGGAATTCTATCTCATAGAATCCTAAGCAAAATCAACTTCCCCTTTTGACTTGGTCATGCAACAAACTTCCATATGAGAAATAGAAGAGAGAAAGGGGGCATGAGAAGCCTTTGGGCATGAAGAATTTCATGTAAAAATATAAAGAAAAAGGGGTGGGGCGTGAGGATTAAGTGGCGCAAGGAATAGGAAGTCCTAGTCACACTTGGACTCTTGTTTTGACCTGATCAAATAAGGTCTTTTAACCAAATAAAAATAAGAGTAATTCAACCCAATTAAATAAGGCCCTAACTGATTTAAGAACTTATTTAAATTAAATTAAATTATATTTAATTTTAATTTATTTTTTAATCAAATTAAAAAATTAGGTTGATCCAAATCCTAGTTAGACTAGGACTAGTTCTTTCTTGCACTTGGCTTATTCAATAAACCAATTGAATTTGATCCAATCAAGCTCAAACCAAATCTAATTAAATCATATTTAATTAAACTTAATCTTAGCTTACTGGCTTAATCAAATAAAGATAATTAGCAATCGAATTGCTAATCGATCCTCCTGTAACACTTGCACTAGGTCAAATATCAACCGTATTGATCGTTTAACCCTAAAAAGATTCTAAATTATTGATCAACCATCCAATCAAAATGTGAACTCTAATATGTGTGACCTTATAGGTCCGTACCTAAGTCGGTAGCATAGAAATAAATTTTTGTACCAATCAAAGTGACCATCTAGTAATGATATCCGATGGCTGGATAGGTCGAAGGTGTAGAACATCATCCTTAGAACCCATGAGGATATAGTTTTCATATAATTCATCCCCTTGACCATAATGCTCGTAGGACATCTCAGAGTTCAACTGTCAACTCTGATCAAATTGTCTACATTGTATTTCAAAATATCAAATCTATTTGATGGATTATCTTGGTCAAGGTTTTGCTATATTGAAATACAGTGATACATTCTTCTCCAACTCTTAGAGTGATCAATTCCATCTTGATCATACTCCAATTTCATAAGTACTTGACTGTGCCCAAAAGTATTTTGTTATTGAATTAGAAATTTAGTTAGTCCGATACCAAAGTACAGTGAGTTGCTTGCAAGTCACTGAGGTGATCTCAGATCTAAGGGATACTTATATCTATATCCCATCAAAGACATTCTCAACAGCAGAATACTCTGAAGTTTATCACGTTCAATGATGATGTATCCATACATCTTACCTATATGCTATACCAGTGTTTCCACACTCCTTGATTAAGAAGACAATCAATCTATATGGCATATAGCGACCTATGCTCGATAGTAATCTATCATTTGGTCATGAACAAATTTAAGGACTAATTGATAAATTCTCTCTTTATTGAAACTAAATAGTCCTAAGGACTTCATCACAACAATGAAGTACATTAGAAGATGTAAACTTATGATGAAAAAGATGTCAAACTTTTTTTTTATTAATTAATAAATCAATTACAATATCTCAACCATCAATAGCTGATGATTGGCTTTGGAACATAATTTCCAACAAATTGCAGTAATCAAATGCTATATTAAGGGTTTGAGAGAAATTTTAGATTGTATTTTTCTTTAGTTCTTTCACATATCTTCAGCCGTGTGGGGAGAACTAAAGAGCAATGCTGTCGAAATTTATTTTAGCCCCTATTGTATATCGTTTGATTACTGTAATTGACTTATAAAATTAATGCAATTCTTAAATGAGATAGGACCTTCTATACCTATTAGTTGATGATATAATGTATTTATTATATAAGCAATTTTAAATGATAAAATAATTAGTAAGCATTTTGCCTTGTATTTGTATATGGAGAATTCTTAGATAGTATACTATGGACCGTAGTTGGATGAACCATCGAGTAGTCACCAGGATGATCTCTGCTGAAAATAAGGAGAGTGTCAACTACTTTTATGATTATGCTTTTGAGAATGTATCACTTTTAGTTCAAGAACAGGCTCATTGTCCTTGTAAGAGATGTGTCAATAGAAAAATACTTTATAGGGATACAATAATTATCCATTTATATAGGAATGAATTTATGCCAAAGTACAAGCATTGGTACCAACAGCTTATTTATGTTATTTATGCTTGATATTCTCTTTTATGTTATTTTATCCTTTATTATCTAATATAATATTCTTTATGGTATCTTGATACTATTAGGTTCGAATGATATGGGGTCACTAGTGATCCCATAGTCATATGGAGCAATGTCCAACTCTCAGAGTCAGCAGTGTGGTAGAGGATCTGCCCGACTTATGGCACTTTTGACTCGACCGGAGGGTAGAGAGCTCATCCATATTTAGAGCCACACATAAATACTATATTTTTTTTGAATATGTTTAAAATTTAGTCATTTTAGAGTTTAATATTTATTGTTCAAAATTAATTTAATTTGTAGCACATTTAGAGAGCCTGGAGTGCCTTGTATGGTTACCAGGATCATCTCATGATTGATGCCAGGGTCGGTGAACGAGTTCTCCAGTTGGCCATTGGAGGCTTGTGATGCAGTCTAGGAGATGTTCCTGATAAGTCAAAGATGTTTAATTTTTAAATTTATAGTAGGTTTGTATTCTATTTATTAATACATGCTTGTACTTGTAGGAGTACTATCGATTCGAGACTCCTTAGGATGAGGAGGCTAGCTATCGGACCTTCGAAGAGGTGGCCACATGTAAGCTCTGGTGTTACCCAGCAAGACAACCCAAGAAGGGGGGTGCATTGGGTTTTTCAAAACTTAAAACAAGTTAGATGCTATTTTCAAAAATAAGTGATGTGATGGTGTATGCTTTAGTTCTAAGTATGCAAAAATGTGAAAATATAAATGCAACGGAATGAAGTAAAAAAGGTAATCACAAATATTAGAAAATTTATAGTGGTTCGGTGCTCCTTGCATCTACGTCCACTCCCCATGGCCTACTTGAAAATTTTACTATAATCTCTCCAAGATTACAATCAGATAATTTTTCAAGGCTCACTATCCAAAACCTAGTTAGTTTTTACACCGGCTCACCAACCATAACCAATCCCTAAGCCAATCCTTGGCTTATAATCCAATTTTCAGGCTTGGATAAGCCTTCCCCTTAGCTTCAAAATCCGATTGAAGCTAAGTTACAAGAAAGAGGAAAGTTGAACAACAAAAATGAACAAAAAGCTCCTTTGATGAGCAAATAGGTCGATGAAGCTTTATGGAATCTTTTTGGAAGGAGGATTTTGAACTGTTTGAGCTTGTCTTCTTGCAGAATGGAATCACTTGATTTTATTTTTCTTGGAGTTAGAAGTGGAATGCTCTCTTTTTAGGACTTTTATGACTCTTTCTCTTAACTCTTTGATTTCTTTCAATGATTTTATATTCATATCACTTTCTTCAGGTATTTTGTGAATGATTTTCTACATTTGGAAGGCTGAAGAATCTTATTTGGCCATTGGAGAAGCAAAAATAATCGTTTGAATCCAATCTATACAGTTCTAGATAGTCTATAGAAACTAGCCATTGGAGCTCGAATCGAACCTCGAGTCGACTCGAGCATCAGTTCGAAGCCATTTGCTCTGCTCATTCTTTAGCTTGAGAGTTTTTGTATGAAGATCGATCTTTTTGTATTTTACTGAGACTTCAGCTCATGGACCTCGAGTCGACTCGAGCCTCTGCTCGAGATTGTGCCGAACTTTGCTTCAAAAATATCATCTTCTATATTTCTCCTGAGACTTTGACTCAAGAACCTCGAGTCGACTTGAGCCTTTACTCGAGATCTTGCCCCAAAATCATCATTCTCTAGATTTTCACTAAGACTTTGACTCGAGCCTCCACTCGAGATCTTGCCCCGAAATTACTATTCTTTGGATTTTCACTAAGACTTCGACTCAAGAATCTCGAGTCACTTAAGACTATTTCTTCTGAAACTTTTGTGTGTCGGTCTGCATATCAGCTCGAGCTGAACAATGAGTCGAATCATGAGTCGACTCGTGGGCTTCTTAAGCTGAAAAATTTTAATTTTTCCAAAGATTTTCCTATTCAAATTTGGTTTGGGGATATCCTTTACAAACCTTGTTTCACATGTGATTTATGCTTTAAAAGCCTCTAAATCTTCTCTATCAATTTTTAATTACATTTATATGAAAGTTTTATTTGGTACTTTAGAATGCATCCTGCAACATGATCTCAACAACTTCATTAGTTCAAATATATACTCAAATATTTTATTACTTATCAAAATCAATCCTTGGGGTCAATAATTTTCTTCTTTTTGATGATGATAAAACTTTTAGTATATGAGTGAGAAATATGCAATAATAATGCATTAAGGATACTTTTAACAGATTAATGATTTAATCTCTTTTATATTTTCATATTTATCTCCCTCTCAATTTATGCTTATATTTTTAATATGTCTTTTTTATTTAAGGTTAAGTTTTCTGCTCATACTTATTAGAATGATAAATTGCCAGCATATATCCATATATGTGTGCCAAGCATTAGTATTAAACAATCATACATAGAGTATGTATCATAATACAAACTTCAAACTTATAATGCACATCATATATGCTGAAAATTTCAATCCTTAACATATTCATGCTTAACACATTCAAGTTGAAAATTTTAAATTTAACATATTCAAAATGAATGAATAGTGAATGAATTTTAACATATTCAAAGTGAATGAATTCATGCTAATATACATATTACTCTTTCTTTTTATTATTAATCAAAAATATAAAGTTAAGGCAAATGTTCAGAACGAGTGTAAGAGTAAGGGATCATGAGTTTTATTGCATTAACAAAATGAGTATGTTAAGCCACCAAAATATACTATGATACATTGAAACATCAAGTTCAAAGCAAGATCAGGTTAAGCAAGTTTACATCTATAAGTACTAAGTACATAGAGTCAAATACAAGCACAGAGTCAAGTACAACCATATACTCCTAATACATAGATCTAAGTACAAAAAGTGAACAAATACTAGAGCCTACAAGGCTACTCATCATTAGATGGAATCTCTAATGTCTGGGATGAGGCTCGTGAGGTAGAAGGTCTGGCTCTCCTGCTCCTAGTCCTAGCAGAGGATCCGGCTACCTACAAGGGAGGAGACCCTCCATGAGTGTAGACTCTGAGTGGTGGTCTACTCTCACTCATGAATACCTGGGTGGACTGACCAGATGACATAGGTGGAGGAGGTGGAGGTCGAGGCATGACTGTCCTAACCATAGCATCTACTGCTGCTGGTGGTGGTATCGCATCTGGAGCGAGTCTCCTTATTTTTTCAATCAAACTGTCTATGGCTCCAAGTACTGAAATGATGTCCTGCTACTGTGCCTAACCTAGGCTACTGATCACTGCCATCATCTCAATGCCTTCAGACTCAACTTTTCTCCTGAGCTGAGCAAGCTCCTCAATAATGCTAGAGTGATCAGTGGATATGTCATGTGTGCGCTCTCTCTGCTCCAAAATAAAAAGCCTCTAAGAGATAGACCTCATCTCTGTCTGTATAGTCTCTACTCTTACTACTACAAAAAAAAATTATGACAGCAGTTTGTAACCACTGTCATAATTCAAAAAATCGCTGCCATAGATTATGACAGCAGTTATTTAACCACTGCTACTGAAGTCATCGTCGTAGCTCTATGGCAGCGATTGTTTGAACTGCTACCATAGATAGCCTATTGCAGCGATTTATAAACTACTGCAATAGATCGATCTATAGCAGCGATTATATAACCATTGCCATAGATTATCTATAGTAATGGATAATCTATAGCAGTGGTTTCTTAACCGCTGTCATAGGTCTAATGCAGCGGTTGGTACCATTTGCATCAGAAATCTATGAAAGTAATTGGCACGGATATGATAACAATTATAAAACCACTACCATAGATCTTGAATAATTAAAAAAATTAAAATTTTTATTTTTTTATATATTTTAGCTAATAAATATAGATATATAACATAAAAAAATATAATAAACATAAAAATTATTCTGAAATGCTAAAATTTTATTATCAAATAAAATTTATTATAATATTTTTTAAAAAAATAAAATACATCAAAAATTTTTTAAATCTACATCATTATCGTCGTCACCGGAAGCCGAAACTGAAGCTGGAGCTGGAATGTGTTGGGAATATGCGCTCTTCCCACATGGATCGATGTGGTCATCGGTGATTAGCCAAGCAATCAAGGAAGTACTTATTAGATATCTCTGTGGAAGCACGATCAAATAAATCAAAGAATAGAGAAGAAGAAAAGAAGAGATTTTTGGAAGAAAAAAGTTTTTATTTAGTACATTTCAGCACTCTTATAACCTTGACCTATTTTCAGTATATATATACTTTACAAAAGATCAAGTCCAAGCTCATAGAAAAACTTTTCAAATCCAAACAACCATGTACATAAAATAATAACCCACAAAAACTGAGCCGACCCAGTTTTAGACTGAGCCGGCTAACCTGTGATTGGGTCGGCTCAGTCTTAGACTGAGCCAACCCAGTTGTGTACCGTGCCAATAGTTCGAAAATGCTGCTTTCTGTCTAAATTTTTTTTGAAACCTAACTAATCCAGTCCTGAACTGAGCCGGCTTAGTCTCAGAGTGAGCTGGCCCAGTTTCTGAACTTGTTAATTGAGACTGATTCTTCTTCCAGCTCGCTTCCATCTTTTCATGACCTATCTTCTCAAATTTTCAAGACTTGGGAGTGCCACTTCTGAGCTCACATTCTCCATCTTAGTGCTTCCAAGTTCTTATGAACTCATCTCTTCTCAACAGACCCATTCGTGCTACACATCTCTAAAAACTGTCTCTAAGAAGTATCTTTATGAGTGCATCAGACTGATTCTCCTTGGTATGGATCTTCATCAGTTCCACTTCACCTTCTTCCATCAGCTCTCTAATCCTATGGTACCTCATGTTTATATGCTTTGTGCGCGTATGATAGACTGAATTTTGTACCAACAATAGAGTACTCTGACTATCACTGAATAGTGAAACCTTGCTCTACTCTACCCCTAACTCATCAATCAGCCTTCTAAGCCAAAGAGCTTTCTTTGCAGCCTCCGTTATCCCAATATACTCGACTTCTATGGTAGACAAGACCATGATTGGCTAAAGGATTGATCTCCAAGACACCGATCCATCATATATGCAGAAGAGATATCCAGTAGTAGACCTCCTTATATCAAGATCACCAGCATAATTTGCATCAACAAATCCTTCTAGAGGATCTGAACCTTCATACATCTTCACAGATTGTTCTCCAACTTCTTTCGACTGCCCACCAAATATCAAACCTTAATCTCTTGTTCCATGTAGATATCTCAATATCCATTTCAATGCTTTTCAGTGTTCCTTCCCAAGGTTAGCCATGTATCTACTAACCGTGCTCATAGCATGTGCTATATCTAATCTACAGCACACCATAGTGTACATCACACTACCTACAGTATTTACATAAGAAACTCATTTCATGTACTCTCTCTCCTCTTCTAACTGAGAGCACTATAACTTGGAGAGAGACATATGGCTCGACAACGACGTCTCTGTAGGTTTAGCCTTCTCCATTCCAAACCTCTCCAGAACTTTCTGGACATACTTTCCTTATGACAAATGGAGCACTCCTTTGCACCTTTCTCTGCAAATCTCCATTCCAAGGATTTTCTCAGCTGGACCCAAATTTTTTATCTCAAATTCAGATGATAATGTTCTTTTCAATTTTTTCACAGCATCCATGCTTCTACTGGCTATGAGCATATCAACTACATACAATAACAGATACAGGGTATCCTCCTCATCTACATCCTTGACGTAGACACAATAATCATGTTCACATCTGTTGAAACTCAGGCTCAAGACAAAGCTATCAAACCTTCGATAGCACTGATGAGGAGATTGTTTCAAGCCATACAAAGACTTTTTGAGTAAACACATCTTTTCTTCCTATTTCATATCCATGAAACCATCTAGCTGCTTCATGTAGATTTTTTTCTCCAAAGTTCCATGAAGGAAGGTCATCTTCACGTCCATCTATTCCAATTCCATATTATGTTGTGCCACCAGTGACAGCAAAACTCGAATAGATGTATGATGCACCACAGGAGAAAAATTTTTATGTAGTCAATCCCTTCCTTTTGTGAGTATCCCTTTGCTACTAGCCTTACTTTGAATCTGATTCCACCTTGTTCTAAAGGTACTTCTTTCTTTGTGAATACCCACTTTGAGCTAATAGATCGAGGACCCTCTGGAAGATCTACCAGCTGCCATGTTTAATTCTTCTTAAGTGATTCCATCTCCTCCATCATGGCCTGCATCCATGAATCATGATCCTCACTCTCCATGGCCTCTACATAACTCTCTGGATCTCTATTAGCAGTGATGAGTGCAAAGAGATAACCTCATCAATGCCATATTTGATCGATCTCTTAATAGTATGCTGAGGCTTGTGCAAAGCCACTCCTACTGGTACATCTCTGCCTGATGTCTGTGGCTGCTCCTATACATCTGTCTAAACTATCGACCCTCCATGCTGATTTTCAATCTGAGATAATACTTTTCTGCCCAGCTCCACCTCAATAGAAACACTCCTGTAAGTGGATGTAACCTACATGCCATCATTCTCTGACTGACCACCACTGTTTATCTTTGTTTCTTCAGTTTCATCTATCCTAGACCTCCTTAAGATGCTCTTCTCATCAAAAGTAACGTCCTTGCTAATCACTGACTTCCATGTCTGAGAGTCCCATAATAGGTATCCCTTGACTTCTTGTGGATATCCTATGAATGTCATGTTTTGAGATTTTGGATCTAATTTGCTCCTCTCGGTTTCCTCCACATGTGCATAAGCTGTGCAATCGAAGATTTTCAGATGGCCAAGCTCCACCTTCTTTCCACTTCAAACCTCTTCTGAAATGTCTCCATTCAGCTTATAATGAGGGGACCTGTTCACAAGAAAATAAGAAAAAATTAGAGCATCACCCTAAAAGAACTTTGGAAGTAATGTCTGCAGCCTCAAACTCTATGCCTTCTCGGTCAGTGTTCGGTTCATCCTCTCTGCGACACCATTCTACTGGGGAGTCATCCTCACCGTGTAATGATGTTTGATGCCATTTTTCTCATAGTACCTCCTGAACTCTAGGCTAGTATACTTTCCTCCATTGTCCGACCTCAGACACTTTACCTATCTCCCTAACTTCTTCTCTACCTCAACTCTATAGGCTCTGAACTGGGCAAACATCTCTGATTTTTTTTGGATCAGATAAACCCACACCTTCCTTGAGAAATCATCAATGAAAGTAACAAAGTATTTTGCCCCACCTCTAGCTGATACAAGAGCTGGTCCCCACATATTCAAGTGCACTAAATCCAGCACTCTCTCGCTATGCTTGGTACTTCTAGCAAACTTCATCCTATGCTGTTTGCCAAAGATACATGGCTCACAAAGATCTATGCTCTCCTTCTTCAGGGATGGGATCATACCTCTTTTGCTTAGTTCTGTGAGCCCATGATCACTCATATGACCCATCCGATAGTACCACAGTCGATATAAAATATGCTCCTCTTATGCCGTTGCTAGCACCTCTGCACTATCATTTACCACTGAGCCTTCCATTCTGTACAGATTGTTGCTCAGTCTTCTACCTCTCATCACCACCAAAGCTTTTTTGAAAATTTTCAGACATCCACTCCCAATCTGACTACTAAAAGCATAACCCAACTCCTTTAAGTAGCCCAAAGAAATCAAATTCTTTTTCAACTCCGATACATGCCTGATATTTGATAATGTACGAATGATCCCATCGTACATCCTCAGCCTGATAGAGCCAATTTCAGCTACTTTGCACGGATGATCATCTGCAAGGCTGACACTTCTACCATCGACCTTCTAGTAGGTAGCAAATCTTTTTCGATGAGAAGTATAGTGGTGCGAGCATACTGAATCTAATATCCATATAGTATCACACTCTATGGATCCATCTGATACAACTAGCAGATCTTCTCCACTGCTCACAAAAGCTGTATCATCTTTCTTGCTAGCCTTCTCTTTTTCTAATCTTAAAAGAGGACAATCTCTCCTCAAATATCCAGGCTGATGATATTTATAATATTTCAATGTCATCTTCCTCTGATCATGAGACTTTAACCTGCCCTTAGATTTTCCTCTTGTCTTCTCCTTTGATCTTTCCTGTCTTTCGTTCATAGCCAAGATCTCAAACTTAGGATCTTTCTTGTAGATCTTTTTTCTTTGTTCATTTGATCTGAGCACACCAATAATCTCTTTATAGTTTAGGATCTCCTTTCCATAAACTAAAGTTGTTATGAGACCATCATACGAACCTGGAAGAGAACATAATAGCAGCAATGCCCGATCCTCCTTATCGATCTTCACATCCAAACTCATCACCTCAGAACACACCTGATTGAACCTTTGGATATGCGCAACAAGATCTCCGCCTTCAGGCATCCTCAAACTATGCAGCTATTTCTTCAACCATAGCTTATTCGTCATGTTCTTCCCCATGTATATGTTCTCCAGTCTCTCCCAAAGCTCCTTTACCATAGTCTCTGTGCAAATATCGGGCAAAACTTGATCGACCAAGCACATCTGGATTGTGCTAAAAGTAATTTCTGCCAACTCTTTCCAATCCTCAGTACTGATCTTTTTCGGCCTTTCTTTTATCATGACCTTATAAATTCTCTGCTGAACCAACAAGTCCTTTACTCTTTGCTGCCATAGGGTAAAATTTTTCTTGCTGTCGAACTTCTCAAAATCCATCTTGAATTCACTTGATCCCATGACCTCAAACAAGTCAAGAATAGATCCTTAACATCCTTCACGATCATACACCAGTAAAATTACCCTTCATAGAAGACCTAACTAGCCCTAAATCCTCTTTCCAAACTTCTATATTACCGTTCCTCTGTGTAAACAATCTCCACCTCAATCTAGATACAACCATGAAGTAAACTAGAAGTTTTCAGGATAAAATTTGGTGCAATAGATCCTGGATGTAGTAAACCCTAGGTATCTTCCTTCCTTCCACGCAACACCACTCTGATACCAAATATTGAAAATATGCACTCTTCCCACATGGATCAATATGGCCATCGATGATTAGCCAAGCAATTAAGAAAGTACTTCTTAGAGATCTCTACGGAAGCATGATCAAATAAATTAAGAAATAGAGAAGCAGACAAGGAGAGATTTTCGAAAGAAAAGAGCTTTTATTCGACACATTTCAGCACTCTTACAATCTTGATCCATTTTCAGTATATATACTTTACAAAGGATCAAGCCCAAGCTCATAGAAAAACTCCCCAAATCAAAATAATCTATGTACATAAAATAATAACCCACAAAAACTGAGTCGGCCCAATTTCAGACTAAGTCGGCTAACCTACGACTAGGTCGGCTCAATCTCAGACTGAGCCGACCCAGTTGTGTACCATATCAACAGTCCAAAAATATTGCTTTCTATCTAGATTTTTCTCTGAGACCTAGTCGATCCAATCCTGAACTGAGCTAGCTCAGTTGAGACTGAGCTGGCTTAGTCTTAGAGTGAGCCGATCTAGTTTTTGATCTTTACTATTGAGACTAATTCTTCTTTCGGTTCGCTTCCATCTTTCCATGATCTATCTTCTCATATTTTCAAGACTTGAGAGTGCTACTTCTGAGCTCACAGAATGCAGACCAACATATCCTTAAAGCCCATGACTTCAAAACACACGTTGAGCATCGACATCATGTCTCTCACGATGCCCTCCAGATAAAATGCACGCTCCTCAGCCCAATGTGCCCGCATCGCAGCATGATCTATCCGTGCCAATGCCTCCTCAAGCTCCTCTCGACTGACGACATCGAATGTCTATGAGGAGATGCTCACCTCAGACCAGTAGCTCATCGGCATGTGTCCGGGCCTGCATCGGATCCTCTCAGAGTGCTCAAGCCCCAAGATCTGAGATAGATGGTAATGGGACCCAGAGGTATTCGGGCCCTCACTCGCGAGCGCATCTAACTTATCCTATAATTATAAATTAAAATAAAATTTTATAAAAAATACTATAATACTAATAATATATATTAATATATTTAATACTTATAAAAATATGCTCGATTGCGACATTCATTGATCTGCCCATCTTATTCGTGCAGTTGAATCGAAAGATCTTGCTATGACTGGGCATCACTCCATCTCTCATCAGCTATAACAAAGAACAAATTTATCAAAAAGATGATAAAAAATATAAATTTAATTTATCCAATAAGATTTAAAATTAATTATCTCTCTATACACATGACTGGCCATAGACTCGTGGCCTAGAGTGTGCATATACTCCTAGGCTGCATGGTTCTCCCGATTCTGATGGAAGGTAGCCTAACAAGTATTCAAATAAATAATAAATATTTAAAAAATATTTAAATTAAACTTTAAGCATATTGAAAAATTTAAAAGTTAGGAATTTTACCTTGAACTCCTGGCTCCTCCAGTGTCTAACCATCCTCTCTGATTGACTCAGAGGACAGTCCTGTATCTAGAAAATAAGCTCCTCTAGAGTGTCTCATCAGTGCTCGAGCCATCCTCTATGGAGCTTGATCTTGTAACTCCGGTATAATTTTTCGATCTTTCTCAGTCGGGCATCTCGAGCCCTCTCATGATCGGGAAAGTCGTACCTCCTCTGCATAAAGTTATCAAAAATCAGTTACAAAATTATTCTAATCAAACATATATAATGTAAATATATAAAATGTATAAACATAACTAAGATGCACATACTTACCCATATCTCTCCTCCCATACTCGGTTTTTGACGGTAGCATCCATCAAACGTCAGTCTTTAGGCTCTACGGGAATGATGTCCGACCGTCTCACAAGCATTCTAAAAAAGGAATGCATCTTCCACATGATCTTCCCTATCGGCCTCCCCTCCACATCGTAATAGACCATCACCTGATGCTGATGGTTTCACACGTGTGCCATTCTTGTGGGACCATGAAATGTCCAACTGGATAATGCACATGCAATACAAATACGTTATGCAAATATATAAGTATACAAATACTATATAAAAAATAAAGTTATGCTAATATAATAAAAACGTACACTCAGATGCCTGCATAGTAGCATGTGTCTCAGATATGGGCGACAGTAGAGGCTCAACTATCAGTGGAGTAGATGCCGTTGGTGGAGTACATATCGTCGGTGGAGTATAAAGGAAAATTTTTGATTTCTTGGATCAGGTTCGTTCAGATCTGATCAGATCAAAAGAGATATTTTAAAAAAAAATTTCATGTATCTAGATCAGATCTGAGATGTTTCAGATCTAATTTTATAGATATAATAAATAAAGATAAAAATAAATTAAATATAATTTAATTTATACCTTGATGTTGGGTAATCTGATTATCCTTTGATGATCCTGCTGATTCGCTGAGATTCTGGATCTAGCCACGCAAACGTCTTACCTCTACCGATATCCACTCGGGCTAGATCTAGAGATCTTTTTCTTCTTTATCACATCTCCAAAAATTAGATCTGGATCTAATTTGGAGGATCTTCAAAACTTTTTTTGAAGATCTATTGTCGTCTCTGCAGCAGTGCTGCCTTCTTTCTTTCTCATCACTTTTTCTTGCCTGGATCACACCAAACTGGAGACCAACTTACCTTGGACGTGGAGAGGAGAGGGAGGACCAAAGGATGGCATGGAGGAGGGAGAGGGGCAGCCTTGGGGCATGGCTAGGAGAGAGCTCTATTAAAGTTGGGTGCAGATAGGGTTTATATAGACCCTACTGCATCATGCAGTGCCACATCATCCTGACCTATCACATTGCTTCGTACAATCAGATATAAATCTGATTGGTGGGATTACATCATCTGATTCAATTAGATGAGAGCCCCTCTAATTCATTCTTAGATGGCACCTAAGACTGGTCAAAGTCTATAATTATGGGCCACCTAAGTAGAAACTAAGAAGCAACCTGGAGTCCCATCCGTATGGGACTCCAGGCGTCCCTATCCATAGGCGCACGCCTTCCTAGGCATGCATCCCCTCCTTTCCAAATTCTAGCAGGGGGACAAGCCTCTATGTACTCTCTAATAAGTGTATGACACATGGGCAGATGTCTAAGTGTCAAATGTCAATGTTTGACCAAAGTCAAAGATAAGAATTAGCAGGTGATGGAAATTGATAAGTATTGTCTCAATTTTATCTCATAAATTAAGACAACCCTTTTTTGACCTAGACAAGCTTCAGTCAGACCATGTAAAGGTACCTGAGTGAGCACAAACTCATTTGGCTCAGTCGAGATAACTTTTAATGATAATAGAAGGAGAACGTTAGGCTCAATCGTGTGCTAGCACGATTTCCTTGAACCTAATTGAATCTAATTCAAATCAATTGAACTGGGTTAGTCTAATTGATGATATCCAGATCTAAATCCTTATTTGTGTGATCCAGTTAAGTTCAGTTCTGTATGATAATAGGATATATCGCGATCTTTATCATCGACATCATCAAAACTCTTTTTGATGGATCAGAACTCTTCTGATTCAGACAACTAGAATGATCGATCATCTAAATCATTTTAATTGCTCCTAAAATCCACCAGTGACACCTAGCAGTATATGGTGGCAATCCATCAAAACTAAAAATGAACCTCTCAGTGCAGCTATTTGTGTGATTAAGTTCTTCTATCTTGAGCTCTGATCATATTAGGGTTAAGGTGAACTCGTCAAACCCTAATTTCTATCATATGATTTAATCATTCGATTCAAGTCTGATATGAAAATCTTAATAGAAACTCTTTCTGTTATTTCACTCTGCCATGGCCATAGACTTATGGACTTGATTCTCATGATTATCATAGGGCTGCTCCTCACCCATCGAGATAGATAGATTTCCTCTTGGTGTAATCCAATTCCTACAATGAACGTGCTATAGCCAACATACACCTCAGGATTTTGAATAGCTAGAAGATCGAGTCATGGTGTAGTCGAACTATAACACCCTCAGGATGAACTATCGATGCACCTCAGGTCAAAGAACTAGACACACCACTGCAGCTTTGAGTAAGTCATCGATGAGAAGGTAGACTTCCTTATGACTGCTCAAGGTGGTCATGCTCAGTGCCCTCATTCTCTAACAAGTACCTATACTCTTCCTTCGGTGTCTCCACACCATAGACTCAAGACTCATCTACTATAAAGAAGCGATTGTACACCAACCTTCCGGATCAATCACCATCCTCATGATGATCCTACGGTCAGGAGCATTTTATGAGTTAATAATGAAAATTCTTATCTTAAATTTTCAACTTTTGAAAATAAGAATTATCATTACTATTAACTCAAGAGATGTATCACAAATACTAAATATATATTTATGATAGAAAATAATCTATTTTATTATTTATAGTTAAAATTATAATTTTGCCCCTAGAAGTGTATTACAAGTGTCAGCCAATTCTGGCTTCTAGGATACATATATCTAACAAACTCCTACTCGACCTAAAGCCAATTGGCTACAAATCTAAGTCTCATCTTCTCAAGGTGGGCTTCGATCTTCTACTGGCCCAACGACTTTGTAAATGGGTCTGCCGCATTATCTACGGAGTCGACTCTCTTGACCTTGATGTAACCCTTCTCGAGGTAATCGCGGATGAGGTGGTATCGCCACTCGATATGCTTGGATTTTTGGTGAGACCTCAACTCCTTAGCAAGGGCTATGATGCCATTGTTGTCACAGTACAAAGGAATGGCATCTAATGGCATCACTTCGATCTCTACGGCAAACTTTTTATATCAGAATGTCTTCTTTATAGCTTCTGATGCAGCGATGTATTCTTCTCCCATGGTGGAATCTGCTATCACTATCTGCTTGAAACTTTTTTAACTGATAGCTTCACTATTGCACACAAACAGACTCTCAGATGTCGACTTTTGATTATCTACATCGAACATAAAATCCAAGTCTGTATACCCCTGAACTTAGAGTTCTCCATTATCAAATACCAACAATATATCCTTAATTCTTCTCAAATACTTAAGGATACATTTCACAGAAGTCTAGTGTTCTTCATCTGGATTCAACTGATATCTGCTCGTGACACTCACAGCATAGGCTATATCAGGTCGTGTACATAACATGGCATACATGAGGCTCCCTATTGCTGAAGCATAAGGGATCTTGCTCATGCATTCTATTTCCTCAGATGTGCTAGGGCACATCTTCTTGGAAAGATGAATGCCATGTCTGAAGGGTACCAAACCCCTCTTAGAGTTTTCCATGCTAAACCTCTTTAGCACTTTCTCTATGTACATCTTCTGTGAAAGTCCTAGCATCCTATTCGGTCTATCTCTATAGACCTTAATTCCTAGAATAAAGGATGCTTCTCCTAGATCTTTCATGGAGAATTCTTTAGATAACCATATTTTAACTATGGTCAATATGGGAAATATCATTCCCAATAAGGAGGATGTCATCCACGTACAATACGAGGAAAGACAACAGCGCTCCCACTGATCTTTTTGAAGACACATGGCTCCTCTTCATTTTTGATGAAATCAAATATTTTGATCACATCATTAAAATGAGTATTCCAGCTCCGAGATGCTTGCTTAAGTCCATATATGGACCTTTGCAGCTTGCAAACCTTGTGAATCAGTATCACTGGATGTGAAACCTAGCGGCTGTTCCATATAGATATCTTCCTTCAAGATATCCATTTAAGAATGCCATTTTCACGTCCATTTGCCATATTTCATAATCGAAAATAGGCTGCAACAGCAAGCAATGTGCGGAATGGATTTTAGCATAGCCTACTGACGAAAAGGTATCCTGATAGTCAATGCCTTCGCATTGACTATAATCTTTTGCCACTAATCTAGCCTTTGAATGTCTCCACATTTCCATCTGCACCAATCTTTCTCTTGTAGATCCATTTACACCCAATAGGTACTATACCTTCTGATGGATCTACCAAGGTCCAGACTTGGTTTGAGTGCATCGAGTCAATTTCTGACTTCATTGCCTCTAGCCATTTCTCGGAAGTCGATATCTGATATCGTCTCATTGTAGGTTTTGGGATCATCACCATGAACACCCATTATCTACGAGGAACATTTTCTCTACTTTCTCTGAAATAGTACCTAAGTATCCTCTCAGGGGGATGGAAAAACTTCTTTCGATCTACGAGGTGGAGGAGGTAGTGATTCTTATTGGCTTAATCTGATTTGGTTCCAATTTGGTCCTTAGCTCGTTGCTACTTGTGAGACTTTCTCATCGAGCTTGAATCTGCTTTCCAATGCCGCTATCTTGAATAAACTATTTTTCAAGAAAGATGGCATGTCGACTCATAATCACATTACGTGATCTTCTGGAAATGTAGAAATAATATCCTAATGACTCTTTAGGATATCCTATGAATTAAGCTCTGAAGGACTTAAAGTCTAACTTGTCCATTTGTTGTCTTTTAACATGAGTCGGACAATCCCAAATTCTGAGATGACTCAAACTTGATTTCTTACCATGCCATATCTCATATGGTGTGGTAGGAATAATTTTAGAAGGAATCCTATTTAGTAAGTATATTACAGTTAACAAATGGTATCCTTAAAGAAAATCAGAAAGATCTGTGAAGCTCATCATGGATCGGACCATATCTAATAGAGTCTGATTCCTTCATTCTGAAATTTCATTGAGTTGAGATATTTCAGGTGGAGTCCATTGAGAGATTATGCCATTTTTCTTAAGATAGTCTAGAAATTTTCAACTAAGGTATTCACCTCCTCGATCTGATCGAAGAACCTTAATAAATTTTTTTGTTTGCTTTTTTACTTCATGTCTGAATTTCTTAAACTTTTCAAAAGCTTCAGACTTGTATCTCATAAGATACACATACCCATACCTAGATAAATCATTGGTAAAGATTATGAAGTAGACATAGTTGCCTCTAGCTGGCACATCAAATGGGCCGCACACATCAGTATGTACCAAGGTAAGAAGATCCATGACCCTTTCTGCATGTCTTACAAAAGGAAGCTTAGTCATTTTGCCATGAAGATAAGATTCACAAATTGGATATGACTCGAAAGTCAATGAACTCAATAGTCCAGTTTTCTTCAATTTGTTAACCCTATCTTCTGCTATATGACCTAGTCTTAGGTGCCATAGATACCTATCATTTGGACTATCCCTAGGTCATTTCATGGTATTCACATTTTGCTCGATGTTAAGAATAGATACATCAATATGTAAATGATAAAGATCGTTAATAAGAAAACCACTTGCAATTGTATTTCTTTCATAAAGAATGTTATAATGGTCAAACCACTTGCAATTGTATTTCTTTCATAAAGAATGTTATAATGGTCCTTAAGAAAACTAATTACATAGCCTTCTAATGCTAGGCAAGAAATAGAAATCAAATTCCTGCTTGCTGCAGGCACATAATAATAGTCTTTTAACACTAAGTCTAAATCAGATGGTTGTTGAAGAGGATATGTTCCCACAGCCACGGTAACAATTTTTGCTCCATTTTCGATACGTAGGATCATCTCACCATCCCTCAGTCTTCTGCTATCCTCAAGACCCTACATGGAAGTGCACAAACGAGCACTAGAACCAAAGTCAAGCATCCAACTGGATGCAGAAGAAATCGTAAGGTTAGACTCAATAATGAGCATACCTCCAGAAGGACCTGGCTCCTTATTCTTCAGGGTGGCCAGGTATGTAGGGCAATTCTGCTTTCGGTGGCCATCATTGTTGTAATAGAAATACTTTTCTTTGTCATCGATCTTTTTTTTTAGCTCTGCCTTTTTCTTCTTTCCTCCTTCCATCTTCTGCTTTTTCACAAACTTCTTCTTCTTTCCAAAAGATTTTCTCTTGGAAGAAGTCCGTTCCATAGCAAGCACTGAACCTTTAGAACTTTTCATAGAAAGCTCAACGGTAACCAACATGTTCATAAGTTTGGCCAAGAAATTTTGAAGTTTATGCATATGGTAGTTCATGATGAACTGCCCATACGTATCAGTCAAAGATTACAGAATTATATCATTCTACATATCCAAGTCCAACCTCACTCCGAGCTTCTTAAGCTCTTTCAAGTCCTTGATCATCATCAGACAATGATCTTAGACTGACTGTCCATCGCGCATTTTAGTCTTAAATAGTCATTTAGTAACTTGATACTTGGTAGCACGACTCTGTTCACCAAACATCTCTTGTAGGTGAGCCAACCTTTGGTGAGCAGTCCTGATATCTTCATGTTGGTGCTGAAGTTCATCAGACATTGAGCCCAACATGTAATATTTGGCCTTGTTATCTTCGTCCATCCACTTATCCAGAGATACTCTCTGTTCAGTGGATGGACGGACTGATAAGGTGGGAGGGTCCTAATCCAATACATGAGTTAACTTCTCAAAATCTAAAATAATTTTGAAGTTTCAAAGCCAATCCTCGTAATTGGATCCGATCAGTCTATGGGTGTCCAAGATTCGTGCTAATGGATTGGATGCAGACATTTTGCTATAGAGAGTCAAAGTTTCCAGTTAGATTTTGTAATTAAGACTTAACCAATTTATTTAGAGATTTTATTTTTAAATAAATTAGCTTCCATTATTTTCTTGAATTTCTACACTCTCTGTAGAGATGCAAAAATCTTCACGATTAATGATTTCTAGTGGGTGGTGCTATCCCACCAACTAACTTATCACCTCATCTAGCAGTTATTGGTGATGGGTTAGCCAATGAGTGAACAACTCTTATTCAATGATTCTTCAATCATAGTGCACTCAAACTTGATCTCTAATTCATGAATCTCACCGTGCCTGGAATATTGATCCACTCCTTAGTTAAGTCAGACCCACCATTTACACAGATTGGATTCCTAATTAAGTCTCTCACCGTATCCAGAATATTGAGTCCAATCCATCCTCCAGTCCGTAGCATCCAATGTCTAATAGATATGGTTGCATCTTTTCAGTGCAATTGAACTACTGTAACCAGTCGAGAATAATCAATCCCAAGAAGGGCCTGCACATCTATAATGGTGGAAGACCTTAGACTTAATCTTTTCTTAAAAAGATTTTATTTAGGTCTCATTAAACTAGACTTGACATAGTCATACCCATTATGACTAACCTAGTGACATGGGTTAGCTCGGATTATTGATCACCTCAGATCAGGACTGAGTTAACAAATATGGCCAGGTAAGTGAGATCGATGGAAGGGATATGCCATTAACTTGATAAGAATGCATTCAAATCGA
This sequence comes from Cocos nucifera, assembly GCA_006176705.1. Classification (NCBI taxonomy): domain Eukaryota; kingdom Viridiplantae; phylum Streptophyta; class Magnoliopsida; order Arecales; family Arecaceae; genus Cocos; species Cocos nucifera. Next base: position 981,920 of record QRFJ01001169.1, on the reverse strand, counting down.
GTAGCTCCCAATTAAAAATCAGTCGATCATATCTGCCAAACTTATCTTAGACACCAAATTGTTGAGCCAAAATCAATCGGATTAGTCTACAATCCAGACTCTAACCACTGAGCCTAATTAGGTCTTAGCTTGATCGATCACTCACGTGACTCGATCTTGACCCAGACTTAATCCTATTAGACTGGTCAATTTAAGCACTGTTGATCCCATCTAACCAACTCTTGATTCGATTTGATCAACCGCTTAGACCTAATTGAGCTACCTAAGTCCGAACCCAATTTTATGAATATATCTTAGAGCTAAAATTCTCAATTTTAGATCTAACATATATTTTATAATCTTAATTCTCAATTAAGAGTTCACAAATAAAATATATAAATAAAATCTTAGGGTTTCAGGATCTAGGATTTTGCAGAAAGTAAGTTTTAATTTTTGATTAAGGAAGAACATGCAAAACCCCTACACATCATAAGAACACCCCATCGAATGAGAGAAGAGGGCATTTAAACCCTACTTTATTCTTATGATCGGATGGCCAAGGAGAATGCCTTAATCAAAAATATAAATATACAAAACTAGTTAGATCTACATCATATATCTCTTATATAAAATTGATCTAACTTAATACATGTTTTGCATACATCTCATATATCATATCATGCATATTTTTTAGATCTAAATTATCTCATAATTATCTAAAAAATTAGATTTAAATTGATTACATCAAAATAAATTCTAATCTAGATAATTATGTAGAACTATTCTACAACTAGTCTAAACATACATTCATCATATCTCATATGATCTAAAAATTAAATAATTTTATTTTTTATTTTTTAAATTTTATTATAATATTTATAATTATTAAAAAATAAAAAATAAATAGATCTAAAATTATAATTTAATCAAAATAAATCATGATCATGCAAGACTATGTATAGAACTATTCTATTTTACAACTAGTCATGCATATAGTAGAACTTAGATCTATATTATTTAATTTTAATTTTTTTGATTTTAAATCTAATCACATCTTATGTGATATCTAAAATCACATCTTATGTGACATCTAAAATCATCTGATTATTAGATTAAAAATAAAATAAAATTAGATCTAAATAATTTAGAAAACCTGGCTCTGATACCAGTTGAAGAAAAAATTCTGATTTTTTGGATCAGGTTTGTTCAGATCTGATCGGATTAAGAGAGATATTTCAAAAATTTCTCTCATGTATCTAAATCAGATCTAATTTTATAGATCTAATAAATAAAAATAAAAATAAATTAAATCTAATTTAATTTATACCTTGATGTTGGGTAATCTGATTATCCTTTGATGATCCTGCTGATTGCCTGAGATTCTGGATCTAACCATGCAAGCGTCTGATCTCTACCAGTATCCACTCGGATTGGATCTAGAGATTTTCTTTTTTATCACCTCTCCAAAAATCAAATTTGGATTTGATTTGGAGGATCTTCAAAACTTCTTTTTGAAGATCTGTTGTCGTCTCTGCAGCAGTGCTGCCTTCTTTCTTTCTCGTCAGCTTTTTCTTGCCTGGATCGCATCAAATTGGAGCCCAACTTATATTGGGCATGGAGAGGAGAGAGAGGATCAAAGGATGGCATGGAGGAGGGAGAGGGGCAGCCTTGGGGTGTGGCTAGAAGAGAACTCTATTAAAGTTGGGCGCAGACAGGGTTTACATAGATCCTGCTATGCCATGCGGTGCCACATCATCCCGACCAATCACGTTGCTTTGTGCAATCAGATCTAAATATAATTGATGGAATGACATCACCTGATTCAATCAAATGAGAGCTCCTCTAATTCATCCTTAGATGGTGCCTAAGATTGGTCAAAGTCTATAGTTATGGGCCACCTAAGTAGAAACCAAGAAGCAACCAAGAGTCCCATTCGTATGGAACTTCAGGAGTCCCTATCTATGGACGCACGCCTCCCTAGATGTGTGACCCCTCCTTTTCAAATTCTATCAAGGGGATAAGCCCCTATCTGCTCTCTAATAAGTGCATGACACATGGGCAGATGTCTAAGTGTCAAAGGTCAACGTTTGACCAAAGTCAAAGATAAGAATTAGCAAGTGATGAAAATTGATAGGTGTTGTCTCAAATTTATCTCATAAATTAAGACAACTCTTTTTTTAACTTGAACAAGCTTTAGTCAAACCAAGTAAAGGTACCTGAGTGAACACAAACTCATTTGGCTCAATCGAGATAACTTTTAATGATAATAGAAGGAGAACGTTAGGCTCAATCGTGTGCTAGCATAATTTTCTTGAACCTAATTGAATCTAATTTAAATCAATTGAACTGAGTTAGTCTAATTAATGATATCCAGATCCAAACTCTTATTTATATGATCCAGTTAGATTTAGTTCTGTATGATAATGGGATATGTCACGATCTCTATCAACATCATCGAAACTCCTTTCGATGGATCAGAACTCTTCTGATTCAGACAACTAGAATGATCGATCATCTAAATCATTCTAATTGCTTCCAAAATCCACCAGTGATACCAAACAGTATATGGTGGCAATCCATCAAAACTGAAAATGAACCTCTCGGTGCAGCTACTTATATGATTAAGTTCTTCTATCTTGAGCTTCGATCAGATTAGGATTAAGGTGAACTCGTCAAACCCTAATTTCTATCATATAATTTAATCATTCGATTCAAGTTCGATGTGAAAACCTTAATAGAAACTCTTTCTATTATTTCACTCTACTATGGCCATGGGCTTATGGACTTGATTCTCATGATCATCATAGGACTGCTCCTCATCCACCGAGGTAGATAGATTCCCTCTTGGTGCAATCCAATTCCTACAATGAACGTGCTATAGCCAACATACACCTCAGGATTCTAAATGCCTAGGAGATCGAGTCATGGTGTAGTCAAACTATAACACTCTCAGGGTGAACTGTTGATGCACCTCAGGTCAAAAAACCAGACACACCACTACAGCTTCGAGTCAGTCATCGATGAGAAGGTAGACTTCCTTATGACTGCTCGAGGTGGTCACACTCAATGCCCTCGTTCTCTAATGAGTACCTATACTCTCGCTTCAGTGTCTCCACACCGTAGACTCAAGATTCATCTACTATAAAAAAATGATTATACACCAATCTTTCAGATCAATCACCATCCTCATGATGATCCTACGATCAGAAGCATTTTATGAGTTAATAATAAAAATTCTTGTCTTAAATTTTTAACTCTTGAAAATAAGAATTATCATTACTATTAACTCAAGGGATGTATCACAGACACTAAATACATATTTATGATAGAAAATAATCCATTTTATTATTTATAGTCAAAATTATAATTTTACCTCTAGAAGTGTATTACAAGTATCAGCCAATTCTGACTTCTAGGGCATAAATATCTAATAGAGTAGATGCCGACGGTGGAGGTCCATGAGCAGTTGATGCCGAGGTGGATAAAGTATGCTCCGACTGCTCCTCGGATGCTGAACTGTGCGTAACCCGCTGAGGGACAGGAGTAAAAGCTAGATGGCATTTCGATGCCATCGTGACTTACAATGTTAATAAATATTAATCAATATAATATATTGAATAATAATATTAGTATAACATCAATAAATAGTCTCTAATATGTACACTAATCAATTGACGGGTCTATCATTATGCAATAATAAACAAAAGCAATAAGATATAAACATCCAAAAAATGTTATGAAATAAATTCTATAACATGAATTACATTCATAAATAATTAAGGATAAGCAATAGTCGTAGATTCGATCTCTTGTGCGAACCTTGGTGTTAATCCAGAAATCTGAAAGAAGAACAAAGTAGATGATGGTGGCACCTTAGGGCTTAAAGTTGGAACCTTAAAGAGACATATCAAATTCTATTCGCTCAAAAGCCAAGCCGACTTCATGCCTGAGACAGTCGGCTTGGGTCCTCCCCCAACCAGCTTGATCATGGCTATTCAAGCCAACTCGACTGCGTATTCGAATCGACTCGGCCATGTGCCATCCCCTCAATCACTCCCTCTCTCAATCTCTCTCAGCAGCGATGGCGGTGAGGCCAAATTCCTCCCTCCTAGCTTTTCCATCTCTCGATCTTCCTCTCTTCCTCTCTCGATCTCCCTCATCGGTGAGGTCGGACCCCATCCCTCCCTCTCTCACTCTCTCGATCTCCCTCATCGGTGAGGTCGGACCCCATCTCTCCCTTTCTCACTCTCTCGATCTCCCTCCTAGTGATGTCAACGAGGCCAAACCCTCTCCCTTCCTCTCTCACTCTCTCAATCTCCCACTCTCCCTCATTGGCGAGTTCGGACCCCCTTCCTCCCAATGATGGTGGTGAGACCGAATTCCTCCCTTCCTCTCTTCCTCTCTCGATCTCCCTTGTCGGCGATAGCGGTGAGGTCGGACCCCCTCCCTCCCTCCCACTCTCTATCTTCCTTGTCGGTAGCTAGCGAGCGAACAACCCTTCCTCTCTCAATCTATCGATCATCCTCTCAGTCTCTTCGTTTCTTAGTTTTAGATCCCAAAATTGGGTCCGACCTTTCGAGATCCATTAAGGATCAGGTCTAGTACTTCAAGTACAGATCCATCGGGTATTCAGGTTTGGATCCAGTACCAATAATTAAAATTAGATCTGAATCTGAATATCCAGATTTCGATCCAAAAATTATGGCATGTAGATAATTATAATATTTATAATATTTATTATAAATATTTTATAAATTATTATAAATATATATGATTAATAAATAATACTATAAAATTAAAAAAAATTATACCTATGGCTATAGAGAGTGGGTCGCACCAAAAGCTTCGAGGGTCGCCGACGACGATGCTAGAAGAGGACGACGGCACTAGAGGTAACCTACAAAATAAAAGCAAGATAGTAAAATAGAGAAGAGAAAGAAAGAGGAAAGAGAGAGAGAGAGTAGGGGCAGTCAGAAATAGGGGTCAGGGGAGGGGGCACAGTGATGAGGAGGCCCAGGGGGCACAATGATGGAAGGATCGGCGATCAGATGGAGGAGTGTGGGGGTGGATGGGCGGGTGGGTGGTGGCGGGGAGAGGCGGCGAAGATGGGGGGCTAGGGGGTAGGGGTGGCAGGGTGGCGGAGAGGGCGGCCGAGGATGGGGGGAAGGAGGGGTGGCCAGAAGAGGGTGGGGGTGGGGGCTCGGGTGGGGGTTGGCTGGGAGGGGCGGTCGGAGATGGGGGGCTGGGGGATGGCAGGGTGGCGGGGAGGGGCGGCCTGGGATTGGGGGGAAGGAGGGGCGACCGGGGGGAGGGTGGGGGTGGGGGTGGCAAGTGGCGGGGAGGAGCAACCAGGGATGGGGGAAAGGAGGGGCGGCCGGGGGAGGGTGCGGGTGGGGGGCCGAGTGGGGGAGGGGCGATTGAAGATGGGGAATGGGGGGTGGCAGGGTGGCAGGGAGGGGCTACCAGGGATAGGGGAAGGAGGGGTGGTCGGGGGGGTGGGGAGCCGGGTGGGGGGTGGTGGGTGGTGGAGAGGAGCAGTCGGGGATGAGGGGAAGGAGGGGCGGTCGATTGGAGGATGGGAGGGTCGGGGGGGGTGGCAGGTGGCAGGGAGGGGCGACCAGGTATGGGGGGTCGGAGGGAGAGGGGGAAGGAGGGGTGGCACCGATCGGAGGGCAAGGAGGGGCGACGTCGGTCTGGAGGGGAGAAGTCTCACCGATGATGGAGAGGAGGGGGAAGACAAAGAGAGAGAGAGAGAGAGAGAGAGATCAAGCACGCACGAAAGGAAAGCAGAAAAAATTTGAAGATTTTTAACCTAACTTACGACAGCGATTATCGAACCGCTGCCATAGATGTACGATAGTGGTTATCCAAAATTGCTGCCATAGATCTATGGTAGCGGTTCTATAACCGCTGCTGTAGATCTATAGCAGCGATTTTTGATAACCGCTGTCATAGATTGAAAATATTTTTTTTTATTTTTTTAAATATTATATAATTTTAAAATTTAATATCCATCTTTATCGTTCATTATCTAAATAATTATCATTAGAGTATCATTATAAAAGGTCGCCTCGATCCGACAGTCCTAGCTTCATCGATTAAAAAAATTTGATTTCGATAATCACGAATGATGATGCGATGATCTGATAGATGAAGATCTTCGATGGATTCGAAAACCTGCAATGATGATCTCGATGATGTTTGTAGCATACTATCAAAATTTTACTTCAATCAGATATCGTTATCATGATCAATTTAGTACAAAATGATTTCTGCCGTTAAATTAGAAACAAGCAATCAAAGGGTTAAATGGCATCCGATTATGAGATATTTTTTTAGTTAAATGATCTTTATTATAATTTTAAATATTTTATATGATAATGATAGTAAAATTTAAATTATTTTCGTATAAACTATTCATATTAAGCAGATATTGCAAAAGCACGAGTATAACAACCAGTGAAGTTTTAGAATGGTTATTAGGAGACGTATAGTTTTAGATCGTTCTTCATCTCATGAGTTGAATTTTATAATCACCATCATAAAAAATGATTAAAGTAGTAGCCAAGATCATTTATAAAAAAATATCTCACAATCGGACACCATTTGGTCCTGTGATCACTCGTTTATCATTTAACGATCGAAACTAACCTATACTAAATTGACCAAGATAATGATATCCGATTGAAATGAAACTTTGATAGTATGCTATAAACATCATCGAAATCATTGTTGTAGATTTTTGGATCCATCGAAGATCTTCATCTATTAGATCATCGCATCATCATTCATGATCATCGAAATCAAATTTTTTTGATTAACGAAGCTAAGGCCATCGGATCAAGATGACCTTTTATGATGATACTTTAATGATAATTATTTAGATAAAGAATGGTGAAGAAAGATATTAAATTTTAAAATTATATAATATGAAAAATATATATATATATATATGGTAGCGGTTATAATTAATCGCTGTCATAAATAAGCTTATAGCAGTGGTTCATACTAACCGCTGCTATGGGTCCGACTTATGGCAGTGATTTCACTAATCGCTGCTATAGGTCTAACCTATAGCAGTGATTAAAATGAATCATTGTAATAGGTCGATCTATCACAGCGGTTTTTTGTAACCGCTGCTATAGGTCCGACCTACGGCAGCGATTTTCATTAACCGCTGCTATATGTCAAACCTATAGCAGCGGTTACAAAAACAGCTACCATAGGTCCGACCTATGGCAGCGGTTAACGAAAATCGCTGTCATAGGATCTATGATAGTGGTTTTGAAAATCGCTGCCATAGTATGCGCTGTCATAGATGATTTTTATAGTAGTATTTCTTAGATAATTCTTGAATCTCTCTACTGACTCTGGTAGATATCATGTCTGGCAGTCTCTCCATAGATGCAGAGTCAGCAGGTGGTGTCTGTGGGAACCTCCCCGTGGGTGGAGCTCGAGGTTTTATAGGTGTACCGGGTCAGTGTCAGGTGCATCTCGAGCTGCAACTAGAGTAGAGGGCTCTCCTGCCTCTACAATCCTAGGCGCTCTCCTCTCTTGATTAGAAATATTCTTGATCCATCTTTCATTCTCTACAAGATATTATATTCTGGTCACGGCTTTTATGTCATAAACATCATAGTGAGACTACCTCTTGCTTGCTTCATTCTCTAATAATACTCCTGCAGTCTCAAAAATTCTAGTTAGGGCCATTCTATAGGGCAAGCATACCTTGTTTCTTGATGCAGTCTCTCTCATCTGATGTATCATAATACCGAATAGATTTATCTACATCTCCTGAACTATCAAATACATCATACATAGTTCTCTCTCAGATACAAAATCATGTCTATCCAGTTTGGATATAAAAATTTCACTAATGATATAATGAAGAATCCTCATCTCCACTGATAGTATGGGTGCTAGTATATCTCCTACAATATCATTCCTATCCACAATCAGTCTCAAACCCCTCCTTTTGTCAGATAACTTATCCGACATAGATCCTTCCTTTGTGATTCCAAAGATCTAGGCCAAACTCTCCTCTGTCACCTCAATTTGAACACCTTTGACTGTAGTTGTAATTTCAGAAAATCTTCTTTTAAGATCTTTATAATACTCTCTAACCAACTTAGGATACATGGGGATGTCCATTGTACAAAAATTTCTCCACCCCATCCTATCAATCTAAGTCCCAATGAAAAAATTATAACTTTTAAAGAAATCAAAATCGATTCTTCTTTCCATTGCTATGGCTCTAGTGGCCATTCTACCAATAGATGGAGATGGAGGAGGAGGAGAGTTCGGTATACGTTGATCCAATTGAGTTTCTTCCCGAATGGATTCTTGCTGAACGGATTCCTCCTGAATGGGTTCTTCGAAGGGTTGAAAAATCCCAGATGATTAGGATGTCGCCCATTCCATTCAGTCTTTTCTTCTTATCTTCCATTCTTCGGCTATACGGGTATTGCAAATCTTCCACACTCCTTGCCATTTCCTAACCATTCTATCCAAGGTCAGCCTTTGATTCCATGAATCGAAGGAAAAGGTTGGTAAGGAGACAAGTGAAACTGTTGGATTGGGTTCTTGGGGGATGAGAGGCCCTCTACTCATAAAAATGAAGACTTTCTAAGGCATCGCGAATAGTCATGGTTCATTTTAACCCCTGTGGCCCCCGATCCTCGAGTCGACTCATGGTTTTGAACTAGTTTGCTCGAGTCAACTCGAGCAATAGTTTTGAAACTTCTAGAGTTTCAGAGGAGATTTGATATTCAGATAATGTTTACTTATTTTCTAAATATTGATCATTAATTTTGTACATAAGATTTAATTTTTTTGGATTTAATTTGATTTACTTGAAAATTTGGAGAATGAAATTTAATCAAGTTGGTAGCATAGTCCTAAGTCTTTGCTAATAATACTAATTTTTTCTTCATTAAGAAGTTTTATGAATATGTCAGCTAATTATTTATCAGTACTAATAAATTTAAGCACCACATCATTATTTTGTATATGATCTCTTATGAAGTGATGTCTTATCTCAATGTGTTTGGATCTTGAGTGTTGAATTAGGTTCTTGGTTAAATTGATTGTACTTATATTGTCACATCTTATGGGTATCTTATTAAGTTTGAATCCAAAATCTTCTAATTATTGTTTAATTCAAAGAATTTATGCACAATAACTTCCAGCAGCTATATATTCAGCCTCGACCGTTGAGAGTGCTACTGAGTTTTGTTTCTTACTAAATCAAGAAATTAAATTTACTCCTATGAATTGACATGTGCTACTAGTACTTTTCCTATCAAATTTGCACCCAGCAAAATCAGCATCAGAGTAACCAATTAATTCAAATTGAGATGCTCTATCATACCATAGTCCTACATTAAGTATTTTAGATAAGTATCTAAAAATTCTTTTGATAGTAAGCAAATATGATTCTCTAGGATCTGATTGATACCTAGCATACATGCAAACACTGAATACTATATCTGATCTACTTGTAGTAAGATAAAGAAGTGAGCCTATCATATCTCTATATAATGTTAAATCTATTTTCTTACCTTTCTCATCTTTGTCAAGATTGCAGGATGTACTCATTGGTGTGCCAATTAGTCTTGAACTCTCCATTCCAAAGTTTTTAAGTATTTTCTTTATATATTTTATTTGGTTGATGGAGATCCTCTCTTCATTTTGCTTGATTTAGAGTCTAAGGAAGAAGTTTAACTCTCCATCATGCTCATCTCGAACTCATCCTGCATTAGCTTAGCAAATTCTTGACAAAGAATTTCATTAGTGGCATCAAAAATAATATCATCCACATAGATTTATACAACTAATCAATTCTCATCTTTTCTTTTTAAGAACAAGATTTTATTTATATTTCTTCTAGTAAATTCATTATCTAGTAAGAATTTACTTAATCTTTCATACCAAGCATGTGGAGCTTGTTTTAGACCATACAGGATTTTATATAATTTGAATACATGATTTGGAAGTGCATGATTTTCAAATCCAGATGGTTGTTCAATATACACTTCTTCTACTATATAGTCATTAAGAAATACACTTTTTACATCCATTTGGTATAATTTAAAATTCATGAAACATGCAAAAGCAAGCAATAGTCTAATAAACTTCATTATTATGATGAAATCCTTAGGACTATTTAGTTTTGATAAAGAAAGAATTTATCAATTAGTTTTTAAATTTGTTCATGACCAAATGATAAGCTATTAATTAGGACGACAACATCTATCGAGCATAGATCGCTATATGCCATATAGGTTGGTTGTCCGCTTAACCAAAGAGTGTGAAAATACTAGTATGGCATACAGATGAGATGTATGGATACATCATCATTGAACGTGATCAACTCCAGAATATTCTACTATCGAGAATATTTCTGATGGGATATAGGTATAAGTATCTCTTAGACCTGAGATCATCTCAGTGACTTACAAGCAACTTACTATGCTTTGTTACTGGACTAACTAAATTTTTAATTCAGCAACGAAAAGCTTCTGGGCATAGTCAAGTACCTGTGAAGTCAGAGTGTGATCAAAATAGAATTGACCACTCCAAGAGTTGGAGAAGAATGTATCACTGTATTTCAATATAGTAAAATCTTGGCCAAGATAATCCATCAGATGGATTTGATATTTTGAAATACAATGTGGACAATCTGATCAAAGTTAACAGTTGAACTCTGAGGTATCTTACGAGCATTATGGTCAAGGGGATGAATTATATAGAAACTATATTCGCATGGGTTCTAAGGATGATGTTCTACACCTTTCGACCTATCCGACCGTCGAATATTATTACTAGATGGTCACTTCAATTGGTATAGAAATTTATTTCTATGCTATCAACTTAGGTTCAGACCTATGAGGTCATACACATTAGAGTTTACATTCCGATCGGATGGTTGATCAGCAATTTAAAATCATTTTAGGGTTAAACAATCAATACGATTGGTGTTTAACCTAGTGCAAGTGTTGCAGGAGGATTGATTAGCAATTTAATTGCTAATTGGCTTAATTTGATTAAGTCAGAAGACTGAGATTAAGTTTAATTAAATATAATTTAATTAGATTTAGTCTTGACTTGATTGGATCAAGTCTAATTGGCTTATTGGATAAGTCAAGTGTAAGGAAGAACTAGTCCTAGTCTAACTAGGACTCGGGTCAACCCAATTTTCTAATTTAATTAAAAAAATTAAATTAAAATTTAATTTAATTTAATTTAATTTAATTAAGTCTTTAAATATATTAGGGTCTTATTTAATTGGATTGGTTTACTCTTATTTTTATTTGGTTAAAAGACCTTATTTGACCAAGTCAAAACAGGAGTCCTAGTGTGACTAGGACTCCCTATTCCTTACGTCACCTAATCCTCATGCCCCACCCTTTTCTCTTTGTATTTTTATGTGAATAATCTCTACACCTAAAGATTTTTCATGCGTCTCTTCTATTTTTCTTTTTCTCATATGGAAGTTTCTTGGAAGACCAAGTCAAAAAGAGAATTAGTTTTGCTTAAGGATTCTATCTCATAGAATCCTTGTCAACCAAAACTCTTCCCGTAAGTGTGCTGACCCATCCTTCCTTATTTTCTTTAATTTTTATGGTAAAAGAGGACATTTTTTGTGCACCCCCCTTGCTGGTCCATGGCAGAAAAAATGGTGGGGGCGCCCAAGAGTTGGGTGTCCCAATAACTTTCCTTATTTGGTCCTTCCTAGTCTAGGTTTTTGACCTAACTTGGACTCTACATATCTCTTTATTTAAAGAGAATTTTTGGCTAAAATTTTTGTGGATTGTATACATTTGAGAGGACTCTTTGGTGTAGAAAAATTAGAGAAAAATTCATTTGGGTCATGGAGATATTGAAAACACAAATCAAGATGTTTAGAAAAAGAACAAAGAAGAAGAAGAGGGTCTTCTTCCAGGATTTTTGTTCCAGATCTCTTCCTCCCTTTTTGTGAGCTTTTGAGGGGTGTCTCAGTATTACAAATATTTCTATTTTCTTTTGATATTTTAGAGTATCTAAGTTTTGAAGAAAGAAGCATTGGATCAACCATCGAAGAGAGATCAGCATGGTACTAGCATGCTGTGCTGATTTCCTGCATCAGGATCTCTGATCGTGTTCGTGGGCTCGTGTGGACGACTCCTAAAGGCCGGACATATGTGTGGCTCATGACTTCATCCTTAAGTCTGGATCAGTAAGTTAGAATATCTAACTTGCTCAGATAATAGATCTGATCTGTTAACTTCATACCTGCATTTGATGTAGTGTAGATCTAGGTTGATTTGATCAACCTTTTCTTTCTTATTTGATTTTAATTTTTGATTTAATATCATATCTTGATCATGTAATAAATCTAAAATCTAGGTATTTATATATTTATTTAAATAATAATTTAATTTATTTAAGTCTTTTGCTGTATGATCTTGAAAAAGTTTCAAGATCTACCCATGAAATTCTAGATCTGGTTCCTACAATTGATATCAGAGCCTAGGTTCTTATTATATAATTTTTATGTATGTTTAGAATATTTCTTAAATTAGATCTAATTTATAATCTAATTATTAAATTTAAAATTTAAAAAAAAAAATAGATCTCATGAACTGCCATAAGGTTGTCCTGCTGTAAGGTTTATCCCTTATAGTGAAAAGATTATCCTAGCTCATGATAAATCTAACTCTAATCATAAATTTATTAGATTTAATCTAATTTTATTTATAATTTAATAGATTTAAAATAATTTTAGATCTAAAAATAAAATATTTTAGATTGTACGGACTGCCATAAGATTGTCCTGCTGTAAGGTTTATCCCTTATAGTGAATAGGTTGTCCTAGTACGTGCTGATCTAAAATATCGATCATAAAATTTTAGATTAGATCTAAAAAATTTTATGATTTGATTAAAAATATTTTAATCTAATTTTAATCATCATAAATATGTTATATTTGATCTAGAGAGATCTATGATTGATTATTATTAAAACTGTTTCAATTACATGAACCTATTTAGATTAGATCTAAAGTAGTTTTACGTTTATTTTACTTGCATATTGATTATGAATCAAACATGCAATTTGGTTGACAGAACCATGTTGTAAAAATATTTTACAAACATAAAAATTATTTTCGAAAAGCCAAACCCCAACCCTTAGCCTAAAATTTAATTGAGAATTAAGAAGTTGATTGATTAGGATCTAGGATTGTGAATTGAAAATCCTAAGACATAAATCATAACACATTGAGTTAAATGGGTTAGTGGAGATTAGGTCCATTAATTAGATTAGACCGAGAATTAGATTAAAGAATGAACTTAATTAGAGAATTGACTAAATCTAATCAATTATTATCTTAGATTAGATCAAGGATTCTCTAAATCAATTACAATAGTTGTAGTTGGTCAAGTCCATGTCTTTAACAAGACCCAAGATGGACTTGATTCTTGGCTACGTGGTCTAGCATGAACTGTTAGGTTGATCTAATTAAAACTAATTAAACCAGTTAGTGTCTAAGGTAAACCAGATCGGTGGTTTTTAATTGGCAGCCCGCTTATCTGGCCATTTCTGATGGTGTCTAGGGCAAGCTTTGGCAGATCCTCCCATCGATCGAACTTACCTGATCTTTTGGTGAGATTATATTTTGATTGAATCACTTGACTATTTAAGCTGACCCATATCAGCTAAGTAAATCAGTGTGACTGATTTAGGTGCTTCTAGACCAGCCTATTAGTGGTCTCCCTTAAGCTAACTTGATGAAGCTAGTGGGATGATCATGATAAGTTAGTTAATCTGACATACTCACTTCTATAAATAAATTCTTTAAAATTATTAGATTTCTAAAATGAAATAGTTATATAATAACTGGATCATAGTCTCCTATTAAAGTGGATGATAATAGGTCCATCAATTGGATAATCATTGGAGGCCTAAAGGCCTGGTGCTTATCGGTTGATGAAATTATCATTCATTATATGATCTCTTTGATACATCTTTCTAAATGATGGTTAAGTGGGCCAACCAAAATTGGGCCTGATCATTCATTGATTAGATGGGCTAAGTATGGTCATGTTAATGGTTGGACCTAACTGGACCCTTTTCTAAGAAGGCCAAAGCCAACTGATCAAAGGTTGGGGCAAAATTTAATTACTAAAAATTATTTAAAAAAATAATTGATTATGAACCTATCTTTAGATGTACATGGATTGGCCAACCAAAGTTGGGCTCGTGTGCAGTTTATATGGATTCTAGTATCCACTAAGAAATTAAGATAATTCCTCGAATTAGAGGTAAAGGTTACCAATTCGAATAAAATAATGGAAGAAACCTTTTGATTAAAGTCCAAATCTTTAGATTTAATGAATCAATTACTAATTAGATTTTGATTTTTCTTAGTGCAAATATGGCCACTTTCCTATCGCTCCGATCATTATTGGATAATGATAAGTTGGTGGAATCTAACTTCGATAGCTGGTACCGAAAGTTGAAGATTATCTTGAAACATGAACGGATCCTATATATGCTGACGGATCCTATACCTGAGAAGCCAGCTGCCAATGCACGTGGAACGGTCAGAGATACTTATCAAAAGTGGCTTAGTGATTGAACCTTGGTGCACTGCATTATGCTGGCTGTAATGAGCGATGAGTTCAGTCGTAGGTTTAAGACAGCTCAGCCAAATGAAATACTCCAAGTGTTGGAGGATTCTTTTGACACACCCGATGATGTTGAGAGGCACAAGACTAGTTGCACCATCTTCAATGCCAAAATACAGGATGGAGCCTCTGTCACTGATCATGTACTGTACATGATCGAGCTAATAGAGCGCTTGAGCAAACTCGATTTTTCCTTGCATGAACAACTTGAAAAAGATGCAATACTGAACTTGCTGCCAAAATCCTATCTTTCTTTTCTTACTCATTACAGAATGACAAAGCCTGAAGTAAACTACCATGGCTTACTGGGGTTACTTCAGAACCTTTAGAAGGATCACCAGCTCCATAAAAAGTCAGTGAAGTTAGTGAGAGGTTCGTCTTCTAGTTCTCGACCCTTTAGGAAAGAAAAGAAAAACAAGAAGAAAAAATCAATGAAGGTGCAAGTTCAAGCTGGGACATCAGTGCAGGGCCAGACCAAGAAGATCAAGTCTGATAAGAGTCAAGCTGAATGCTTCATTTGCAAAAAGCAGAGGCACTGAAAGAGAAACTGTCCCCAGTATATTGCCTCTCTGGATTCGAACAGGCAGAGAAAGAAGCAAGCTGCTACTAGGCAAGGTATTTATGTGATAACTTCTTGCAATTTTTTTATTTGTGATATTATTGACTGGGTATTGGATATCAGTAGCTCTTACCATATTTGCAATTTGTTATAGGGGTTACAAGTCAGTAGAAGATTCGAGCAAGATGAGAGATTCTTGAATGTTGGAGATGAAAGACCAGTTCCAGTTCTAGCTTTTGAAATTTTGAAACTTGTATTTGAATCTCATACCATTGTTCTTAGTGATTATCATTTCTGTCCTAATTTTTTTTTAAATATCATTTCTATAGGCCTTTTGGCCATGAACAATTATAAAATTTTAATAAACAAATGAGTTTGTAATGTCATTATGAATGGTGTTACTGCTTTTTATGGATAATTGAATAATAGTGTATATATGTTATCACAATCTGATAATGTAGTCTATTCTACCGGCAAGCACCCTAGATTAGATAGTGTATCAGATATCTACTTATGGTACTATAGGCTAGGTCATATAAATAAGAATAGAATAAATAGGTTGACTCAAGAGAAAATCCTCAAAGTCAGTGATTATGAATCACTTCCAACCTGTGAGTCCTGTCTTCTTGGTAAAATGACCAAGTCACCTTTTAATAGAAAATGTGAGAGAGCCATGAGCTCTTAGGTCTAGTACATACTAATGTATATGGATCAATGAGTACAAGTATCAGAGGTAAATATGTCTACTTCATCACTTTCATAGATGATCTATCCAAATATGGATATGTCTATTTGATGAAACATAAGTCGGATTCTTTTAAAATGTTCAAACGATTCCAAAGTGAAGTAGAAAATAAACTAAAAAAAGTATTAAAATTCTTTAATCTGATCGAGAAGAAGAATATCTTTTTAGTGAGTTTCTCACATATCTAGGAGAGAATGAAATTCTCCTTCAATGGACTCCTCCGGGAATACCACAACATAATGGTGTATCTAAAAGAAGGAATCGAACTCTGTTAGATATTATCCGATCCATGATGGAATTTGCCATCTTGTCGATATCCTTCTGGAGATATGCACTCAAATCGGCTTATTATCTATTAAATAGGATTCTAAGTAAGTCTGTAGTTAAAACTTCATATGAGATATGTGAAGGGAAATCCTGATTTTCCGGTCCAGGTTCGTTCAGATCTGATCAGATCAAGAGATATATTTTAAAATTTTTCTCTTTAATCTAGATCAAATCTAAGATATTTCAGATCTGATTATTATTATTTTAGAAATCAAAATAAAATTAGATAAATTAAATCAGATTTAACTTACCTTGATGTGGGTAATCCTATTATCCATTGATAATCCTGTATGCAGTGGAAGGTTCTGGATCTAGCCACGCAAGCGCCTGGCCTCTACCGGTATCCACTCGGGCTGGATTTGGAGATCCTCTTCTTCTCTATCATATCTTCAAAAATTAGATCTGAATCTAATCTGGAGGATCTTCAAAACTCCTTTTGAAGATCAGCAGTCGTCCTTTGCAGCAGCGCAGCCTTCTAGCTTTCAGTCGCCTTTCTTTGATCTGAATCGCACCAACCAAAAATCCAAAACTCCTTTTGGACGTGGAGAGGAGAGGGAGAAGGTGGTTTGGCATGGAGGAAGAGGGGAGAGGCAGCCTTGGGGCATGGGGAATTGTGATTCAATCATAATCTGAGTTGGGCGCAGGGTCTTATTTATAGACTGACTGTGATCCAACTTCTCTTCTTCCCAACCAATCACAACTCTTTGTGAAATCAGATCTAAATCTGATTGGTGGGAATAGAGTCCCCTGGATTCCTCCTTAGAGGGAGCCTAAGATCAGTCAAAGTTGGTTCTTAGGAGAACTCTAATTGGAATCCAAAAAGGAGATGGAGTCCCTATCCAACAGGGACTCCTAGGCGCCTCCAACTTGGGCACACGCCAAGGGTGGCGTGCGCCCTCTCTCCTTGCCAGGTTCTGGCAGGGGGACAGGCCCCCACCAGCTCTCCAATAGGTGCATGACATGTGGTCAAAAGTCAAAGTGTCAATGGTCAACATTTGACCAGTCAAAGGTAGACTTTTGACCAAAGTCAAAGAACAAGAAATGGCAGGTGACCAAAAATGGCAGGTAATGTCTTACAAAATAAGACAACCTTTTCTGACTTGGACAACCTCCAGTCAGACCATATGAAGGCCTCTGATTGAGCACAAACTCCTTTGGCTCAGTCAGGACAACTTATTTATGATAGTAAAAGAAGAACGTTAGGTTCAATCGAGTGCTAGCACGATTTCCTTGAACCTAATTGAATCTCATTCAGATCAATTGAACTAGATCAGTTCAATTGATGATCACCAGATTCAAACCCTTGTTTGTGTGACCCAGTTAGGTTCAGTTCTGTATGGTAATGGGATATGTCATGATCTCTATCATCGACATCATCGAAACTCCTTTCGATGGATCAGAACTCTTCTGATTCGAACAGCTAGAATGATCGATCATCTAAATCATTCTAATTGCTCCCAAAATCCACCAGTGACACCTAGCAGTATATGGTGGCAACCCATCAGAGCTGAATGCGAACCTCTTGGTGCAGCTACCTGTGTGATTAAGTTCTTCTATCTTGAGCCCCGATCAGATTAGGGTTAAGGTGAACTCGTCAAACCCTAGTCTCTGTCATATGATGTAATCATTCGATTCGAGTCCGAATGTGAAAATCTAAATAGAAACTCTTTCTATTATTTCACTCTGCCATGGCCATGGACTTCTGGACTTGATTCTCATGATCATCATAGGGCTGCTCCTCTACCACCGAGGTAGATAGATTCCATCTTGATGCCAATCCAGTTCCTACAATGAACATGCTATAGCCAACATACACCTCAGGGTTCCATATGGCTAGGAGACCGAGTAATGGTGTAGTCAAACTATAACACCCTCAAGGTGAACTGCCGATGCACCTCAGGTCAAAGAACCAGACACACTACTGCAGCATCGAGTCAGTCATTGACGAGAAGGTAGACTCCCTAATGACTACTCGAGGTGGTCACGCTCAGTGCCCTCGTTCTCTAACGAGTACCTGTACTCTCGCTCCGGTGTCTCCACACCGTAGACTCAAGACTCATCTACTAAAGAGAAGCGATTGTACACCAACCTTCCGGATCAATCACCATCCTCGTGATGATCCTATGGTCGGGAGCATTTTATGAGTTAATAATGATTATTCATGTCTTAAATTTTCAACTCTTGAAAATATGAATTATCATTACCATTAACTCAAAGGATGTATCACAGACACTAAATACACATATGTGATAGAAAATAACCCATTTTATTGATATTATAGTCAAAATTATAATTTTGCCCCTAGAAGTGTATTACAAGTGTCAGCCAATTCTGGCTTCTAGGGCACATATATCTAACAATCTCCCACTTGTCCTAAAGCCAATTGGCTACAAGTCTAAGTCCCATCTTCTCAAGGTGGGCTTCGATCTTCTGCTGGCCCAACGGCTTTGTAAGTGGGTCTGCCACATTATCTGTGGAGTTGACTCTCTTGACCTCGACGTAACCCTTCTCGAGGTAATCGCGGATGAGGTGGTATCGCCGCTCAATATGCTTGGATTTCTGGTGAGACCTCGGCTCCTTAGCAAGGGCTATGGCGCCATTGTTGTCGCAGTATAGAGGAATGGCATCTGATGGCATTACTCCTAATTTCTGCAGCAAACTTCTTGTACCAGAATGCTTCCTTCACAGCTTCTGATGCAGCGATATATTCTGCTTCCATGGTGGAATCTGCTATCACCATTTGCTTGGAACTCTTCCAGCTGACAGCACCACCATTGCACACAAACAGACTCCCAGATGTCGACTTTCGATCATCTATATCGGACATGAAATCCGAGTCTGTGTATCCCTGGACTTGGAGTTCTCCATTACCAAAGACCAACATCATATCCTTAGTTCTTCTCAAGTACTTAAGGATACATTTCACAGAAGTCCAGTGTTCTTCACCTGGATTTGACTGATATCTGCTTGTGACACTCACAGCATGGGCTATATCAGGTCGTGTACATAGCATGGCATACATGAGGCTCCCTATTGCAGAAGCATAAGGGATCTTGCTCATGCGTTCTATTTCCTCAGGTGTGCTAGGGCACATCTTCTTGGAAAGATGAATACCATGTCTGAAGGGTATTAATCCCCTCTTAGAGTTTTCCATACTAAACCTCTTTAGTACTTTCTCTATGTACATCTTCTGTGAAAGTCCTAGCATCCTATTCGGTCTATCCCTATAGACCTTAATTCCTAGAATAAAGGATGCTTCACCTAGGTCTTTCATGGAGAATTCCTCGGACAACCATAATTTGACTGTTGTCATCATGGGAATATCATTCCCAATAAGGAGGATGTCATCCACGTACAATACGAGGAAGACAACAGCGCTCCCACTGACCCTTTTTGAAAACACATGGTTCCTCTTCATTTTTGATGAAACCAAACATTTTGATCACATCATTGAAACGAGTGTTCCAGCTCCGAGATGCTTGCTTAAGTCCATATATGGACCTTTGCAGCTTGCAAACCTTGTGATCAGTATCACTGGATGTGAAACCTAGCGGCTGTTCCATATAGATATCTTCCTCAAGATATCCATTTAAGAATGCCGTTTTCACGTCCATTTGCCATATTTCATAATCGAAATAGGCTGCAACGGCAAGCAATGTGCGGATGGATTTTAGCATAGCCACTGGGGAAAAGGTATCCTGATAGTCAATGCCTTCGCGTTGACTATAACCTTTTGCCACTAGTCTAGCCTTGAATGTCTCCACATTCCCATCTGCACCAATCTTTCTCTTGAAGATCCATTTACACCCAATAGGTACTATACCTTCTGGTGGATCTACCAAGGTCCAGACTTGGTTTGAGTGCATCGAGTCAATTTCTGACTGCATTGCCTCTAGCCATTTCTCGGAGTCGATATCTGATATCGCCTCGTTGTAGGTTTTGGGATCATCACCATGAGCACCATTACCTACGAGGAACATTTTCCTCTACTTCCTCTGAAATAATACCTAAGTATCTTTCAGGGGGATGGAAAACTCTTTCCGATCTACGAGGTGGAGGAGGTAGTGTTCTTATTGGCTCAACCTGATTTGGTTCCAATTGGTCCTTAGCTCGTTGTACTTGTGAGACTTTCTCATCAAGCTTAATCTGCTTTCCAATGCCGCTATCTTGAATAAACTATTTTTCAAGAAAGATGGCATGTCGACTCACAATCACATTGTGGTCTTCTGGAATGTAGAAATAGTATCCTAATGACTCTTTAGGATATCCTATGAATCGAGCTCTAAAGGACCTAAACTCTAACTTGTCCGCTTGTTGTCTTTTGACATGAGCCGGACAACCCCAAATTCTGAGATGACTCAGACTTGGTTTCTTACCGTGCCATATCTCATACGGTGTGGTAGGAACGGTTTTAGAGGGAACCCTATTCAGTAGATAGAATTGAAGTTAACAATGAGTGTCCCCAAAGAAAATCAGGGAGGTCTGTGAAGCTCATCATGGATCGAACCATATCCAATAGAGTCCGATTTCTCCATTCTGAAACCCCGTTGAGTTGAGGTGTTCCTGGTGGAGTCCATTGAGAGACTATGCCATTTTCCTTGAGATAGTCTAGGAATTTTCGGCTAAGGTATTCACCTCCTCGATCTGATCGAAGAACCTTAATGGGTTTTTCAGTTTGTTTTTCTACTTCATGTCTGAATTCTTTGAACTTTTCAAAAGCTTCAGACTTGTGTCTCATAAGATACACATACCCATACCTAGACAGATCATCGGTAAAGGTAATGAAGTAGACAAAATTGCCTCTAGCCGGCACATCAAATGGGCCGCACACATCAGTATGTACTAGGGCAAGGAGATCTGTGGCCCTCTCCCCATGTCCAACAAAAGGGAGTTTAGTCATTTTGCCTTGAAGACAAGATTCACAAGTTGGATATGACTCGGAAAGTCAATGGACTCAATAGCCCATTTTTCTCCAATTTGTTGATCCTATCTTCTGCTATATGACCTAATCTCAGGTGCCATAGATATCTGTCGTTTGGACTATCCCTAGGTCGTTTGGCATTCACGTTTTGCTCGATAGTTAGAATAGGTACATCAATATGTAGCTGATAAAGACCATTAATAAGAAAACCATTTGCAATTTTATTTCTTTCATAAAGAATGTTACAATGGTCCTTAAAGAAGGTAATCACATAGCCTTCTTGTGCTAAGCATGAAACAGAAATCAAATTCCTGCTAGCTGCAGGCACATAATAACAGTCTTTCAAAACTAAGTCTAAACCAGATGGTAATCGAAGAGGGTATGTTCCCACGGCTACTGCAGCAACTCTTGCTCCATTACCGATGCGTAGGATCATGTCTCCATCCCTCAACCTCCTGCTATCCTCAAGACCCTGCATGGAAGTGCACAGATGAGCACTAGAACCAGAGTCAAGCACCCAACTGGATGCAGAAGAAATCCGTAAGGTTAGACTCAATAACGAGCATACCTCCAGAAGGACCTTCCTTCTTGTTCTTCAGGGTGGCCAGGTAAGTAGGGCAGTTCCGCTTCCAATGGCCGTCGCTGTTGCAATGGAAACACTTTCCTTTGACATCGGCCTTTTTCTTCGGCTCTGCCTTCTTCTTCTTTGATCCTTCCACCTTCTTGCTTTTTCACAGACTTCTTTTTCTTTCCATAAGACTTTCTTTTGGAAGAAGTCCATTCCATAGCAAGAACTGAGCCTTTAGAACCTTTCATAGAAAGCTCAGCGGTGACCAGCATATTCATTAATTCGGCCAAGGAATTTTGAAGTTTATGCATGTGGTAATTCATGATGAATTGCCCATATGCATCAGTCAAGGATTGCAGAATAATATCATTCTGCAGATCCAAGTCTAACTTCACACCGAGCTTCTCAAGCTCTTCCATGTCCTTGATCATTGTCAGACAGTGATCTTGGACTGACTGCCCATCATGCATCTTAGCCTTAAAAAGTCATTTCGTGACTTGATACTTTGGCTGCGCGACTCTGTTCACCAAACATCTCCTACAGGTGAGCCAACATTTGGCGAGCAGTCCCGATATCTTCATGTTGGCGCTGGAGCTCATCAGACATCGAGCCCAACATGTAATATCTGGCCTTATTATCTTCGTCTATCCATTTTTTCAGAGACGCTCTCTGTTCAATGGATGGACGGGCTGGTAAGGTGGGAGGGTCCTGGTCCAATACACATGGGTTAACTTCTCAGAACCCAAAATAATTTTGTAGTTCCTGAGCCAATCTTTATAATTGGGTCCAGGTCAGTCTATGTGTGTCCAGGATACGTGCCAATGGGTTGGACGCAGACATTTTTCTGTAGAGAGTCAAAGATTCTAGTTAGATACTGTAATTATGACTTGACCAATTTATTTAGAGATTTTATTTTTAAACAAATTAGCTCCCACTATTTTCTCGGATCCCTACACTCCCTCTGTAGAGATGCAAAAATCTCCATGATTAATGATTTCTAGTGGGTGGTGCGGTCTCACCAACTGACTCATCACCTCACCTAACAGTTATTGGTGATGGGTTAGCCAATGAGTGAACAACTCTTGTTCAATGATTCTCTAATCATGGTGCACCCAAACTTGGTCTCTAATTCATGAATCTCACCGTATCCAGAATATTGATCCACTCCTTAGTTAAGTCAGACCCACCATTTGCATAGACTGGATTCCTAATTGAGTCTCTCACCGTATCCGAAATATTGAGCCCAACTCATCCTCCAGCCCATAGCATCCAATGCCTAATAGACATGGTTGCATCTTTCCGGTGCAACTGAGCCACTGTATCCAGCCGAGAACAATCAACCCCGGGAAGGGCCCGCACATCTACAATGGTGGAAGACCTCAGACTTAATCTTTTCTTAGGGAGAATTGATTCAGGTCTCATTAAACTAGACTTGTCATAGTCATAACAATTATGACTAACCTAGTGGCATGGGTTAGCTCGGATTATTGACCACCTCAGATCAGAACTGTGTCAACAGATATGGCCAGGTAAGTGAGACCGGTGGAAGGAATATGCCATTAACTCGTACAAGAACGCATTCAGGTCGAGTAGCTTCCAATTAAAAACCAGTCGGTCGTATGTGCCAAACTTACCTTAGACACCAAATTGTTGAGCCAGAACCAATTGGGTTAGCCTACAATCCAGACTCTAACCTCTGAGCCTAATTAGGTCTTGCTTGATCGTGACTCGATCTTGACCCAGACTTAATCCTATTAGGCTGGTCAATTTAAGCATTGTTGATCCCATCTAACCAACTCTTGATTCGGTTTGATCAACCGCTTAGACCTAATTGAGCTACCCAAGCCCGAACCCAGTATTATGAATATGTCTTAGATCTAAAATTCTCAATTTTAGACCTAATTAATATTCCATAATCTTAATTCTTTAATTAAGTAGGGTTCATAAACAAAATATGCACAATAAATCCTAGGGTTTCAGGATCTAGGGTTTTGCAGAAAGTAAGTTTTGGATTTCTGATTAAGGACGAACACGCAGCACCCCTACACATCATAAGAACACCCCATCGAATGGGAAGGAGAGGGCCTTTAAACCCTTCTTCATTCTTATGACCGGACGGCCAAGAGGAACGCCTTAATCAGGAACATGCAATACTACAAAATAGTTTTAGATCTATATCATATATCTCATATACAAATTAGATCTAATCATGGCATATTTTGCATACATCTCATGTATCGAATCATGCATATTTTTAGATCTAAATTATCTCATAATAATCTAAAAAATTAGATTTAAATTGATCTAATCAAAATAAATTCTAATCTAGACAATTATGTAGAACTATTCTACAACTAGTCTAGACATGCATCAATCATATCTCATATGATATTTAAAATTAAATAATTTTTATTTACTATTTTTTAGATATTATTATAACCAATTATAATATCAAAAAATAGTAAATAAATAGATCTAAAATATGATTTAATCAAATTAAATTAAAAACATGCAAGACTATTCTATAGAACTATTCTATTTTAGAACTAGTCATGCATATTTTCTAATCTTAGATCCAAATCATTTAATTTTAATTTTTTTTGATTTTAGATCTGATCACATCTCATGTGACATCTAAAATCACTTTATTTTTTAATTAAAATAAATTTAAAATTAGATCTAAATACTTTTAGAACCTTGGCTCTGATACCAGTTGAAGGGAAATCCTGATTTCCCGGATCCAGGTTCGTTCAGATCTGATCAGATCAAGAGATATATTTTAAAATTTTTTTCTTTGATCTAAATCAGATCTTGAAGATATTTTAGATCTAATTATTATTATTTTAATAAATTAAAATAAAATTAGATAAATTAAATCAAATTTAATTTACCTTGATGTGGGTAATCCTATTACCCGTTGATGATCCTGTAAGCAGCGGAAGGTTCTGGATCTAGCCACGCAAGTGCCTGGCCTCTATCCGGTATCCACTCAGGCTTGGATCTGGAGAGATCCTCTTCTTCTCTATCACATCTCCAAAAATTAGATCTGGATCTGATCTGGAGGATCTTCAAAACTCCTTTTGAAGATCAGCAGTCGTCCTTTGCAGCAGCGCAGCCTTCTAGCTTTCAGTCGCCTTTCTTTGATCTGGATCGCACCAACCAAAAATCCAAAACTCCTTTTGGACGTGGAGAGGAGAGGGAGAAGGTGGTTTGGCATGGAGGAAGAGGGGAGAGGCAGCCTTGGGGCGTGGGGAATTGTGATTCAATCATAATCTGAGTTGGGCGCAGGGTCTTATTTATAGACTACTGTGATCCAACTCCTCTTTCTTTCCCAACCAATCACAACCCTTTGTGAAATCAGATCTAAATCTGATTGGTGGAAATAGAGTCCCCTGGATTCCTCCTTAGAGGGTGCCTAAGATCCAGTCAAAGTTGGTTCTTAGGAGAACTCTAATTGGAATCCAAAAAGGAGATGGAGTCCTTGTCCAACAAGGGACTCCTAGGCGCCTCCAACTTGGGCACACGCCAAGGGTGGCGTGCGCCCTCTTTCCTTGCCAGGTTCTGGCAGGGGGACAGGCCCCCACCAGCTCTCCAATAGGTGCATGACATGTGGTCAAAAGTCAAAGTATCAATGGTCAACATTTGACCAGTCAAAGGTAGACTTTTGACCAAAGTCAAAGAACAAGAAATGGCAGGTGACCAAAAATGGCAGGTAATGTCTTACAAAATAAGACAACCTTTTCTGACTTGGACAACCTCCAGTCAGACCATATGAAGGCCTCTGATTGAGCACAAACTCCTTTGGCTCAGTCAGGACAACTTATTTATGATAGTAAAAGAAGAACGTTAGGTTCAATCGAGTGCTAGCACGATTTTCTTGAACCTAATTGAATCTCATTCAGATCAATTGAACTAGATCAGTTCAATTGATGATCACCAGATTCAAACCCTTGTTTGTGTGACCCAGTTAGGTTCAGTTCTGTATGGTAATGGGATATGTCATGATCTCTATCATCGACATCATCGAAACTCCTTTCGATGGATCAGAACTCTTCTGATTCGAACAGCTAGAATGATCGATCATCTAAATCATTCTAATTGCTCCCAAAATCCACCAGTGACACCTAGCAGTATATGGTGGCAACCCATCAGAGCTGAATGCGAACCTCTTGGTGCAGCTACCTGTGTGATTAAGTTCTTCTATCTTGAGCCCCGATCAGATTAGGGTTAAGGTGAACTCGTCAAACCCTAGTCTCTGTCATATGATGTAATCATTCGATTCGAGTCCGAATGTGAAAATCTAAATAGAAACTCTTTCTATTATTTCACTCTACCATGGCCATGGGCTTCTGGACTTGATTCTCATGATCATCATAGGGCTGCTCCTCTACCACCGAGGTAGATAGATTCCATCTTGATGCAATCCAGTTCCTACAATGAACATGCTATAGCCAACATACACCTCAGGGTTCCATATGGCTAGGAGATCGAGTAATGGTGTAGTCAAACTATAACACCCTCAAGGTGAACTGCCGATGCACCTCAGGTCAAAGAACCAGACACACTACTGCAGCATCGAGTCAGTCATTGACGAGAAGGTAGACTTCCCTAATGACTACTCGAGGTGGTCACGCTCAGTGCCCTCGTTCTCTAACGAGTACCTGTACTCTCGCTCCGGTGTCTCCACACCGTAGACTCAAGACTCATCTACTAAAGAGAAGTGATTGTACACCAATCTTTCGGATTAATCACCATCCTCGTGATGGTCCTATGGTCAGGAGCATTTTATGAGTTAACAATGATTATTCATGTCTTAAATTTTCAACTCTTGAAAATATGAATTATCATTACCATTAACTCAAAGGATGTATCATAGACACTTAATACACATATGTGATAGAAAATAATCCATTTTATTGATATTAGTCAAAATTATAATTTTGCCCCTAGAAGTGTATTATAAGTGTCAGTCAATTCTGACTTCTAGGGCACATATATCTAACAATATGGACAAGGCATAAGCCAACACTTTCACACCTTAGGATTTGGGGGTATTCGGCTTATGTCAATTGATTAATTATAGATAAACTTGGACCTAAGTTTGATAAGTATACATTCATAGGATACCCAAAAGAGATCAATGGATACTATTTCTACCATGCTGATGAACAAAAGGTGTTCGTCAACCTTAGGGCAAATTTTTTAAAAAAGAAGTTTCTTGGTGAAGGAACTGTTGTCTCTAAGATTAAACTTGATGAAGTTCAACAGATAGAAAGTTCGATACAGAATGTTGAACCTAAATCAGATTTGATCAGATTAAATTCGAAGCCTAGTGAACCTATACCATTAAGATGATCCGATAGAGTACCATGCCATCCGGATAGATACTATGAATTCTTGATTCAGGATGGTGATCCCATCGAACTTAATGAGAACGATAAGGATTCGATCACTTATATGGATGCGATGCAGAGATCCGACTCTGAAAAATGGCTAGAAGTCATGAGATCCAAAATGGATTCCATGAAGGTCAATGATGTATGGACATTAGTTGACCCACCTAAAGGGGTTAAATCCATTGGGTGTAAATCAATATTCAAAAAAAAAAGAGGCACAGATGGAAAGGTGGAGATCTATAAAATCTAGCTAGTTGCCAAGAAATATTATCAACATTATGGTATTAACTATGACGAGACATTCTTTTCAATGGCAATGCTCAAATCCATTCAGATAATGCTTGCAATAGCTACCCACCTGGACTATGAGATCTAGCAGATGGATATGAAGATGGCTTTTCTAAATGAAGAGCTAATCGAAGAGGTGTATATGATACAACCTGAGGGGTTCACATCCATAGATGAGTCCACGGTGTGCAGACTTTAGAAATCCATTTATGAATTAAAGCAAGCATCTCGGAGTTGGAACATGCATTTTGATAAAGTGATCAAAATATATGGCTTCGTTAAGAATGGAAAAGAATCCTACATTTATAAATGGATAAATGGTCCATCAGTCATATTCTTTATTTTGTACGTGGATGATATTCTCTTAAATGGTAATGATATCCCCGCACTACAAGAAATAAAAGTCTGGTTGTCATCATAGTTCTCTATGAAGGACTTGGATGAAGCATCCTACATCCTAGGAATGAAGATCTATAGGGATAGATCTAAAAGGATGCTTGGTATATCTCAGTCCACGTACATAGAAACTATGCTGAAAAGGTTCAGCATGGAGAATTTCAAAAAGGGCTATCTTCCGATAGGCTAAGAAATTTCTCTCTCTAAAAAGGATTGTCTGACAACTTCTGAAGAGAGAAAGCGTATGAGTAGAATTTCATATACTTCGATAGTAGAGTCTATTATATATGCAATGACATGTACGAGACCAGACGTGGCATACTCACTAGGAGTAGTGAGTAGATATAAGTCTGACCCTGAAGAAAATTACTGGAAGATGGTTAAAATCATTCTTAAGTATTTGAGAAATACTAAGAACCAATGATTGATTTATGGTGAGTCAGATCTAAAGCTTATGGGATTTACAGACTTCAGCTTTCAATCTAACTATGATGACAGTAAAAGTATGTCGGGGTATATCTTTACTCTAAATGATGGAGCCATCTACTAAAAAAATTTCAAGCAGCATACAGTGGCTGACTTTGTTTGCGAAGCAGAGTACATGGTAACATCAGGTGTAGCAAAAAAAGCTGTGTGGCTGAGGAATATCATCATCGAGCTTGAAGTAGCATCCTCCATTGATGGTCCAATCCTACTCTACTGCGACAGCACTGGCACTATAGCTCAAGCAAAGAAATCGAAGGGATGCTAGTGGACAAAGCACATTCTACACCACTTTTATTTGATCCGTGAGATCGTGGATCATGATGATGTCGACTTTCAGAAAATCGATGAAAAGAAGAACCTAGTTGACCCCTTCACTAAAGCCCTAGCAATTAAGAAGTTTGACAATCATAAGTCGAAGATGGGTATTAGATACTATGTCGAGTGGTTTTAGAACAAGTGGAAGTTATTGAAAATTATGTCTCGAAGTTAATCGTCATCCGTGGATGGTTGAGATATTGTAATTAATTTATTAATTAATAAAAAATATTTTGGCATCTTTTTTCATCATAAATTTATATCTTCTAATGAACTCCATTATTGTGATGAAGTTCTTAGGACTATTTAGTTTTGATAAAAAGATGATTTATCGATTAGTCCTTAAATTTATTCATGACCAAATAATAGGTTGTTAATTAGGACGATAACGTCTATCGAGCATAAGTCGCTATATATCATATAGGTTGATTATCCTCTTAACCAAAGAGTGTGAAGATACTAGTATGGCATACAGGTGAGATGTATGAGTACATCATCATTGAACGTGACCAACTTCAGAGCATTCTACTATCGAAAATATTTTTGATGGGATATAGGTATAAGTATCTTTTAGACCTGAGATCACCTCGGTGACTTGCAAGCAACTCACTATTCTTTGGTATCGAACTAACTGAATTTCTAATTCAATAATGGAAGGCTTCTGGATGCAGTCAAGTACTTATGAAGTCGGAGTGTAATCAAGATGGAATTGACCACTCTAAGAGTTGGAGAAGAATGTATCACTCTATTTCAATATAGCAAAATCTTGGCCAGGATAATCCATCAGATGGATTTGATATTTTAAAATACAGTATGGACAACCTGATCAGAGTTGATAGTTGAACTCTAAGGTGTCCTATGAGCATTATGGTCAAAGGGATGAATTATATAAAAACTATATTTTCATGGGTTCTAAGGATGGTGTTCTACACCTTTTGACCTATCCGATCGTCGAATATCATTGCTAGATGGTCACTTCGAATGATATAAAAATTTATTTCTATGCTACTGGCTTATGTTCAGACCTATGAGGTCACACACATTAGAATTCATATTTCGATCGGATGGTTGATCGGCGATTTAGAATTATTTTAGGGTTAAATAATCAATACGATTAGTGTTTAACCTAGTGCAAATATTGCAAGAGGATCGATTAGCAATTTGATTGCTAATTGACTTAATTTAATTAAGTCAGAAGGTTAAAATTAAGTCTAATTAAATATAATTTAATTATATTTGGTTTAGACTTGATTGGATCAAGTTCAATTGGCTTATTGGATAAGTCAAGTGCAAGAAAGAACTAATCCTAGTCTAACTAGGACTCGGGTCAATCCAATTTTCTAATTTGATTAAAAAATTAAATCAAAATTAAATTAAATTAAATTAAATTAAATTTTTAAATAGATTAGGATCTTATTTAATTGGATTGATTTATTCTTATTTTTTTTGATTAAAAGATCTTGTTTGTCCAAGTCAAAATAGGAGTCCTAGTGTGACTAGAACTCCCTATTCCTTACGCCACCTAATCCTCACGCCCCATCCTTTTCTTTTTGTATTTTTATGTGAATAATCTCCATGTCCAAAGATTTCTTATGCCTCCCTTCTCTTTTCTTTTTTCTCATATGGAAGTTTATTGGAAGACCAAGTGAAAAAGGGAATTAGTTTTGCTTAAGGATTCTATGAGATAGAATCCTTGTCAACCAAAACTCTTCCCATAAGTGTGCCGACCCATCCTTTCTTATTTTCTTTGATTTTTATGGTAAAAGAGGACATTTTTTGTGCACCCCCTTGCTGGTCCACGGCAGAAAAAATGGTGGGGGCGCCTAAGAGTTGGGCGCCCCAACAACTTCCCTTATTTGGTCCTTTCTAGTCTAGGTTTTTGACCTAACTTGGACTCTACATATCTTTTTATTTAAAAGAGAATTTTTAGCTCAAATTTTTGTAGATTGTATACATTTAAGAAGCCTCTTTGGTGTAGACAAATTAGAGAAAAATTCATCTGGGTTATGGAGATATTGAAAACACAAATCAGGATGTCTAGCAAAAGAACAAAGAAGAAGAAGGGAATCTTCTTCGAGGGTTTTTGTTCCAGATCTCTTCCTCTCTTTTTGTGAGCTTTTGAGAGGTGTCTCAGCATCATAAATTTTTTTCTCTTTTTTTTGATATTTTGGAGTATCCAAGTTTTGAAGAAGAAAGCATCGGATCAACCGTCGAAGAGAGATCAATACAGTACTAACATGCTATGCTGATTTTCTGCATCAGGATCTCTGATCATGTTCGTGGGCTCGTGTGAATGACTTCTAGAGGCCAAACGCATGTACGGCTCATGACTTCATCCTCAAGCCTAGTTCAGTAAGTTAGAACATCTAACTTGCTCAGGTAATAGATCTGATCTGTTAACTTCATACCTGCATTTGATGTAGTATAGATCTAAGTTGATTTGATCAACATTTTCTTTCTTGTTTGATTTTAATTTTTAATTTAATATCATACCTCGATCATGTAATAGATCTGAGATCTAAGTATTTACATATTTATTTAAATAAATATTTAATTTATTTAAGTTTTCTACTGCATGATCTTGAAAAATTT
Organism: Cocos nucifera; assembly: GCA_006176705.1. NCBI lineage: Eukaryota > Viridiplantae > Streptophyta > Magnoliopsida > Arecales > Arecaceae > Cocos > Cocos nucifera. The sequence goes on along the minus strand of QRFJ01001169.1, from coordinate 950,679 downwards.
CAAGATCTATCCGTGAAATCCTAGATCTGGTTCCTACATCCATGTTCATCCAATTTGTTTCTATATACCCATTTAGTTTTAATTATTGGATAGTCATTTGGTCTATCGACTAGGATCCATACTTTGTTTCTTTTAAATTGATTTAATTCTTCTTATATGGCATATATCCAATATGGATCATTTTTAGCTTCTTCTATTGATTTAGATTCAATTTATGAAATAAAAGCTATGTAATTATTTACATTTCTAAGATAAGATCGTATTCTTATCCCTTATGATGGATCACCGATTATAAGATCTTTAGGATGTTCATGTGCATACCTCCATTCTTTTGACAGCTCCTCTCTTGGATGGTGAAAGGACTCTTCATTCTTTTCTTCTTCATTGTTTTGAGGTGGAGCATCCTTGAGTGTTAGATTGTCCATTTTGTCATCAAAAATTTCTGCATCCTCATCTAAAGTATCTTCTTTTCTAATAGATTTGTCAATATATTCATCAAAGATAACATAAATTGATTCTTCAACAATAAGAGTTCTCTTGTTGAAGACTCTATATGCCTTGCTTGATGAGGAGTATCCTAAAAAGATATCCTTATCGAACTTGGCAACAAATTTTTTCAGGTTATCTTTTTCATTATTAAATATGAAGCATTTGCATCCAAACACATGAAAAAGTTAATATTTGGTTTTCTATCTTTTCAAAGTTCATATTGGGTTTTCTTTAAAATAGGTCTTATTAGAATACGGTTTAATGTGTAACATGCAGTATTTATTGTCTCAACCCAAAAATATCTAGGTAAATTACTTTCACACAATATAGTTCGTGCCATTTTTTCTAGTATTCGATTTTTTCTTTCTACTACTCTATTTTATTGTGGAGTTCTAGGTGCTGAAAAATTATAATCAATTCTCTTTTCATTACAAAAGTTCTCAAAGTGTTGATTTTTGAATTTTGTACCATGATCACTATGTATGCAAACTATTGATGTGTTCTTTTCATTCAAAATCTTTCGATAAAATTTAAAAAATGCATTAAAGACTTCATCTTTTTGTGCTAAAAATATTATACAAGTGAATCTTGAAAAATCATCTATAATTACAAGACCATGCTTTTTATCTTCTAGACTAGTGGTCCTTGTGGGTCCAGACAAATCCATATATAGCAATTCTAAAGATCTAGAGGTTGAAATCATTCCTTTCGATTTGAAAGAATTCCTAGTTTGCTTTCCAAATTGACAAGCATCATAAATTCGATTCTTTTCAAAACTTAGTTTTGGTAATCCACTTACAAGATCTTTTTTAATTAATTTTGAGAGTAAGTCCATACTAGCATAACCTAATCTATGATGCCATAACCAACTAGCTTTATTGATCTTGGCATCCATTGCCACAGGACATTGACCATTCTTTATGTGTAGATCATCAAGATCTACCATGTTGACATTATTATGTCTATGTCCTATGAACATGATGCCATTATCATTTGGATTAAAAATAATACATAATAGAAATTCAAAAATTACTTTAAATCGCTTATCACAAAATTGACTAATGCTAAATAAATTATGTTTCAACTCATCAACTAGCAATACATTTTGAATAAAAATAAAAGAAGTGATACGAATATTACCGACGCTAATGATACGTTCCTTTTCATTATCACCAAATGTAACTACTCCTTCTTTAGGCTCAAAAGTGATAAATTAAGATTTATCACCTGTCATGTGCCTTGAACAACCAGTATCAAGATATCAAAATATTTTCTTATCCCAGGCTGCAAGACACTCCTACACAAAAAAATCAAGTTAAGTTTTTAAATATCCAAGTCATCTTGGATCCTCTGGGGTTAGTGCTCATGATTTCTTTTGAAATTTAAACTATTTTAACTATTTTTTTATTTAATTTTCTAAAATCACATGCATAAGACTTATGACCAATTTTGTCATCACAAAAATATGAGATATTTGAAGTAGAGTTTGATGAAGCTTTAACAAATAGATTTTTAAATAGTTTTTATTTTTTATGAGGTTTAAATCTTAATTCGATCTTGTTAAAAATTGCTCTTTGCTCATTTAGCAGTATATTTAATTTTTTGGAACTATAGGTAAATTTTTCTACAAATAGTTTGATTTTTGCTAATTTATTATTCAATTTCTGATTTTCATTAGTAAGTAAATTTAGTTTTTCAAAAAATATTTTCTTTTCATGAGTAAGTTCTGAATTTAACTTTCTTAAATCTTTATTTTTCAAAGTTACTTTCCTATATTCAGCCATAAGTTCAGAAAAAGCCTCTTATAACTCATCAAAAGTAAAATCTAAAGAGTTTTCAGTATTTACCTCCTCATGATGTACCATCAAGCAAAGTTTGGCTTCTTCTTGTGATTCTTCCTTGGAGCTAGAGTCCTCACTATCACTCCAAGTGGCCATCATCATCTTCTTCTTGAGCTTTTTGGATGATTTCTTGAGAAGGAGGCAGTCCATCCTAAAGTGGCTAAATCTTTTACACTCGAAGCAAATTGGTAGCTCCTTCTCTTTTTTCTTACTTGGTTCATCTTTGAAGGTCTTCTTTTTGAATCCTTGCTTTTTTTTCTCATAAACTACTTAAACTTTCTTGCAATCATGACCAAGTCTTCTTCTTCCTTCTCTTCATCGGATTTCTCGCTCTTATCATCCTTGAAAGTAGTTATCTTGAGAACTATGATCTTTTTCTTCTTGATTTTCTCCTCCATATTTTACCTCATATTCGATTCATGAGTCATTAAGGATCCAAGAAGCTCTTTCAATGATAGCTTGTTGAGATCTTTAGCTTCTTGGATGGTGGTGACCTTTGCTTTCCAAGCTTTTGGAAGTAACCTAAGAATTTTACGAACAAGCTCACTGTTAGTGTAAGATTTATCCAAGCTTTTCAAACCATTGATAATATTAGTAAATCTAGTAAATATTTCAAAAATAGACTCATTTGACTCCATCATAAATAATTCATATCGATGGACAAGCATATTTATTTTAGACTCATTTACTTAATTGATACTCTCATGGATAACCTCTAGCCTATCCTAAATCTCCTTGATCGAAGCACAAGTAAAAATTTTATTAAATTCATTAGGGTCTAATGTATAATATGGGACATTCATGGCCTTAGCATTTAATTCTATCATTTTCATATCATGCTCATCCCAATCCTCTTCCAATTTGGGAACATCATTACCCTTTATTTTGATTGTGGGAGTGTGTGGGCCTTTGATTATCACTCTCCAAAGTTGATAATCAAGTGCTTGAATGTAAATGCACATGCATGCTTTTCAATAAGTGTAATTTATTCCATTGAATAAGAATGGATGGTTGGTCGATTGTCCTTCGATAAGAGATGCACTCATATGGGTTGCCATTTGATCTTAACTCTTGATTGTTAAATCAAATGAAGTGAGTATCAAGCTCTGATATCACTTATTACCCAGCAAGTCAATCCAAGAGGAGGGCTGAATTGGATTTTTCTAAACTTAAAACAAGTTAGGTGTTATTTTCAAAAATAAGTGATGTAATGATGTATGCTTTAATTCTAAGTATGCAGAAATGCAGAAATATAAATGCAATGAAATGAAGTAAATAAGATAATTATAAATACTAAAAAATTTATAGTGGTTCGGTGCTCCTTGCACCTACGTCCACTCTCCAAGGCTCACTTAAAAATTTTACTATAATCTCTTCAAGATTACAGTCGGATAGTTTTTCAAGGCTCACTATCCAAAATCTAGTTGATTTTTACACCGGCTCACCAACCACAACCAACCCCTAAGTCAACTCTTGGCTTACAATCCAATTTTCAGACTTGGATAAGTCTTCTCCTTAGCTTCAAAACTCTATTGAAGCTAAGTTACAAGAAAGAGAAAAGTTGAATAACAAAAATGAACAAAAAGCTCATTAGATGAGCAAATAAGTTGATGAAGCTTTTTGGAGACTTCTTGGAGGGAGGATTTTGAACTGTTTGAGCTTGTCTTCTTATAGAATGGAATCACTTGATTTTATTTTCTTGGAGTTGGGAGTGGAATGCTTTCTTTTCAGGACTCTTATGACTCTTTTTTTTAACTTTTTTATTTCTTTCAATGATTTTATATTCATGGCACTTCCTTTAGGTGTTTTGTAGGTGATTTTTCATGTTTGGAAAGCTAGAGAATCCTATTTAACCATTGGAGAAGCAAAAATGATCGTTTGAATCCAATCTGTATAGTTTTAGATAGTCTGTAGAAACTAGCAGTTGGAGCTCGAGTCGAACCTCAAGTTGACTCGAGCATCAGCTTGAGGCCATTTACTCCGCTCGTTCTTCAGCTCAAGAGTTTCTGTATGAAGATCAATGTTTTTATATTTTACTGAAATTTCAACTCATGGATCTTGAGTCAACTCGAGCCTCTGTTCGAGACTGTACCAAACTTTGCTTCAAAATTATCATCTTCTATATTTCTCCTGAGACTTCGACTCGAGAATCTCAAGTCGACTCGAGCCTCTGCTCAAGATCTTATCCTGAAATCACCATTCTTTGGATTTTCACTAAAACTTTGACTCGAGAACCTCGAGTCAACTCGAGCCTTTACTCGAGATCTTGCCTCAAAATCATCATTCTCTGGATTTTCATGGAGACTTCGACTCGAGAACCTCGAGTCAACTTGAGCCTCCGTTCGAAACTGTTCCTTCTAAAACTTCTGCATGCCAGTCTGCATATTACCTCAAGCTGAACAACGAGTCAAACCATGAGTCGACTTGTGGGCTTCTTAAGTTGAAAAATTTTAGTTTTCCCAAAGATTCTCCTCTTTAATTCCAGTTTGGGGTAATCCTTTACAAACCTTATTTTACGTGTGATTTATACTTCAAAAGCCTCCAAATCTTCTCTATCAATTTTTAATTATATTTATATAAAAATTTTATTTGGTACTTTAGAATGCATCCTGAAACATGATCTCAAAAATTTTATTAGTTCAAATATATACTCAAATATTTTATTACTCATCAAAATCAATCCTTGGGATCAACATCTTGGATGGACTATACAGCTTTAGGCAGTCTATCATAGAGCAGTCCAGTTTTGAGTCACCATTGAATTGAAAGTCTTACACTAATCACTGGATGTGGACGGACATATAAAAGACCCTCAGTGACTGGTGGAGCATTTAAAAATACTCTAATAGATGGTAGAGGGCATGGCAGAATTAGACCACCCAGCAGAATCTGATCAAGCATATAGGCGGCTTTATTGACACATATGTTGTGGCTGATAGATTGATAAAAATTCTATACTTAAATTAATTTCATATTGAATTGATCATATATATTAATTTATTTAATTTTATTATTTATTATTATAGACATGGCAACTAAGTCGTGCACCAGGGCAGCTGCAAATATGGGAGGCCACACACCAGTTTAGGAAGACTAGTGATTACTTAGATTCTAGATCTAGATAGATCGTGGTAATAACTTAAAACATTATTTATTAAGATTTTATATATACTGATATGTATGGTCTAATGAATTTCAAAACTATATAAATGAATTATGCAGAGTATCTCATATCGTGGCATGGTGAGGATCCATCCTCTCAGCCCCTCTTTGGCCTCGAGGGATGGCTCAAGACCATCGAAGGGGTGAGTAGGAGTCAGGTCATAGGATTCGGCCATAGCTCCGATCCTCTAGTAGCTCAATACTCTTCGACATCTTTCTCTTAGGTCTCGATGACCCAGATATAGGATGATGCATATGTGAAGGAGGTCGTGCAGAGACTTTGGAGCCAGCAATCTCAAAGCTTCCAAGATGCTATCCACGATACTATCATTGAGATTCTCTGAGATCTGCATCTGTACGAACAGCTAGGCTCGTTATGTTAGATATATGTGCCCTAGAAGTCAAAATTGACTGACACTTGTAATACACTTCTAGGGATAAAATTATAATTTTGACCAATATCAATAAAATAAATTATTTTCTATCACATATGTGTATTTAGTGTCTGTGATACATCCTTTGAGTTAATGATAATGATAATTCATATTTTCAAGAGTTTAAAATTTAAGACATGAATAATCATTGTTAACTCATAAAATGCTCCCGACCATAGGACCATCACGAGGATGATGATTGATCCGGAAGGT
>QRFJ01001169.1:761481-943691 GCA_006176705.1 Cocos nucifera | reverse complement strand
TCCTACCAGAACCCTAGGCAAAGAAGAAGGATGCACTGCCATCCTAGGCATGATCCAAGCTGGAGGCGCCTAGGAGTCCTTGTTGGACAAGGACTCCACCTCCCTTTTGGATTCCAATCAGAGTTCTACTAAGAATCCAGTTTGACTGGTCTTAGGCACCCTCTAAGGAGGAATCCAGGGGTCTCTATTCCAACCAATCAGATTTAGATCTGATTTCACAAAGGGTTGTGATTGGTTGAGAGGAAGAGGAGTTGGATCACAAGAGTCTATAAATAAGACCCTGCGCCCAACCAAAATAAGTGAATTCAATTTCCCACGCCCCAAGGCTGCCTCTCCCCTCCTTCCTCCATGCCATAACCTCTTCTCCCCTTGCTCTCCACGTCCAAAAGGTGTTTTGGACTTAGTTGGTTGGTGCGATTCAGATCAAGGAAAGGCGATCAAAAGCAAGAAGGCTGCGCTGCTGCAAAAGGACGACTGCAGATCTTCAAAAGAGTTTTGAAGATCCTCCAGATCAGATCCAGATCTGATTTTTGGAGGTGTGATAGAGAAGAAGAGGATCTCCAGATCCAACCCGAGTGGATACCGGTAGAGGCCAGGCGCTTGCGTGGCTAAGATCCAGAACCTTCCGCTGCAATCAGGATCATCTACAGGGTAATAGGATTACCCAAATCAGGTAAATTAAATTTGATTTAATTTATCTTATTTTATTTTATTTATTAAAATAATAAGAATCAGATCTGAAACATATATCAAGATCTGATTGAGATCAAGAGAAAAATTTTTGAAATATATCTCTTGATCTAATCAGATCTGGACGAACCTGGACCGGGAAATCAGGATTTCCCTTCAACTGGTATCAGAGCCATGGTTCTAAAATTATTTAGATCTGATTTTAATTTTATTTTAATTAGAAAATAAAGTGATTTCAGATGTCACATGAGATGTGATCAGATCTGAAATCAGAAAAAATTAAAATTAAATGATTTGGATCTAAGAACATGAAGATATGCATGACTAGTTCTAGAATAGAATAGTTCTATAGAATAGTTTTGCATGTCTTTGATTTAATCTGATTAAATCATATTTTAGATCTTCTTATTTACTATTTTCTTGATATTATAAGTGTTATAATAACATCTGAAAAATAAACAGCAAATAAAAATTATTTAATTTTAAATATCATATGAGATATGATAGATGCATGACTAGACTAGTTGTAGAATAGTTCTACATAATTGTCTAGATTAGAATTTATTTTGATTAGATCAATTTAAATCTAATTTTTTAGATTATTATGAGATAATTTAGATCTGAAAAACATGCATGATTTGATACATGAGATGTATGCAAAATATGCCATGATTAGATCTAAATTTGTATATGAGATATATGATATAGATCTATAACTGTTTTGTAGTATTGCATGTTCCTGATTAAGGCGTTCCTCTTGGCCGTCCGGTCATAAGAACGAAGAAGGGTTTAAAGGCCCTCTCTTCCCATTCGATGGGGTGTTCTTATGACGTGTAGGGGTGCTGCGTGTTCGTCCTTAATCAGAAACCCAAAACTTACTTTCTGCAAAACCCTAGATCCTGAAACCCTAGGATTTATTGTGCATATTTTGTTTATGAACCCAACTTAATTAAGAATTAAGTTTATGGAATATTAATTAGGTCTAAAATTGAGAATTTCAGATCTAAGACATATTCATAATACTGGGTTCGGGCTTGGGTAGCTCAATTAGGTCTAAGCGGTTGATCAAACCGAATCAAGAGTTGGTTAGATGGGATCAACAATGCTTAAATTGACCAGCCTAATAGGATTAAGTCTGGGTCAAGATCGAGTCACGATCAAGCAAGACCTAATTAGGCTCAGAGGTTAGAGTCTGGATTGTAGGCTAACCCAATTGGTTCTGACTCAACAATTTGGTGTCTAAGGTAAGTTTGGCACATAGACGACCGACTGGTTTTTAATTGGAAGCTACTCGACCTGAATGCGTTCTTGTGCGAGTTAACGGCATATTCCTTCCACCGGTCTCACTTACCTGGCCATATCTGTTGACACAGTTCTGATCTGAGGTGGTCAATAATCCGAGCTGAACCCATGCCACTAGGTTAGTCATAATTGTTATGACTAAGCCAAGTCTAGTTTAATGAGACCTGAATCAATTCTCCCTAAGAAAAGATTAAGTCTGAGGTCTTCCACCATTGTAGACGTGCGGGCCCTTCCCGGGGTTGATTGTTCTCGGCTGGATACAGTGGCTCAGTTGCACCGGGAAGACGCAACCATGTCTATTAGGCATTGGATGCTATGGGCTGGAGGATGAGTTGGGCTCAATATTTCGGATACGGTGAGAGACCCAATTAGGAACCCAGTCTATGCAAATGGTGGGTCTGACTTAACTAAGGAGTGGATCAATATTCCGGATACGGTGAGATTCATGAATTAGAGACCAAGTTTGGGTGCACCATGATTAGAGAATCATTGAACAAGAGTTGTTCACTCATTGGCTAACCCATCACCAATAACTGTTAGGTGAGGTGATGAGTCAGTTGGTGAGACCGCACCACCCACTAGAAATCATCAATCGCGGAGATTTTCGCATCTCTACAGAGGGAGTGTAGGGATCCGAGAAAATAGTGGGAGCTAATTTGTTTAAAAATAAAATCCCTAAACAAATTGGTCAAGTCAAAATTACAGTATCTAACTAGAATCTTTGACTCTCTACAGGAAAATGTCTGCGTCCAACCCACTGGCACGTATCCTAGACACACATAGACTGACTGGACCCAATTATAAAGATTGGCTCAGGAACTACAAAATTGTTTTGGGTTCAGAGAAGTTAACACATGTTTTGGACCAGGACCCTCCCACCTTACCAGCTCGTCCATCCACTGAACAGAGAGCGTCTCTGGAAAAATGGATTGACGAAGACAATAAGGCCAGATACTACATGTTGGGCTCGATGTCTGATGAGCTCCAGCGCCAACATGAAGATATCGGGACTGCTCGCCAAATGTTGGCTCACCTGCAGGAGATGTTTGGTGAACAGAGTCGCGCAGCCAAATATCAAGTCACGAAAATGACTTTTTAAGGCTAAGATGCGTGATGGGCAGTCAGTCCAAGATCACTGTCTGACAATGATCAAGGACATGGAAGAGCTTGAGAAGCTCGGTGTGAAGTTGGACTTGGATCTGCAGAACGATATTATTCTGCAATCCTTGACTGATGCATATGGGCAATTCATCATGAATTACCACATGCATAAACTTCAAAATTCCTTGGCCGAGTTGATGAATATGCTGGTTACCGCTGAGCTTTCTATGAAAGGTTCTAAAGGCTCAGTTCTTGCTATGGAACGGACTTCTTCCAAAAGAAAGTCTTATGGAAAGAAAAAGAAGTCTGTGAAAAAGCAAAAGGTGGAAGGATCAAAGAAGAAGAAGGCAGAATCGAAGAAAAAGGTCGATGGCAAAGGAAAGTGTTTCCATTGCAACAGCGACGGCCATTGGAAGCGGAACTGCCCTACTTACCTGGCCACCCTGAAAGAACAAGAAGGAAGGTCCTTCTGGAGGTATGCTCGTTATTGAGTCTAACCTTACGGTTTCTTCTGCATCCAGTTGGGTGCTTGACTCTGGTTCTAGTGCTCATCTGTGCACTTCTATGCAGGGTCTTGAGGATAGCAGGAGGCTGAGGGATGGAGACATGATCCTACGCATCGGTAATGGAGCAAGAGTTGCTGCAGTAGCCGTGGGAACATACCCTCTGCGATTACCATCTGGTTTAGACTTAGTTTTAAAAGACTGTTATTATGTGCCTGCAGCTAGCAGGAATTTGATTTCTGTTTCATGCTTAGCACAAGAAGGTTATGTGATCACCTTCTTTAAGGACCATTGTAACATTCTTTATGAAAGAAATAAAATTGCAAATGGTTTCCTTGTTAATGGTCTTTATCAGTTGCATATTGATGTACCTGTTTTAACTATCGAGCAAAACGTGAATGCCAAACGACCTAGGGATAGTCCAAACGACAGATATCTATGGCACCTGAGATTAGGTCATATAGCAGAAGATAGGATTAACAAATTGGAGAAAAATGGGCTATTGAGTCCATTGACTTTTGAGTCATATCCAACTTGTGAATCTTGTCTTCAAGGCAAAATGACTAAACTCCCTTTTGTTGGACATGGGGAGAGGGCCACAGATCTCCTTGCCCTAGTACATACTGATGTGTGCGGCCCATTTGATGTGCCGGCTAGAGGCAATTTTGTCTACTTCATTACCTTTACCGATGATCTGTCTAGGTATGGGTATGTGTATCTTATGAGACATAAGTCTGAAGCTTTTGAAAAGTTCAAAGAATTCAGACATGAAGTAGAAAAACAAACTGGAAAACCCATTAAGGTTCTTCGATCAGATCGAGGAGGTGAATACCTTAGCCGGGAATTCCTAGACTATCTTAAGGAAAATGGCATAGTCTCTCAATGGACTCCACCAGGAACACCTCAACTCAACGGGGTTTCAGAACGGAGAAATCGGACTCTATTGGATATGGTTCGATCCATGATGAGCTTCACAGACCTCCCTGATTTTCTTTGGGGACATTCATTATTAACTTCAATCTATTTACTGAATAGGGTTCCCTCTAAAACCGTTCCTACCACACCGTATGAGATATGGCACGGTAAGAAACCAAGTCTGAGTCATCTCAGAATTTGGGGTTGTCCGGCTCATGTCAAAAGACAACAAGCGGACAAGTTAGAGTTTAGGTCCTTTAGAGCTCGATTCATAGGATATCCTAAAGAGTCATTAGGATACTATTTCTACATTCCAGAAGACCACAATGTGATTGTGAGTCGACATGCCATATTTCTTGAAAAATAGTTTATTCAAGATAGTGGCATTGGAAAGCAGATTAAGCTTGATGAGAAAGTCTCACAAGCAGAACGAGCTAAGGACCAAGTGGAACCAAATCAGGTTGAGCCAATAAGAACACTACCTCCTCCACCTCGTAGATCGGAAAGAGTTTCCCGTCCCCCTGAAAGATACTTAGGTATTATTTCAGAGGACGTAGAGGAAATGTTCCTCATAGGTAATGGTGCTCATGGTGATGATCCCAAAACCTACAACGAGGCGATATCAGATATCGACTCCGAGAAATGGCTTGAGGCAATGAAGTCAGAGAATTGACTCGATGCACTCAAACCAAGTCTGGACCTTGGTAGATCCACCAGAAGGTATAGTACCTATTGGGTGTAAATGGATCTTCAAGAGAAAGATTGGTGCAGATGGGAATGTGGAGACATTCAAGGCTAGACTGGTGGCAAAAGGTTATAGTCAACGTGAAGGCATTGACTATCAGGATACCTTTTCCCCGGTAGCTATGCTAAAATCCATCCGCACATTGCTTGCTGTTGCAGCCTATTTCGATTATGAAATATGGCAAATGGACGTGAAAACGGCATTCCTAAATGGATATCTTGAGGAAGATATCTATATGGAACAGCCGCTAGGTTTCACATCCAGTGATACTGATCACAAGGTTTGCAAGCTGCAAAGGTCCATATATGGACTTAAGCAAGCATCTCGGAGCTGGAACACTCGTTTCAATGATGTGATCAAAAAGTTTGGTTTCATCAAAAATGAAGAGGAACCATGTGTTTTCAAAAGGGTCAGTGGGAGCGCTGTTGTCTTCCTCGTATTGTACGTGGATGACATCCTCCTTATTGGGAATGATATTCCCATGTTGACATCAGTCAAGATGTGGTTGTCCAAGGAATTCTCCATGAAAGACCTAGGTGAAGCATCCTTTATTCTAGGAATTAAGGTCTATAGGGATAGACCGAATAGGATGCTAGGACTTTCACAGAAGATGTACATAGAGGAAGTACTAAAGAGGTTTAGTATGGAAAACTCTAAGAGGGGATTAATACCCTTCAGACATGGTATTCATCTTTCCAAGAAGATGTGCCCCAGCACACCTGAGGAAATAGAACGCATGAGCAAGATCCCTTATGCTTCTGCAATAGGGAGCCTCATGTATGCCATGCTATGTACACGACCTGATATAGCCCATGCTGTGAGTGTCACAAGCAGATATCAGTCAAATCCAGGTGAAGAACACTGGACTTCTGTGAAATGTATCCTTAAGTACTTGAGAAGAACTAAGGATATGATGTTGGTCTTTGGTAATGGAGAACTCCAAGTTCAGGATACACAGACTCGGACTTCATGTCCGATATAGATGATCGAAAGTCGACATCTGGAAGTCTGTTTGTGTGCAATGGTGGAGCTGTCAGCTGGAAGAGTTCCAAGCAAACTGTGATAGCAGATTCCACCATGGAAGCAGAATATATAGCTGCATCAGAGGCTGCAAAGGAAGCATTCTGGTACAAGAAGTTTGCTGCAGAAATTGGAGTAATGCCATCAGATGCCATTCCTCTTTACTGCGACAACAATGGCGCCATAGCCCTTGCTAAGGAGCCGAGGTCTCACCAGAAGTCCAAGCACATTGAGCGGCGATATCATCTCATCCGCGATTACCTTGAGAAAGGTTACGTTGAGGTCAAGAGAGTCAACTCCACAGATAATGTGGCAGACCCACTTACAAAGCCGTTGGGCCAGCAGAAGATCGAAGCCCACCTTGAGAAGATGGGACTTAGACTTGTAGCCAATTGGCTTTAGGACAAGTGGGAGATTGTTAGATATATGTGCCCTAGAAGCCAGAATTGGCTGACACTTGTAATACACTTCTAGGGGCAAAATTATAATTTTGACTATAATTAATAAAATGGGTTATTTTCTATCACACATGTGTATTTAGTGTCTGTGATACATCCTTTGAGTTAATGGTAATGATAATTCATATTTTCAAGAGTTGAAAATTTAAGACATGAATAATCATTATTAACTCATAAACAGCTCCCGACCATAGGATCATCACGAGGATGGTGATTGATCCGGAAGGTTGGTGTACGATCGCTTCTCTTTAGTAGATGAGTCTTGAGTCTACGGTGTGGAGACACCGGAGCGAGAGTACAGGTACTCGTTAGAGAACGAGGGCACTGAGCGTGACCACCTCGAGTAGTCATTAGGGAAGTCTACCTTCTCGTCAATGACTGACTCGATGCTGCAGTAGTGTGTCTGGTTCTTTGACCTGAGATGCATCGGCAGTTCACCTTGAGGGTGTTATAGTTTGACTACACCATTACTCGGTCTCCTAGCCATATGGAACCCTGAGGTGTATGTTGGCTATAGCATGTTCATTGTAGGAACTGGATTGCATCAAGATGGGATCTATCTACCTCGGTGGTAGAGGAGCAGCCCTATGATGATCATGAGAATCAAGTCCAGAAATCCATGGCCATGGCAGAGTGAAATAATAGAAAGAGTTTCTATTTAGATTTTCACATTGGACTCGAATCGAATGATTACATCATATGACAGAGACTAGGGTTTGACGAGTTCACCTTAACCCTAATCTGATCGGGGCTCAAGATAGAAGAACTTAATCACACAGGTAGCTGCACCAAGAGGTTCGCATTCAGCTCTGATGGGTTGCCACCATATACTGCTAGGTGTCACTGGTGGATTTTGGGAGCAATTAGAATGATTTAGATGATCGATCATTCTAGCTGTTCGAATCAGAAGAGTTCTGATCCATCGAAAGGAGTTTCGATGATGTCTATGATAGAGATCATGACATATCCCATTACCATACAGAACTGAACCTAACTGGGTCACACAAACAAGGGTTTGAATCTGGTGATCATCAATTGAACTGATCTAGTTCAATTGATCTGAATGAGATTCAATTAGGTTCAAGGAAATCGTGCTAGCACTCGATTGAACCTAACGTTCTTCTTTTACTATCATAAATAAGTTGTCCTGACTGAGCCAAAGGAGTTTGTGCTCAATCAGAGGCCTTCATATGGTCTGACTGGAGGTTGTCCAAGTCAGAAAAGGTTGTCTTATTTTGTAAGACATTACCTGCCATTTTTGGTCACCTGCCATTTCTTGTTCTTTGACTTTGGTCAAAAGTCTACCTTTGACTGGTCAAACGTTGACCATTGACACTTTGACTTTTGACCACATGTCATGCACCTATTGGAGAGCTGGTGGGGGCCTGTCCCCCTGCCAGAACCTGGCAAGGAGAAGGGCGCACGCCACCCTAGGGTGGCGTGAGCCCAAGTAGGAGGCGCCTAGGAGTCCTTGTTGGACAAGGACTCCACCTCCCTTTTTGGATTCCAATTAGAGTTCTACTAAGAATCCAGTTTGACTGGTCTTAGGCGCCCTCTAAGGAGGAATCCAGGGGTCTCTATTCCCAACCAATCAGATTTAGATCTGATTTCACAAAGGGTTGTGATTGGTTGGGAAGGAAGAGGAGTTGGATCACAAGCTTAGGTCTATAAATAAGACCCTGCGCCCAACTCCTAAAGAGCAATTACAATTTCCCATGCCCCAAGGCTGCCTCTCCCCTCCTTCCTCCATGCCAAACCTCTCTTCTCCCTTGCTCTCCACGTCCAAAAGGTGTTTTGGACTTTTTGGTTGGTGCGATTCAGATCAAAGGAAAGGCGATCAAAAGCAAGAAGGCTGCGCTGCTGCAAAAGGACGACTGCAGATCTTCAAAAGAGTTTTGAAGATCCTCCAGATCAGATCCAGATCTGATTTTTGAAGATGTGATAGAGAAGAAGAGGATCTCCAGATCCAGTTCGAGTGGATACCGGTAGAGGTTAGGCGCTTGTGTGGCTAGATCAAGAACCTTCCGCTGCAAACAGGATCATCAACGGATAATAGGATTACCCATATCAAGGTAAATTAAATCTAATTTAATTTATTTAATTTTATTTTAATTTTTTTAAAATAATAATAATCAGATCTGAAATATATATCAAGATCTGATTGGGATCAAGAAAAAAAATTTTGAAATATATCTCTTGATCTAATCAGATCTGAACGAACCTAGTCTGAAAAATCAGGATTTTTCTTCACGTTATCACAGCCATCACAACATATAAGTCTAAGAATAATTTTCTTTACTTGTTTAAATTTTTATATTTAGAAGCTTTATATATATAGGCTTGATTCCAGAAAGTGTATCTAGGAGGTAAAAATTTAATCTAATTATCCAATCAATGGATCAGAGATATTTATAGCTTCATATCATCAAATAAAATATATAAAAATAATCTATTTAAAAATAAAAATAATATATTAAAATATATACCTCTATATTGTAAGGATTGGTGGTTCTTCTAAGTCTTGGGAGGCCACGGAAGGAGTCAGGATGATGGCTCTGGAAGACTAGAATAGGTATATTCCTAGGGCTAGGATATGAATGGTCCTAGAATAGAGGTGGTATGTAGCCCTCTACGGGCTTGAGATCTAGGTATTGAGGATCTTGAGGGGCTTGGTTAGTGCTTCAAAAATCTGAAACATAAGAGGAGCAAGAAATAAAGCCAAGAGAAGAAGACTGTAGAGAAGAGCTATTTTTACAGGTAAGTCAGCTCAGTCTAAAACTGTATTAACTGTGTCTTAGAGGACAAGCCAAAAAGAAAGGTGCATATTCAGGACTATTGGCACAATATACAACTGGGTTGACTCAATTTTAGATTGAGCTAACCTAGTCTCAGGTTAGCTGACTCGGTGCTGAGACCGAGCTAGCTTAGTGATCGAGTGGTGACACGTAGGAGGTCTATTTGGGCTAGGGTCTAGGTTGATCCTAGGAATCTTAAAACTTGATTTGAGAGATCTTAAAGAGGCTAACTCATGTATGGATCGGATTTTAGATTCAGAGGATGAAAGCATGTAAAATCATAGGTGTACATGGGTTTGGATGAGTGCTTTTATATATTGGGTTAGCCTAGGAGAGTTTTTGAGCTGGAGTTTATCAAAATTCATGTGAGAACCCTAGGATATATAAACCATTATAATATAATAATTATAAAAGTGGAATACAATTGAGTTTTTCTTTCTAACTCTTTTTTCTCTCTAGTTTCAACACCAAAATCCTAGGCACCATCCCTTTTTCTCTCTACTTCTTTATTCTTCTTCACTTTGCTGGTTTAATACCCAGGTTCACACAAGACATCGGTCCGTAGCTATGGTTCTGAGCAGCCGATTGTTCTAACAGTTGGTATCAGAGTCCGATTGAGTATGAAAAAGAAAGAAGATTAGGTATCAGCAGTGAGGTTTAAATCTAAAGATTTTCTTCAAATTTTGTAAGGGAGAAGGAGATCTAGAGGCTGCTGTCCATCCTTCCTAATCAAGATAATTTTTAGATCTACTTATTTGCTGCTTTTGATTTGGATTAATCATGGAAGGCAATAGATTGAAGGTAGGATTTAAGAAGTTTGATGGACAAAAAAGTTTCACCATGTGGAAGATTAGAATGGAGGATCTGCCAGTTCAGATGGGATTGGATTCATTCTTGAAGGATAGGCCAAAGGAGATGACAGACAAGATATGGATGTTCTTGGAAAAAAGAGCATATACCATGACTAGAGCTTGTTTAATAAATGAGATTTTGTATGGCATGTTGGAGAAGAGAACATCTAAGGGCTTATGTCGAGGTTACATCAGTTGTACATGGAAAAGAATATATGTAATAAGTTGATATTGAAGAAGTAATTGTACAGCTTTTAGATGTAGGAGGGCGAGGATATTGTGGAGCATATTCGGTGGTTCAATTGGATGAGCATAGACTTGCTCAACATAGGGGTGGATCTCGAAGAGGAGGATAAAAGCCTAGGGTTGCTATGTTCGCTATCCGGGAGCTTCGATCCATTAATGACTATGTTGTTGTATGGTAAGAAGATACCGGTATACGAGAAGATCGTGTTAGTACTCAGGTCCAACGAGCAGTAGGAATAGATGATGAAAAAGAAGATCTTCTAGGAGGGTCTCATGGTTTTAGAAAGGTAGAAGAAAAGAAAGAAGAAGGATGAGCAAAAGGGTAGCAAGAAGTCCAAGAGATACTTCAAGTATAGTGAAGTAGGGCACTTTAAGTAAGAATGTCTGCTTTGAAAGAAGTGTAAGGAAGGAGAAAGGTTGGATTTCATCATTACAGTCGCTAAAGAAGAAGAGTTTGATAAGCTTTTGTCTATTTTGAAGAAGCCCACGAGATGCATGGATCCGAGATGGCTTTAAAGGGATCCATGGAGTACAGAGAGTTCGAAGAGACAGTGATGATGTTTGAGGTGTAGCAACAGATCTAGCAGTGCCGCATTAAGTGGTTGGGCTCGGATGACTCGATGATAGAGTCAAGATCTTCTGTGGCATCAGGAGGACTTCGATTTCAGATGGAGCATCGAGCAAAGATGGCTTCACAAGTAGAGAGAGCTATGACATGAGTTTAGAGCAGAGTGGTGCAAAGAAAGGAGCAATATCCCAGCACTAGCATCGGAGATACATAGTTTCAAGTGGAGCAACATGTATAGATGGATAGGTATAGTTCTGAGGAGATCGTGTCAGGATATGCATCGAGTGTCGGTATAGGAACGCTGTGAGATTTTCAGAGAAGTTTAGGATAAGTGATGGAGTTGCCAAGCAAAAGAAGGTCTACAACTCTAAGGATGGTGCAAAGAAGTAAGCTAAGATCTTCGACAGTAGATATGATCATTCCAAAGGCCTCAAAAATAGCTCAGCAGCTGAAGAAGGATGGCGGTGGCAAGATATGTACAAGGGGCTATCAGAGCATGCATCAATAGCAGGATCGTGAAGAAGGATATTGTCAATTGTGCCAAGATTTGGGTACATCAAGATGGAGATTGTAAGGATTTATGATACTTTCAAGACTTGAAAGGCCATAGGAGGAGTCAGAGTGATGGCTCTAAGAGACTAGAACATGTGTATTCCTAGGACTAGAACATGAGTGGTCCTAGGGTGGAGGCGACATGTAGCCCTTCACGGGCTTCAGGTCTAGTTGTTGAGAATCTTGAGGAGCTTGGTTGATACTTCGAAGATCTGAAACACAAGATAGAATAAAAAATTAGAGCCAAAGGAAGAAGACTACAGAGAAAAGCTATTTCTACAGGTTAGTTGGCTCAATCTGAAACTGGATCGACTATGTCTCAGAAGATAAGCCAAACAGAAAGGTGCATATTCGAGATTGCTGGTATGGTATGCAACAGGTCGACTCAATTTCAGACTAAGCCGATCCAGTCTTAGGCTAGCCAACTCAGTGCTGAGACTGAGCCAGCTCAGTGATCATGCAGAGACATACGGAAGGTCTCTTTGGGCTAAGGTCTAGGTCGATTGTAGGGATCTTAAGGTCTGATTTAAGAGGTCTTAAGAGGGCTAACTTATGTATGGATCGAGTTTAGATCCAAGAGATAAGAGCATGTAAAACTATGGGTATACATAAATTTAGGTGAGTGCTTTTATGTATTAGATTAGCCTATGAGAGTTTTTGAACTGATATTTATTATGATTCATGTGGAAACCCTAAGATATATAAACTATTATAATATAACAATTACAATAGTGGAATACAATTGAGTTTTTCTTTCTAACTTTTTTTTTCTCTCAAGTTCCAATGCTAAAACCCTAGGCGCCATCACTTTTTCTCTTTACTTTTTTATTCTTCTTCAATTTGCTGGTTTAACATCCAGGTTTATACAAGACAGTAGTCCGCGGCTATGGTTTCAAGTAGTCGATTGTTCTAACATGTATCAATATATATGCTTTCGTATCAAAACTTAATAATATTTTATTTTTTTTACAGGATGCTGGGACATCCGGCTCTCATCCACTAGCTACTGGAGAGGATGTACAAGAGTAGGAGAAGGATGAGGAGGACGGTGAGGATGATCTCACATAATTTTATATATATATAATTTTGTTACTTATAAAATAGTATAAATTTATAAAATTATATAATTTATATTTTTAATATAATATAATTAATTTTATACTTATAAATTATAGTAAATAATTATTATTTATTAATAACAAGTTTTAGAAAATATTATTGCTTGTTATTATGATTAAAATAGATTTTTAAAAAAGTTATTATAATTTTTTTAAAAAAATAAAATAATATTAGCAATGACATTAGCAATGCCGGTATGCATTGATAAAGACTATTACCGATGACATTAGTGTCGGCATTACCATCACTAATAATTTTAATTATGAAAAAAATTAAAATAAAAAAGTATTAGCAAGGTTTTGTGGTCACTAATACTACTGTCTCTAATTATTCATATTAGTGATGACGCTCTTGCCATTGCTAATAATGATAATTAGTGATGATTTTATTTTTAAGTAGTTTTTAGCGATGAGAGTTTGTCACTAATAGTATTAGCGATAGGGACCTATTTTCTTATAGTGGTAGAGGCTATCACAAGCATAAGTTTTTGACCGACTATCCCATTATAAGGTTAGTTCAAATCATTTCTTATTTATTTGATTATTCATCCATTAATCTTGATAATTTTGACTCCAATTTATCGATAAATCCTTTACAGGTTTTAAAACGATTGAAATTACATGCCATGCAACATATCTTCAGCATTGATATTTACGTACGGTAATTATAAATGATACTCATATTGAAAATTACATAAGATATGTCATTTCATGTAAATTAAATCTCAAGATACAAATCCAATGATATAAGTCAATAAACAAATATCCATAGTGATGATCTAATACAGGAATTCTTATTGATAAACTGAACTCATTATATTATGATCTAAATGTTAAAAATTCTACTCGATGTTCTCTTATAGAACAAAATTAATTTTATAAAATAAGATTCAGTAAATCAAATCAATTACTTAGAACTTTTTACTGGAGTTTGCCAAGATCCATCTTCTTCGATCGCTGAGATTTTTCGTCTAAAATTTTTCCAACCCATCTAAAAGGGAGAAAATAATTAATTTAATTATAATTAATTAATTAACTAATCAATTAATTAATTAATTAATTAATAACTAGAGAAGAAAGAGAGAAATCCTCTCCTCTGTTCTTCTCTTCTTCTATAAAATAGGGGACACGCCCCCCTCCCACTTTTTCTCTTCTCCCATTAATGATGGTGGAAGGCCAGCACTGGCCACCTATGGCAGCGAAATTATGCCCCCAACAATGGCCATAGCTTGTAGGGATCGATGGAAGCCAAGCCCAAACATAGAGTATCTTGTTTAAAATAAAACTGGCAACTTGCCAGCTTCCAATGATGCATCGGTGATGAGGAGAAGCCTAAGAAAAGGAAAAGAAGAAAGGGGAAGGAGGTTACTTTGGTTTGATGGAGCTAGAGAAAGTTCCGATGATATTTTTTCATCAGTAACTCAAAGGAAAAACCCAAGAGTCCCGGATGATTCACAGTGATCTCTCAAGCAACTTAAAGTGGAGATCCATAGGAAGGAGACTCTTATAGATAGGTTTCCTCACCTAAATCAAACTCCTGCCAGCCCCGCTCATCTTAATCTAGGCTGGGTCCAAGAGCCCAAACCGGGTTGGGCCGTTGTACAGTGATGAAGTATTATTTCCAATGGGTATCCTCAATGGAGAGGACAATCGACAAGCCTATGAGACAGCTTTTTGTCGTAGGTACGGCTATTCACGGGCTATAAAAGAATAGAGCATGATGTAGCTATTGACGGCATCTTGCTTGTGGGTCCTTGGATATCCATAGAACAATCACACTGCAAAATCCTACCTAAGGCTCCTTAGAAATAGATATTTTATCGTGCAATTAGAAACTTCATCACCATTGCAGGGCTATGAAGTCAGCATTAAATAAGAACTCGACTCCGTAGGAGGTTGGGTTGCCACAGCTTACCCTGTTCAGGGCTCTATTCTCGTCTTCCTCGACAATTCTACGACCATGCTTAGAAGAAGGCCTCTCTACTAATTTATTGATCTTTTCTGCCTCTTCTTTTTTCCCAAATCATAAGCCATTATACGGTATATGAGATGAAATATTCTCCTTTCTGTCGATGAAATAGTCTTTTCCATCTTTGAATGATATGTCCACTCATTTTACTATTTCAATTTTTTTTCGAATTCATTGGTCATAGCTTCAACATAAGCGTGCGTAACATTTATTTCCCCTCCTTTGAGAAAAGCACTGGGGATCGACCACACGTTTCGTAGCATAGATGGACATGAACATTATTAAAAAAGCTTGTTTAAGAAAGGCACAATTCACAAATAGAAATTTTTTTTAATAGAAAAGACATTTGATGATAAGCCTATGACTACTTGGAGAGACCTTCATAAATTATAAGTGCCTTTCACAATTCAGTACTTACCATTTTGAAGATGCAGTCCATACCTTCTGGTAGCAAATCATATCTGATGGATGATTTTCTAACACCAACTTCATATTTGTAGTTGATTATGAGTAATATTTGCAATTATTATTGATTCAATAGAATCCGAGATCACATGATGAATTTAACATTTGCAAGTGTCAAATTTCAATTATTCTATGAACAAGTATCCATCATATGATTATGGCACGATTCTGCTTTCAGAACTAAATTTGAAATGTGAAACCCATGCCGAACTTTTCTTAATCGAACGTTATTTTATCTGCATGTAAGCCTAATGATGTGAATTTTATTTCCATGACCATCAATTGTTATTACCTGTATAAAGATCCAAGTTATAAAATTTGATCCTATGGTTTTGGTGTTTCGCATTAAACTCTCTACAATCCCATTCACACGGTAACATCTATATAATTAATCTATTGTTGCAATGTCTATTCCTATCATGTTAGCATAAATTTAAGCTTACATTTGGTTTGAGAAATGAATTAGCAGTAAGGGTTTATTCCTATAAAACAAATTATAATATCAAGAATAAGATGAAATAACTATTCCAATTAATTTTTTTATTCCTTACTAGTTATTTGTGCTGCAAACAAGAAATTTCAGCCAACCAAAAATAGGAATAACTTTTCTAGGAGGAACTGCTATCACTATTCCGCATTTTCTTATTCTTGAAGCAAAGCTAACCTTACTGATTGGTATCAAACACCTCAAATATTACTCATCGTCCTGCACCTTATCTACTCGAATGTTTCTTTATCAAATAATAGCGGTCATAAAGTTGCTTTTGTCAAAAGAAAGTGAAAAGCCATTTGGTGAATTATATGGTCAATATTTTAAACTTTATTTGATGAATGTCAAGCCACAAACAATAACCAATCATCATTGTATAATTTCATATATACAAGGATTGCTCAAGGACATGGCAAGTGCCCATTTAGTGGATAAGGTCTAACCATTAAGTTCCACCAAGCAAATCTGTTGGTGCAGAATCTGGTTGATGCCGGATCAAGCTAGAATGAAGGAGGACGAGATCGCCATCGGTGACCTGCAAAACAAAATTCCATTCGGAGTCAGTGGTGGTGGCTCCGACAGGACCTTCCGACGATCAAGTCAGCTCTTCTGGCCAACAAAAATGGAGCGCTCAGCAATATTGGCGCTAGAAGGAGGGCCATTTGCCTCTGAGATTTTTCTATTCTTAAAAAAGTGCTCAGCAACGATCTTTCTCCTTTCTCTCTAGAGTTTTTTTTCGAGAAAAAATGTCTTTCAGGAGAGTTTCAACTCGACGATCGACGGCCTCCATGGTCCGATCCCTGTCCAGATCCATCTGCTCTCGCTTCAGCCCCGACAATTCAGATTTCACTTATACCCATGGCAGATGCTGAGTAGTTCAACCTGCTTGTCCAGCAGGCTCATAGCCTCACGGAGGCAATGCAGGCCATGCAGCAGCCTCCGACAGTGACTCCATCGAGAAATCCGCCATCAGGATGTCGGAAACCAGCCCCAAGAAAGAGTACTTAGGCTAGCATACCCATCGCCTCTGAAAAGAAGAAACAAAGAGCAGAAGATCCGTATTCGGATCATGGTTCTCCTCTAGAGGAGATATTTTTCATTTGTAGCTAGGAGCCTCCCAAGATCTACAACCAAGACGATGCCCTTGATCACAGACTACGAGAGATGAACCGACGGATTGAGGAGCTCGGCTATGTTGCCCCGACTTACCTTGACAACGTCCGCACCGATCCTCCTTTCTCCTTCCGAATTATGCAAGAGCCTGTCCCACCGAACTTCGAGCTTCCTCAATTTGAAAGCTACAATGAAACTTCTGATCTAGTTGATCATCTAGAGGCCTTCCGGACCATGATGCTACTCTATGGTGTACCAGACGCCATATTGTGTCGAGCATTTTCGTCTACTTTAAAGAAAGCAGTGAAAAACTAGTACTCGATATTGAAGCTAAGTACGATCTTCTCTTTTGACCAGATGAGCCATCAATTCGTTGCTCACTTCATCAGCAGCCGACGTCTGTACCGAGGTTTGAATTTTCTGATGAATGTCAAGTAGAAGCAGGAGAAATCCATCCGGGCTTATGTCATTCGGTTTAATGCCTCGGCATTAGAGGTCCAAGATCTGGACCAGTCTGTTGCGATGGTCGCACTTAAGGGCGGCCTTCAAAAGAATGACTTGCTATTCTCTCTGGAAAAGAAGTATCCTAGGAACTTCACCGATCCGCTGACTTAGGTTGAGGGATATGCCCGTGCGGAAGAAGCCTTCAAGTTGAGGGATGAAGAAGTCTTAGGAGAGCGGCGAACAGACGAGTATAATAGACCCATCACCGATGGAGGGCCGAGTAAAGTTCGATCATGCTCACAAACCCCCTCTCGAGCTCGTCATCAAAAAAGCTCTCCTCTCCCCTCTAAAAACTCTAAGCTCACTTCTCATTGCTGAGCACTCTATTTCTGTTGGCCATAAGAGTTGACTTGATCATCGGAGGATCCTATCGAAACCACCATCATCGGCTTCAGACGGAACTTTGTTTTGCAGGTCACCAACGGTGATCTCATCCTCCTTCACTCCAGCTCGATCCAGCAACAATCAAATTCTGCACCAACAAAATTTAGGTACAAAACTTCAATTTTTATACAATCCAGCTGCAAAATAAGCGATAATTGCACCCCTTATTCGTTTGCGAGTGGTTCTAAGCTTTAAAACTTGGGATATGTTTTCAAATGTGTTTGGCATAGATAATTTTTCTGTCACTTCTTTAACACAATTGGTGGTATTAATAATTTCTATTCGCAAAAGAAAATGGTATTTCAATGAGCATTTCTTTACATCCTTTTCTATATTGTTTAGCATATAAAAAAAAGGCTAATTGTTTTGTAAGATGAGATAAATGACTTGTAACTATTAGTTGCAAAGTCCAAAAGAGGCAAAATAAAAGAATAAAGACAACAAAATATAGATACTTCTACATAAAGAATTTATTGTATAAAATGAAATGAATAAATAAAATGCAAATAGATTTGCATTGTTCAATTCTCAATTTCCTTCTTTGTAGAATGGCAAAACATATAGATTTGGATTCCTTATAAAGCAGCAAAATTTAGCATGCTATGTTTCCATTCATTTTGCAACCTTGAATAATTAAGTAAATAAATTATATTAATATCAAAACAAATTATGCAAGATTTAAACATTGTGAATCAAAATAAAAAAAATTAAAAAAGAAAAACGCTATGATGGTTATCGAAAGTCTCATGCTCTAAACTAGAAGGATTACAAAAGCTCAAAAAATCAAAGCCCCCTATTCTTTTAATCTATTGAGGGCTGTAATACATATTGGTCCCTTCATTACCAATTTAATATTCTAATTATAGCAGTCAATTATATAATATTATAGTTCAAGAACATAAGTTCAAATCATTTTTATGCTTTTTTTTTTTTTAAATTCAGCAATTCTTCATCTTAAGTCCTTTTTTTTTTTCTTTTATTAACTTATTATCTTGAATCATTCTCGACTATTTTATGCCTTCATGTATGTGTATCAAGTTGCATGTTAGAGGAATGTTAAGGCCTAATGTATGCTATTAACCTATTGACTGATGATTTAAGAATAGTGGTTGGTTAGTATCTTTGGATTTGTGTGTGATTAACCAAATTTTCCTCGTATACCTCTAGCCCATATTGCAAACTCATAACCCCTCCAAATTCTCTTTATTTTTTTTTTGGTAAAACATAGACATTAGGGCACAACCTTAAGTACTCATCCTTTACATTTGAAAAATTGAAGCAACTATAGGATCACCATATACTTTGGAAGATATTTTCTCTACCAGTCCCTCCATTTGGCATCAAAATTGCTAATGATTGTATGGTTAGTCTTTATGGTACTGATTGGTAAATGCAAATGCTTTTCAATTCTAAAGTACTCAGAAAAAGATAGAGATTAGGATACAACCTTAAGTACTTATGCTTTACATTTGAAAAAATGAAGCAAGTATAGGATCACCATGATCCTGTGGAAGATATTATCTAAACCAGTCCCTCCATTTGGCATCAAGATTGTTGATGATTGCATGATGAATCTTTTTGGTACTGATTCGTAAATGCAAATGCTTTTGAATTTTGAAGTACTCATGCCATAAAATAACCTTATATCCACGAAAAAACTAGTACATCATCATGTACCATCTAACATAACTATGTAGAAATGGTTAGCCTAGTTTTTGAACCTACATTATCCATGAAGAGTTTGTTACTTAGTGCATGAAGTTATGTAGCATCTAACATAAGCACATAGAAATGGTTGGCCCAGTTTTTGACCGTACATCATCCATGAAGAGTTTGTTACTTAGCACACAAGGTTGACTTAAGATTATGATTAATAAACAAATACTAACTTTCTTTACCTTATTGTAAAATAACGAAGATTAGAAAATGAACAGGTGAAAAGGAGAAGTTAAAAACAAAAAGTACGACAGGAAGTTTTTGACCGTACATCATTACACCATTACCCATCCTGTGCATATAACTTTCATATAATATCACATGCATCACCTTATTTTTGCAACCCTCCTATGCTTGCTCTAACCGTGGTCAGCAATCCTTTGCACTACTACTTGCAGTGTTTTCCCCTTCCATTTAGGGTGGGAGCAAACTGTCTACCCTCAAACCATCAATTGGGATAGGACAGGATGGGAAAAGGATCGGTCAATGTAAAGAGATATATTTTCACCTCAATTGTAATAAGCGAATGGAATTGCTTTTTCCTCCTTTCTTTATTTCGGAGATCATAAAGAGAACTTTCTATTATAATATTTTCCCCTTATTCTTCATAATTATGCAGGATGAAGAAAAAGCCTCTAATGGATTATATCTTAGCCTTAGAGTGTCACGTCTTTTTCATTCGCTTGAGCTGATATACATGACATAGGTTAGTAGATACCATCTATTAGACTCTTTTTGTGGATATTAGTTGGTTATTTTCACTTCCATTTAACATTTAACAATTAGTCTTCCGTCAAGCTTCATTCACAAGGATACCAATTTTTCGCATAGTTTATGCATTTATGTTCATATCTATGATATGTTTTGCACAAACTTATGACACGATCCAAGAACAAAAAATTAAATGACGAGCACATTAGGTGATTAAAAATAATATACTTCATTAAAGGGTCCTAAGGATAAATGGAAAATTAATGGGACTTCAAATTTCTAATTTATATTTATTTTATTATATAATGTATTAAAAATACATTTGTAGAAAAGAAATAAACTGTAGAGTCCTATGTTTCCGGAGAGTCTTGTAGACAAGTATGCTACTCAATTGGGGCCAGTCCTCTCCTAAATATCATAAATTGGTTAAGATAGGATTCGATGCAAAATTGCCGGATACGAGCGCCTAAAGCTTTACTAGCTTGGTAAGTTGGCTTATGCTCTCAAGAAATGTTACCACACATTGCACCCAAATGGAACCTGATCAATTGATAAAATCTTTGTTTCAACAATCTATTTTATATATATATATATATATATATATATATATATATATATATAAATATATAATAATAATAATAATAATAATAATAATATTTTATGGAGGATGTTGACGCAGAAACTGGTCGTCGTCGGAGTCCACTGGAGTTGAGGCTGATGAGGTCGCCATCGGGGATCTGCAAAACGAAGTTCCATCCAGAGCCGATGGGGGGTGGCTCCAGTAGGACCCTTCGACGCTCAAGTCAGCTCTGGCCAACAGGAATGGAGTACTCGGGAATGAGTTTCGGAGCTTGGAGAAGAAGAGGAGAGCTTAGAGATCAGAGAGATTAGCATTAGCGTATTCGGGGGGTCCTTTTATAGCGGAGCTTGATGGTGATAGCTGCAGCCGCATGTTGGCAGGCCGCTCGAGGTTCGGCAGAGCCAGTCTCACGAAAAGGTATCGTGTGCGGCGGGTTGACGGTGACAGCCATCACCGCCTGATAGCGGATCGCTATCGCTCGCGGTGGACTGATGGTGATGGCTACAGAGCTTGCAGCGGACTGATGGTGATGACTGCAGAGCCAGCCGAAGGAAGGGTGGAAGGCCTTCATCGTGTGCCTATTTCGGAGGAGTTCGAACTCCTGAAGAGGAAGCTTGGAAGGAGTTCGGCTCCCATAGGTGGCGGCCAAGGCTCGACCGCTGGGGAGTTCGGTAGGAACTCGATCGGTGAGAAGTCCGAGCCGAAGAGAAAGCTTGGAGGAGAGTTGGGCTCTCGTACGCATCTGGCTGGAGGAGTGTAGCTAAGGTTCGGCTGTTGAGAGTTCGAAATGAGCTCGATCGCTGAAAGTTCGGCCGAGGGACGACCGCTGAGGAGTTCAGCCTCTGAGAGGTCCGAAGGAGCTCAACTGAGGCCCGGCCGCTTGGAGTCCAAAGAGCTCGGCCGCTAAGTAGTTCGGCCAACTGTAAAAGTTCGGCTAAGACCCGTCCGTCGAAGCTCTTCCGCGGCTACAGGTTGCATTAGGCCGAGCGTCGAGCTAGACTTCGGCGGGAGTAGGATTTGTCCCCAACACTAGCCCCCCCACTTCCGAGTTCGAAAATCGAAGGAAGGGAGTGCAGGAAAGGCGACTGCCGAAGTCTTCCTCTGAGCTCTGTGCTGGTTTAGGTCGAAGCTCGGGGGGGATCTCGCCTCCAGCTGAAGTTGATATCGAAGTTAAAGCCCGGGGAAGATCCCATCTCCAGCCGAGGTTGAGGAGGGCTTCGTCCGTTGCGATCGAAGCCGGAGGTTGCGCTCCTCGGGGGCGATATTGTCTCCTACAGCTGAGGTCGATGCGGGCGCTTGGGGGAGATCTGATCTCAGGGCGAGGTTGTCTCCGATCTTATCTCTGGCCGAGGTGGTGGTTGAAGCTCTCCAACCGAGGTTGACACGGTTGCTTTCTCTAGCCGAGGTCGAAGTTGAAGCTCTCCAGCCGAGGTTGACACGGTTGCTTTCCCTAGCCGAGGTTGTATCGGGCACCCGGGGGAGATCTCATCTCCTGCGGTCAAGCTTTCCTTGGGGAGATCTTATCTATGGCTGAGGTTATCCATGGTCGCTCGGGAGAGATCTTATCTCTAGCCGAGGTTGCCTCGGGGGAGATCTTATCTCCTACAGCCGAGGTCGAAGTGCGCGTTCGGGGAGACTTATCTCATGCAGCCGAGCTTTCCTCGGGGGAGATCTTATCTCCTGCGGTCGAGGTCGAAGTGCGTGCTCGGGGGAGATCTTATCTCCTGCAGTCGAGCTTTCCTCGGGGGAGATCTTATCTCCTGCAGCTGAGGTCGAAGTGCGCGTTCGGGGGAATCTTATCTCCTGCGGCCGAGCTTTCCTTGGGGAGATCTGATCTCCTGCAGCCGAGGTCAAAGTATGCGCTCGGGGAGATCTTATCTCCTACGGCCAAGCTTTCCTCGAAGGAGATCTTATCTCCTACAGTCAAGGTCGAAGTGCACACTCGGAAGAGATCTTATCTCTCCTCGACCGAGCTTTCCTTGGAGGAGATCTTATCTCCTGTAGTCGAGGTCGAAGTGCGCGCTCAGGGGAGATCTTATCTTCTGCAGTCGAGCTTTCCTCGGGGGAGATCTAATCTCCTGCAGTCGAGGTCAAAGTGCGCGATCGGGGAAGATCTTATCTCCTACGGCCGAGCTTTCCTCGGGGCAGATCTGATCTCCTGCAGCCAAGGTCCAAGTGCGCGCTCGAGGGAGATCTTATCTCCCGCGGCCGAGCTTTCCTCGGGGGAGATCTTATCTCCTACAGCCGAGGTTAAAGTGCGCGCTCGGGGGAGATCTTACCTCCTACGGCCGAGCTTTCCTCGGGGGCGATCTTATCTCCTGCAGCCGAGGTCGCAGTGTGCGCTCGGGGGAGATCTTATCTCCTGGGGTCGAGCTTTCCTCGGGGAGATCTTATCTCCTGCAGTCGAGCCTTCCCCGGGGGAGATCTTATCTCCTGCAGTCGAGCCTTCCCCGGGGGAGATCTTATCTTCTGCAGCGGAGGTCGAAGTGCGCGCTCGGGGGATCTTATCTCCTACGATCGAGCTTTCCTCGGGGGAGATCTTATCTCCTACAGCCGAGCCTTCCTCGGGGGAGATCTTATCTCCTGCAGCCGAGGTCGAAGTGCGCGCTCGGAGGAGATCTTATCTCCTGCGGCCGAGCTTTCATCGGAGGAGATCTTATCTCCTGCCGCCGAGCCTTCTCGAAGGAGATCTTATCTCCTGTAAGCGAGGTCGCAGTGCGCGCTTCGGGGGAGATCTTATCTCCTACGGTCGAGCTTTCCTCCGAGGAAGATCTTATCTCCTGCAAGCGAGCCTTCCTTGGGGAAGATCTTATCTCCTGCAGCCGAGGTCGAAGTGCGCATTCAGGGGAGATCCTATCTCCTGCGGTCGAGCTTTCCTCGGAAAAGATCTGATCTCCTATAGCCGAGGTCAAAGTGCGCGCCCGGGGGGAGATCTTATCTCCTACGACCGAGCTTTTTTCGGAGGAGATTCTTATCTTCTGTGGCCGAGGTCGAAGTGCGCATTCGGGGGAGATCTTTATCTCCTGCGGTCGAGCTTTCCTCAGGAAAGATCTTATCTCCTGCAGCTGAGGTCGAAGTGTGCGCTCGGGGAGATCTTATCTCCTGCAGCCGAGCTTTGCTCGGGGGAGATCTGATCTCCTACAGGCGAGGTCGAAGTGCGTGTTCAGGAGAGATCTTATCTCCTATGGCCGAGCTTTCCTCGGGGAGATCTGATCTCCTGCAAACCGAGGTCCAGTGCGCGCTCGGGAGAGATTTTATCTCCTGCGGTCGAGCTTTCCTCGGGGGAGATCTTATCTCCTGCAGCCGAGGTCGAAGTGCGCGATCGGGGGAGATCTTATCTCCTTCGAGCTTTTCTGGGGGAGATCTTATCTCCTACAACCGAGCTTTCCTCGGAGGAGATCTTTATCTCCTGCAGTCGAGGTCGCAATGCATGCTCGGGGGAATCTTATCTCCTGCGGTCGAGCTTGCCTCGGGGGAGATCTTATCTCCTGCGGTCGAGCTTTCCTCGCGGGAGATCTTATCTCCTACAGCCGAGCCTTCCCGGGGGATATCTTATCTCCTGCAGCGGAGGTCGAAGTGCGCGCTCGGAGGAGATCTTATCTCCTTGCGGCCGAGCTTTCCGCTCGGAGGAGATCTTATCTCCTGCAGTCGAGCTTTCCTCGGGGGAGATCTTATCTCCTACAGCCGAGGTCGAAGTGCGGCGCTCAGGAAAGATCTTATCTCCTGCGGTCGAGCTTTCCTCGGGGAGATCTTATCTCCTACAGTCGAGCTTTTCTTGGGGGAGATCTTATCTCCTACAGCCGAGGTCGAAGTGTGCGCTCGGGGGTCCTCGGGGGAGATCTTATCTCTTGCAGTCGAGCTTTCCTCGGGGAGATCTTATCTCCTACAGCCGAGGTCGTAGTGCGCGCTCGGGGAGATCTTATCTCCTACGGTCGAGCTTTCCCCGGGGAGATCTTATCTCTTGCAGCCGAGCCTTTCCTCGGGGGAGATCTTATCTCCTGCAGTTAGGGTCGCAGTGCGCGCTCGGGGGAGATTCTTATCTCCTGCGGTCGAGCTTTCCTCAGGAGAAGATCTTATCTCCTGCAGTCGAGGTCGAAGTGCGCGCTCGAGGGAGATCTTATCTCCTGCGATCGAGCTTCCTCGGGGGAAGATCTTATCTCTGCAGCCGAGCCTTCCTCGGGGGAGATCTTATTCTCCTACGGTCGAGCTTTCCTCGGGGGAGATCTTTCTCCTGCAGCCGAGCCTTCCTTGGGGGAGATCTTATCTCCTGCAGCCGAGCCTTCCCCGGGGGAGATCTTATCTCCTACAGCCGAGGTTGAAGTGCGCGCTCGGGGGAGATCTTATCTCCTGCTAAGGTTGATGCTCGCGTTAGGACGAGGTTCTCCTCCTGTTCCTAACCGAGATTGTTCACGGTCACTTCAGGAGAGATCTTATCTCTAGTCGAGGTTGATGCTCGCGTTAGGACGAGGTTCTCCACCTGTTTCTAACCAAGGTTGTCCATGGTCGCTCGGAAGAGATCTTATCTTTAGCCGAGGTTGATGCTTGCATTTGGACGAGGTTCTCCTCCTGTTCCTAACGCGGTAATTATTGACTGCTTCTTCCTAGCAGCGCATCCCCAAATTCTGTATTTCAAGGTCGTGGTAGCGTTGTTCCTCCGCGTTTCTTCGGCAATAAGTCTCGGGGTGGACGACCTCCTCATGCTGGCCTCCTCAATTTGGTGCAAGCTCTTGTTGCTGGGAGAGGACGAATTGCTGATGCACCAAGCTCCTCCTAGGGGCAATATGGATGACGTCGTAAGGTGGTCGACCTCCTTGCGGTCTCTGGCAATGGCAGCGCCCTTGGTCGATCTTTTCCTGCTTCAAGCTGGTGCCGGAGAAATTTACCCAGCCGCTCCTTTTTGACGAGCTCTTCAATCTCATCTTGGAGCTGAATGTATTTCTCAGTGGCGATGGTAGGGGCATTACTCGCTTCGATCGCGCATGCTTGGGGAAGGCTGTGGTCCTTCCGATCTTGGCAGCTGGTCAGAATTTGAGTTCGAGGAGCGTTGAGGGGGGCGCAGCCATGGAACCTTTTGGGAGGAGGGCTTCTTCGCACCCCCTGTTGGGGCTTCCTCAGTGGTGAGTTCGAGGAGTTCGGGCCCGCCTATTTTTGGAGGGGGTCTGCGAGTACAGCCGAACTTCATTTCGTTCGGAAACCTACGGTGTCACTTCGTCGGGGCTTCCTTGGAGTCATACTCGAGAGGGAGTCCTCGCTTGCCCTGGGGCGGTTGTGAGCTCGGCTGAACTTCGTCTCACCTTGTATGAAATCTTTGTAGGGGGCTTCCTTAGTGGCGTACTCGAGCGGGAGTTCGGCCTCACTTGCACCGAACTTCATTCCGCGTGACGAGCTTCGAGGTGAAGTTCGGCCTCACTTACGCCGAACTTCATTCCGCTGATGAGCTTCGAGGCAGAGTTCGGCCTCACTTGCGCCGAACTTCATTCTGACCTCCTGGTGAAACCTTCTGTGGAAGATCTTCTGCTCTCCATTTCTCCTTCCTAAGGGCGATTGGTATGCCCAAATGCTCTTCCTCAAGGTCGGTTCCTCGCGTCCTCATGGCGGGTTCGCTGACAAAGTCTTCGCCAGAGGTTGTCGCATGGCCTGCATCATCTCGGCGGGGCCGCGAACCCGACCAGCAGGTTGAACTTCTCTACATCTGCGGTGACTTCGGGTGGAGCCTGGGCTGCCAGGGCCGCAACGGGAGTAGATGTACCTGGCGCGCAGGACGCTGATCGTCGAGTCGAAGCTCTCCTGGAGGTATTTTCTCTTCGGGAGAGAAAAGAAAGATCTCCGAAGAGGGAAGAGAAGAGTCGCCGAGCGCTCCTTTAAGAACAAGGGAACCTCGAAGGTTCAGGGCCCTTTCTTCTAGCACCAATCTGTTGACGCAGAAACTGGTCATCGTTGGAGTCTGCTGGAGTTGAGGTCGATAAGGTCGCCGCCAGGGACCTGTAAAACGAAGTCCCATCCGGAGCCAGTGGGGGGTGGCTCCGGTAGGACCCTCCGACGCTCAAGTCAGCTCTGGCCAACAGGAATGGAGTGCTCGGGAATGAGTTCCGGAGCTTGGAGGAGAAGAGGAGAGCTTAGAGATAAGAGAGATTAGCATTAGCGTATCTGGGGGGTCCTTTTATAGTGGAGCTTGATGGTGACAGCCACAGCCGCGTGTTGGTGGGCCGCTCGAGGTTCGGCGGAGCCAGTCTCACGAAAAGATGCTGTGTGTGGTGGGTTGACGGTGACAGCCATCGCCGCCTGATAGCGGATTGCTATCGCTTGCGGTGGACTGATGGTGATGGCTGCAGAGCTTGCGGCAGACTGATGGTGATGGCTGCAGAGCCAGCCGAAGGAAGGGTTGAAGGCCTTCATCGTGTGACTATTTCGGAGGAGTTCGGGCTCCTGAAGAGAAAGCTTGGAAGGAGTTCGGCTCCCATAGGCGGCGGCCAAGGCTCGACCGCTGGGGAGTTCGGTAGGAACTCGGTCGGTGAGAAGTCCGGGCCAAAGAGGAAGCTTGGAGGAGAGTTGGGCTCTCGTACGCATCTGGCTGGAGGAGTGTAGCTAAGGTTCGGCTGCTGAGAGTTCGGAATGAGCTTGGTCGCTGAAAGTTCGACCGAGAGACGACCGCTGAGGAGTTCGACCTCTGAGAGGTCCGAAGGAGCTCGACTGAGGCCCGACCGCTTGGAGTCCAAAGAGCTCGACCGCTAAGTAGTTCGGCTGACTGTAGGAGTTCGACTAAGATCCGTCCGTCGAAGCTCTTCCACGGCTACATGTTGCATTAGGCCGAGCATCGAGCTAGACTTCGGCGGGAGCGGGATTTATCCCCAATAGAGGAGTATCATGATGTTGTCATGTCAGCATCTTATATGACTTTAGTTATGCCACATGAAACCAAAATATTATTTTTAAATAATAAAAAAATATTTTAAATTTTTTTAAAAAATAATATTTTTAAAAAAAAAATAAAAAAAGAATAAGAAATAAATAATAAAAGAATATTATTTTTAAAAATCTCAGTATATGACTTTAGTTGTACCACTTAGAATCAAAATATTATTTTTAAATAATAATAAAATAATATTTTAAAAAAAATTAAAAAATAATATTTAAAAATAAAAGTAGGAAAGGGATAAAAGATGAAAAATATTTTTTTAAAAAAATATTTTTAAAAAAAATAAAATATTATAAAAATAATAATATTTTTTTAAATACTAATTTATTTATTATTTTAAAAGATAACATATCATTTTTTTTAATTTTAAAATAATAATATATAAATTTATTTTTAAAAAAATAATATTTTTTGAGATCTAAATCGATCCATTGGATCAAATTAGATTAAACTTAATAAATTAATCATAAATAGAGCACAGTACTCTATCAATTTGAAAGCCAAATCTCTATATTTAATAGTCTTTGAAAATTTGGGAAAGATATAAGAAAAAGTGAGAGAGTGAAAGTGCGATTGGGATCAATGTTTGTTGAAAGAAAAGAAGAGCCATGGTTGGATGGCTGGAGGATGGGGTGGCACCGACGGCCATAAAAAAGATATGAGAATATGAAGAAAGAAAAAAAAAATAATAAAATATTATTTAAAAAAAAAGAAAAAAAAGAAGAGAGAGCTTCTCTCTCTTCCTTTGTGGTGGATCAATAACCAAGTGTACGTATAAAATATCTATGGAAATGCACTAACCATTTTTGCTTGCAGTCTCTAGTAGAGTTGTTCATTTAGTTTTAACCGATCCGATTTGATCTGAACTGGCCCGACCTGAAAACAGCAGAAAAATAAAAACTAAAAACCGACCCGAATAAGAAAGAAATCGAATCAAAACTGAATCGAGAATTTCGGCTTAATTTAGTTTGATTATTCATTTTATTTATTTTTTTTATTTTTAATTATCTATTTTTGATTCAATGTATTCAAATAATTATTATCGATTTATTGTTAGTTTGTTATATTATATTTAATTAAATTCAGGATCTATCGAATTTATTGATTGATAATTTCTTATATTAAAAATTAATAATTAATAAGTAATAGTATATTGATAATTGATAAATTATAAGTCGATAATAAATAAAATATAATACATAAAAAGCCACATCATCTATAATATAAACAAGCAATCAAGCATCATAATAAATTATAATAATAGATCAAATCTAAATATCTAATCATCCATTCATGTAACTAATAAGTTCTCAACATAAAACATATTATAATAAAAATCATGATTTCAATTTTTAGTTTGATTTTTAGATTTTTTGGTTTTTAATCAAATCGAATTGAAAATCAAAATTCTTAAAAATTCATACAAAGATTTGGTATTTTTGGTTCAATTTTTTGGTTCTTGGCTTCCGATCTAAAGCTGAATTATAGATAGTCATAGTCTTTGTAGGGTCTATTTAGCCAAGCTGTGAAAATCAGCTTATTTTGAAATTATTTTTTTTAAATGAAATTTTATAAAAAGTATCGTGAGAAAAAAGTAGTTTATATTTGGTAAAATATTTAATGAGTACTTTTATCAGTATTTAAGAAGTATTTAATAAATTTTTTAAAAAAAATATTTTTGACTATCAAATTACGAAAAAAAGATATATATAGATTTACTTTACAATTAATATTATTTAAATAAATAAATAATTTTAAATATTCATTATTATTAATTTTAATTTAATTAAAATAAAAAAAATAAAAAAAATATTAAAATTTTAATCAATATAAATACAATTGAATCAAAGATAATATATATTAAATATTTTACATAATTTTTATATGATAATATACATGTATTAAAATACATCAAATACATCATTTACAAAATAATGAAAGGATTATATGAAAATAAATATGAATAATTATGATAAATAATAATTTTAAATAAAAATATTTTTATTTTAAAAAAATTAATTTTTTACTTCTGCTTTCAAGGAGAAGCTCCAATTTTCTGCTTTCTCTCCACAGCAAAAAAATTATTTCTACTACCATTCAAAAATAAATTATTTTTTAAAATAAATTTAATCAAATATTTTTTTTTTTAAATAAATATATTTTTTAAAAATATATATTTTTTTTTTCTAAAAATTTGGTCCGGCCTATAGTCTCATACGAAGACAAAGCAGCGATTTGTATGAATCATACATGGTTTAGTGCCGGTGACCATGCGCCGGTATTTAATTTGTTTAAGCCTTTGTATTATTTTCCATTATCGTATCCACACCCAGACCGGCTTCTGTCGGAGCCTATAAGCATCTGACGTCCGATATTCCAACCTTCCCTTCCTCAACAACTGTCAACCATCGTATGCTCAATAAAAACTTTTTCGTTTCTTGGTTTTTTTTTTCACTGCTCCGACCTTTTTTTAACTGCTTCTGCATCATCCCAATTCCCATCCCACAACTTTCGGTTATTCCCCTAACCCAAACGGCTAGCTAACACTCTCTTATCCACCGTGCACAGCCGACAGACCATTCCGCCTAACCCGCCCAACTCATCTCTCCACGCATACCTCCACTGTTCCATCTCCTTTCTTTCGTTCTTTCTTTCTTTCTCAATCCCCCATCTCCTTCCTCTTCTGACCTCTCTCCTCACTTCCCTCCCGTCGTCTCAAAACACTATCGTATTTGCTTCTCTCCTCGCTTTCTTCTCCTAATTCCTTCTCCTTTCCGAGTTAATGCGCCCCCAAATCTCTCCTTTTTGATCCCCAAATCTAGGGTTCCCAAAACCCCATCAAAGCCCCTGAGATTTATTCCCCCCAGATCGCCGGGAATGGCTGCTCCTGAGATCCCGGCCTGGCTCAAGGGCCTCCCCCTGGCCCCCGAATACCGCCCCACCGAGACAGAGTTCGCCGACCCCATCGCCTTCATCTCGCGCATCGAGGGCGAGGCCGCCGCCTTCGGCATCTGCAAGGTTATCCCCCCGCTGCCCAAGCCCTCCAAGAAGTTCGTCCTCGCCAACCTCAACCGCTCCCTCTCCACCTTCCCCGACCCTGTCCCCGGCTCCCGCCCCGCCGCCACCGGCGACACCGCCGTCTTCACCACCCGCCACCAGGAGCTCGGCTCCCGCCGCACACGCGCGCCGGTCCACAAGCAGGTCTGGCAGAGCGGGGAGGTCTACACGCTGGAGCAGTTCGAGGCCAGGTCGAAGGCTTTCGCCCGATCGCAGCTTGGCGGGTTCAAGGAAGTCAGCCCATTGCTGGTGGAGGCTCTTTTCTGGAAAGCGGCGTCGGAGAAGCCAATCTATGTGGAGTACGCCAATGACGTTCCCGGGTCTGGATTCGCCGTGCCGGAGGAGCCCTTCCGGTATTACTCCCACCGGAGGCGGCGGCGGAAGAGAGGGTTCGACAGGGGAAGGGTTCAAGAACCGAAATTCCCGTGCCTGGCAGCTTCCAGTGAGGTCAGGCAGCAGTATGTTTCGATTGCTGAGAGCAGCGAGAGGGAGGGCACGGTCACTGGCACCGCGGGATGGAAGCTTTCGAACAGCCCTTGGAACCTTCAGGCGATTGCGCGCGCGCCTGGTTCGCTTACCCGGTTCATGCCCGATGAAGTGCCGGGTGTTACCTCCCCGATGGTTTATATCGGGATGCTGTTCAGTTGGTTCGCTTGGCACGTCGAGGATCATGAACTGCACAGCTTGAATTTCCTCCACATGGGCTCGCCCAAGACGTGGTATGCGGTGCCTGGCGAATATGCGGCCACTCTTGAGGAGATTGTTCGGGTTCAAGGTTATGGAGGAAATGTCGACCGGCTGAGTAATTTCTTAATATCTGATTTCTTTTGAGGAAGAGTAATTTAGTATATTCTTGGATTTCTAGATGCATTTATTTTTGTTTGTCTTGTGATTATCAGAGTTTTTCTTTGTTACAATTTCTTTCCCCCTATTTTCTTTTCTTCAGCGGCTTTTACTATGTTGGGGGAGAAGACAACTTTGTTATCTCCTGAAGTTATAGTGGCATCAGGGGTGCCTTGTTGCAGGTAGATTTTGCTTTCGTGTTATGTCGGTTTAGGTTCAACATTGTCCAAAAGTTTGATGAAAAACGTTTTCAAAGTTTCTAATTGCAACTCCTGTGAGTTGTAGCATTGGAGGCATAATTTTCTCTGGTTTCTTCTTCAGATTAGTCCAGCATCCTGGAGAGTTTGTTGTCACGTTTCCAAGGGCTTATCATGTAGGCTTCAGCCATGGTAATTCTTTCGTACATATGCTTTATTCTCATTATTTGAAACAATAAACTTTAAATTATTCTTTTATGAATCTGATTACATTGCATGCATTATAAGTTTGTAAAACTTTTTAGAATCTCGTTACTTCGTCATATCTTGGACACAAGTTGCTGTAAGTTGTTGGCACACTTGTTTAATTGAATTTTCATGGTGATTTTATTTGGTAGAAAACACTTCTATATCTGTTCGACTATGCACCCCTTTGCTATATCTGAACTAAAATAATATGATGTAGGCAAATGAACTAGTGAAATCCTTAACATCTTCCAACCTGTCACTTGTCAATTACAAGGTGCAGCTTATATTATTTCCACCGATATAAATTGATATAACCTGATGTGTTGGCCAACAAGACATCAGCATATTGACCAAGATTTTCCAATCATTTTTACTATCTTAAACGAGTTTTTTGAAGTAATAAAACTCATCTTAAAAAATGGTTGTCAATCTCAGTTTTTACCATGTTGGCTGAGATTTCAATGTCTCAGTGCCCATATATCAACCTCAAACTTCGTAATGTTGATTCTTTCTGAAGTTCCCACACCTTTTATCTTGGCTGAGGTAAATTGGGATCTAGGGATCAACCATGCACAAAGATATCTGATGTTACTTTGATGTTACCCTGCCCTTCATTCCCAGTTGAAAATACATCTCTGAACTTCAAGTCATTCTATATGAAAGAGTTTTAAAAGAAACACATATTGAAAGCTGTTAAACCATTTTTGCTGAGATCTAGCAGAATGTGGTGGCGTCACAAGAAAAGGGAGTCTTGGAGGGTGATTGGTACATGATTTGGGGAAGTGGAGAGATTGTAGGATGATCAACGCATGATTTGTGGAAGTGGACAGTGTGTTGAGATATAAGTACAGGAGTTCTAGATGATAAAAGAAAGGTGAGGAATCAGAAAGAGTGGGAGCCAGTCCACTTATGGTTGAGATCCCACAATTAGAGAAAGTTGAAAGTTAGCCTATTGAACTGTGAGTGACCCATGTTCGAATTGGAGACCCATGACCTAGCCACCACAGCAGTTCAGTAGTAGAGGTCACTGGGTTCAGAACATTGTATAAGACTATGAATAACAAATAAATTACAGTATGATTTTCATGAAAATTCAGTAAGCAGCCTCTACAAAACCAATTGCAAATTTAGTGGTGGTTTGTCTATACTCATGGTGGTCTATTCTTAGGTTAGATATTATAAGCATCATTCATCTTGAGCAGTGTAAATGAAAAATTTAAAACATCCATTTAACCGAAAATAGCAAAGGCGGTCCATGATTAATTAAATTTATCTACCCTTTAGAGAGTTTCCACCAAGAAGAAACTAATTTCCTCGTACTTGTTGATTCTAAGTGCACTTCTTACAAACTTACCTCCCCTATACTAGTCACAAAATCTTAATATTGTTTTGCCTTTTTTTGACTTCTTGGACCAGAAGTAATCCTTAACGTGATAAAGGATCAAAATGTTTGTGTATCATGTACGTGTTAGTCAGGGGCTGATGCAGAATGTATTCTATCTTAATGAGTTGACTTAACAATTACTAGCATAACATTTATGTGAGACTCTGGGAGATTATCACATGGACACCATTAACTGCTTCCTGATGGAATAAATGTTTGGGAAGCTCCAACATAAATTTAAACATTTATTGCAAGTATAGCAAAGTCCTCCATACTAAAGGAATATATGTTCATTCCCAACAAGTGGCAAATCCTTAGCGTGTGCATAGGCTATTTAAAGAAATTTTGCACAACTTGACGTGCAATATCAATAAATTAGCTAAACTAATAGCAATGAAGCTTTGAAAGCTGTGAGAAACCATATACTACTTCATGATACTATTTTGTCATTTTGGTAATATTCTAAATGAATGTTTGAGATGTTCAAGGTTTTTTACTTCAATGTGCCCACACCATATGAATACCAGTCTAGATTGATACTATGTGATAGAGTAGATGCTATCAAACTGCAATATGAACCCTTTTTATTGCATCGTATCTATTATCAGCTTAAGTTTAGTGGAATATAAGCTTCACTTCAGTCCATAAGTGTGATGATGAAGATGTTCTTTTCCATGGTTGCTGTGTTCATATTTTCTCTTTCGTCAAACATTAGGGAATGATGCACTATCTAGGAAATTTTCCTTGTAAGACTGCTGTACTTAGATGACAATCATGTAATCATCTTTTTGAATACTAAAAGAATACAATAAGAAAAGCATATGTACAACAATATTTACAAAATCGCTTCCAAAACCATTTCCAGTCTCCTATGACCACTGAAGACTCATAAGATAGTTATCATAACCTATTAATTAAGCAAGGTTAGTTAATTCATCAAATGATGGTAAGTCTAACATCTTGTTAGTGGCTCTTAAACTGGTTTAGGTGATAAATTCTTGTTGTCAAGGTCCACTCACCGCCTTATGCAAGGCAATTTGTTTGGCCAAGTTTCATTCATTCTTTCTTTTTTTCAATTATCTTTTCTTTACTGGTTGTCCTGATCATTTGTTGTTTGTGAAGAAGAATCTTTCAGGGAGACTTCTAAGTCTCTCTGGCCTTTTGATGATGAAAAGACTAGTGTAGTGTTGTCTGCCCATAATTATAAGCAAATCAAACTAGTGACACAGATTTCTTAGTCATTTAAGTTGTTTTTTGGTAACTTTTAAAAGGTTAGGAGCAAAATTATGGGATTCAATGTCTTAACATCTAACTGATATTAGTAGAATTAGAGACAATGAGTAACAGACTTGAAGATGGTAATACAGGGGCTATTTTACCCAAGATAGGTGCAAAAGGGGTAGGATGGAGATGGGGAACTGTTCATATCACTCATCATTAATTAGTTGGACTCTATCAGATTGAATGTTGTTGGATTCTTTTAGTGGAGGAGTGGACAGCAAGATAAATCGGCAAGGATTTGGTATAATATGGAGGAGAGGGAGTGGGATATATCCATGGTTTAGAGGAGAGGGTTTCACATTCATTTACTTGATTTTCAGATCAATAAATCTAATGATTTCAAGATAGGAAAGATCTTCCTATTAGATCATTTCAGAAGCAGCCCTGTTTTCTCATGTCTCATTTATATATATATTTATAAAATGGACCCTCGTTTTGTCTGGCTCTTTGGCTCATTTGTACCTTTTCAATAAAAACTTCTTTCTATATTAAAGTTATCATCTTTCCTCATTATCTAGTAGTATTCAAACTCTAGGGAAGTTTTATGAGTTGCTCCATGGTTGCATGTCTTTAAAACTATGGCCAATAAAATAGATGCTCTGCTCTAAGTCCGCATATTGGGTGGGCTTAAGATGAGGATATTATCAAATAAGCTTGGCCCAACAGCCTGACCTAAACAAGATGAAATTTGGCTTGTGAGATGTCCCATTTGCATCCTTGGACCAGCTGGGCATGTAGGTATGGTGGCATGCCCCTTTCTTACCTAAAAATTAACTTGTCTAGGAATTTGATGCTGATTTCTAGGGAGCTGTTTGGTTGATCATGAATTTCAATTCTTTCATCAAGCTTCTTAACTTAGAGTTCTTTTCTATTGCCAGCCTCATTTTATGGGAAAAGACTTATGATGATTAGGCACATATGCGCATGCACATGCATGCATGCACACACACACACAGAGAGAGAGAGAGAGAGAGAGAGAGAGAGAGACCTTCCATTATGTTAGACACTGGGGCAGTCAAATTGCATGATCAGCCTTGTGAATGTATCCTTTTATTTTTTTATGTTGTGTTCCATCTATTTATCAACTTACAGCTGCCTCATCATGTAAATTGTCATATGACTAGCATAGGATAGCTTAAGTAGGTGAAGATACTCCTGTACCATAGTTAAATTGACCACTTCTTAATATTTCCAAATTACAAACCAAAGGAACATTGTAAAGCTAACACGTGGGTTAATCTGACAACTTGTTAGGTGTGCTTGAGGAATGTGGACCAGACTGCATCATGGCCATCTACTTACATATAATGGCTTAGAAATTTTGTGAACAATTTGCTGCTCCTTAATTTAAAGAGCTTAGTTTTGCATGCAACTGAAGTAGTTATAATGTCAAGGATAACCCTGAGTGCATGCTTTTATGTATTTGACAAGTGAAAAAGTGGAATCATTTTTCAAATTTTCATATAAAAAGAGCAAATATGTAACTTGGTCAGGGAGCAAACTTTCTTTAGGTATCACCATTGTAGAGAAAGGATAAGATGTACCGGTAGTGTGGCTGCTGTAGTTTGTTTTTAATTTCCATGTAATCATGTTGCTCTACCTAATTTCCATCTAACTGATTGTTATTAGGAATTTGACCAAATTATTGAGTAATTACATCAGGTTGAGTGCAGTTAGTAAGGATCATATTTAAATTAATGAGATATGTGCTGACTAGCCAAGTAAAACAGATGGAGTAAAGCTTGTCACTTGTCAATTATGTTTATGACCTATTTCAGTTATTTGCTTTTTATGTGCTTTGGCTTCTATGTGTGTTTCTCACTTTCTTGTACTTTGGTATATTATTATGTCTTATTCTTTTGGTCATTACGTACAAGAAGGCAAGGAAAAACCCTTATCCTCAGTAATATTGCATTGACTTTCAATATTTTTTAGATGGAATAAGCTTTGTTGGTTTAGGGCTAAGTGTTCTATTGGAGTTAGAAATAACTTTTTCTCATAATTTGATTTCTTTGTTTTATGTTTGCACATGGAATATAGGATTTAATTGTGGAGA
The DNA here is from genome assembly GCA_006176705.1 of Cocos nucifera. Lineage (NCBI taxonomy): Eukaryota > Viridiplantae > Streptophyta > Magnoliopsida > Arecales > Arecaceae > Cocos > Cocos nucifera. The sequence goes on along the minus strand of QRFJ01001169.1, from coordinate 906,912 downwards.
AGCTGCCAATTTTGCAACTCCGCAATGGTTAAAGGTAGCCAAAGAAGCTGCAGTAAGAAGGGCAGCCATGAATTATCTTCCCATGCTCTCCCATCAACAGTTGCTATACATGTTAACAATGTCTTTTGTCTCTAGGTTAGTTTTCAGTCTTTTTAATTACACTGATGGCTGATAAGGTCAATTTACCTTTTTCTTTTCTAGTTGAATGCCTCTATTATTTGTTCTGTTACAATAAAAATGTGAAATTGCCGACAAGGGCTACATTATTCTGTCATTGCAAAATTACTTGATAACATCTTTTGCATACATGTTTGATTATCATGGCACACTAATTAAGCAATTCTGGTGCTCACGACTACATACCATCAATATTCTTACAATCCTCAGGTGGGATGGTCTTTTTTGAACTTGTGAAAAGACAGTAGTGTACAGGTATCTTTGGCACTAAAAATATGGTGCATATATTGGAACTAGTATTTATGGCTCATGATTAGTGACCAGGAGTTTCAAGATTTCACTCATGGGAGTCTATGTTTCAAGTAACTTGGAAACTGGCTTTTTTTCTCCTTTTTTGGAAAAGCAATTCAAATTTAGGACAACTAGCGTACTAAGGTTCAATAGGTCCTGTATTAATAAATTCCTCTTTTCTATTTTGGACTTAAAACCATGATCAAATGTATTAAGTTGTCAGATTTTAAAATATGATCGATAAAATGTTTTTTTTTTTTATTATGCTAATTTCTACCTTTTTACTTCTCTTCTTGATTTGAACCTCTGATATATAAAAATTTAGATGTAACTAATCGCAAAACTAAATAATATATGAAATAGGCGCAACTCACTCCACTTCCAGGATAATGTATTCTAACAGGATAAATAAATAGATATAAGATTGTAGAAGGTTTTATTATAATGATTATGCTAACAGAACTTAATTTAAATTATTACCATTACTCTCATAAGTCAATAAAATTATATGCTAAAGTACAAGGACAATTAATGGTGGAATATTGAAATGAATAATATGTCAAGTCTCTTTTCTATTCTATTTTGCGTGAAATAACTAATAGAAACAAAGTTGAAGTGTTGTGTATTATCCCGGTGCAGGCACTTGCGAACAGTGTCATATAAAACTGTATGATGTTCTTGATGGGCTTGACAACTCCTTTTAAAGAAAGAGTTTGCCATATTCTGCTAATTACCATGCACTGATGCAAAAAGATACATGAGCCCGTGAAAAAAGACTTAGAATACAGTGCTGGACATCAAATCCATGGTATTATGAGCTATTTTATAAGTAACAAACAACATCAAAACCTCATGTTTGACCAGTCCAGACAAGTCAGATGTGCATGCTGATGTTAGTAAGCAAAAACGGAAGTATGGAAAATGCCAAACACAGAATTAGAATATAGTATTGTTAAATGAACATAAAATGTTAGGATGGTTAACCATGTCAACCATGATACACCCAGTGGAGAAGCATTGACTAAGATATCTGAAGTCATATATTGACATTTATATTATTCATTAATACTTTTTATGTTTTCATAACTGAAAATTTCTCAAAATGACAAGTCAGATCATCCTCACGTTTTGAATTTCCTTCGTTACTTATGTTATTGAGTGGTTAAGCTAATCAAATCCAGATGTCATTATTTAGTAACATCTATATCCCACTCATGAAATGTTTGGATTTTTTTCTTGCATGTCTAAGATCAAATTATTATTGTATATAATTTCATCAGTGATCTTGTACCCTTGTTCTTATTGGATAGGTTACAACTACTTCTGTGTTAATTTTTGCTCCAATATTAGTATGTTATATATTACTTCATTGGCAATTTGAAATGTTTATCATGATTTTCTATGAAAAAAAATTAACCTAGTGGATGATTTTAGACATGTCAGTTTCTTGTTGATGCATGTCAATCCTTGTGCTTTTAAACAATTCTTGTTTTCCATTGTTGGTGTCCATACGTTAATGGAGTGGGCACCTAATCATAATTTTTTCTCCAGTTTGAATCTGGTGGAATTATTTTAATGCCAGAGTTCCTAGAGAATTATTACCAGGTGTACGAAGTTCACGCCTGAGAGATCGTAAGAAAGAGGAAAGAGAAATTCTGGTCAAAAAAGCATTTCTGGATGACATGATGAATGAAAATCGTCTATTATGTGATCTTCTTGCAAAAATATCAATTCCTCATGTGGTGTTATGGGAACCTGAGCTGCTGCCTTTCCCATGTTCTGTTCACCAGTCATATTCTTCCATATCTCGTGAAGCACATGGGTTGTTGGTTGATGATGATTGTGGGAAGGCTCAGTCTCAACTCAGAGGAAAAAATTCTTTTGACTGCAAGGAAGATGATTGTTGTGTTGTTGATGCAGATAAAGCAGAAGCAGATGTTAACAGCATATCATATCAAAATATATCATCTGAGTCACAGAAGAATACTTGCCATCCTGATTGCAAGAGTTCTCAGGGGGAAGTGATGGACAGCGTTGATGTTGATGAGGATGATTTACCAGTTGGTTTGCATGTTGATTCAGGATCATTGGCATGTGTTGCTTGTGGAATCCTTGGTTATCCATTTATGGCTATCTTGCAACCTTCTGAAAAAGCATTAAAGGAGCTTTTCTCTTCAAATTGTGAAGAATCTGACCTGAAGTTGGAAAAATCAGAGTCTTCAGGTCAACCTCTGCATCTACCAAATACTGAAAATAAGTTTTATTCAGGTAACTCCACCATCTGACATATATTTTCCATGGAATAGCTGTTGGAGTTCTATTGAAGTAGGCATTCAGGATAAAATGCAGGCAAAAAATTTATACCATTTTCATATGCCGAGAAAGTTCCTAAGGATGGTTCAACTAATGGTTCCCTTCTAGTGCGGGAATCTATGTCATTAAAAAGGAAAAAAACATTCGTAAAGATTTGTTCTTTTGGGTGTTAGCAATAACAATCAATCCTTGCATGCATCTTCCGAATGGATTCACAAGCACATCTTTTTTCCAGACATAATAGATGGGGACTAGAATGCATTTATGATATATGCAACCAATCCATTTCTCTTGTTGAATTTTTCCTCCCCTCTTTCTGTACATTCACCAACATTAAATGAGCCTTATGTTTCAAATCTTTTGTTCTGCAACCAAAACTTGTTTATTGTCTCTCGAAGATATTATTAGAGTGAGCTCTTTCTACAAATTAGCCTGAGAAGAAGATTGTGATCCATCATTAGTAAGAAAACAAATGCTTTCAATTTGCATGCTTAAGATTGTAAGTTTACCACAAATTTATAATGTTACTGTTGAGGTTACCTTTGATCAAGTAATTCAACTACTTATTACTTCAGACTTGTGATATGAATGTGTGTAATATATGTATAAATATGCTCACCAGCATAAATATATTGTTTAGTAGCTTATACTGTTTTGATTTTGCTTTGCAGATTTAGAACAAAATGGCATCAAACCTGAGGAGTGGAGAAAGGCAGATTTAACATGCAACTTATCTCCTGAACAAAGTGGCCATGCAAGTGATGCTCCAAGTGCTATCAAGGAACCTTCATCTTGTTCTACGAAAGTGCCAGAAGTGTCTTGTGAATCAATTGTTCAGACTAGAGCTGACAACAGATTCGTTACCAGCATTTTGTCCAATAATTCTGCAAATGATATGGAATACCTCCATATGTTCAGTCCAATGGAGCATCTAGTAGGTGAACAGAACCTGCAAAGTGAGAACACTGTATGTACTTGTAGAAAAGAGAGTGTGTGTCAACATTCAATTGAGCTACATTCTTTTGATAGAGAGAAGGAATATGATGGGACTGCACACATGAAGACTAATGCGATACCTCAAAATGATTTATGTGGCTCTAACCCTTCTAGTGCAAAGCCTTTAAATAAAACAGAGAGGCTACTTGGCGCGACAGTGGCAAGGTGTTGTCATGAGAACACAAAGTGGAATACATCTAGTGCATTTCTAAGATCGCGAATCTTCTGCTTGCAACATGCGCTTGAGATTGAGGAGTTGTTGCGGTGCAAAGGTGGTGCTCAAGTGCTCATTATTTGCCATTCAGGTATGAAGTCATATAACTGATACCATTTACATTATTCACCATTATTGTCTAAATTTTACTGTATTTATCTTGTTATGTAACCATTACTACATGTTTCTGCTTCCTTTTATTTTAAATATTATAATTATGTTTTGATGCATTAAAAGCTATTCGTTTTGATTTCCTTACACGGTTGGAGCCGTAAATAGTCCTGCATGTTTGGATCATATATTCAAAATTGCATTCTTGTCCACCTTTTCAGGTGAAAATGTGATTACTGTTCTAAAATGTCTTCCAGTTGTCAAGGTTTTGTTAGTTGTCTTATTCATTTGCAGAAATGAGGTTGACTGTTACTTTAGATTCAATTTTGTCTCATTTGCATATGAATCCGAAGCCAGGCTGACAAACTGCCTCCATTGAACCTCAAGATAGCTTTTCCAAATTCATGTAAGCTGAAATTTAATGGTTTCTTATGTCGATCTGAGCTAAATTACTTCTCGTTGAAATACATATGCTGTATTTTGTAGGAACCAACAACATTGCCATTAAACCATAAGCATAACCATCTAGCCTTCTCCCAAAAATTTAGAGTGGGCTTCAATTTTGGATTTTGGATACATTTTCTAGTTTTTAACATATTTTTGTGACTGTCTGTCAACTTGATATCAACACCTCCACCTTTGTTGTCCAGGCTTGGGACTGACCATGGTGGTGTTAATAACATTGCAATTTAATAGAGAACCTAAGTTTGAACTGCTTAAAAATTACTAGCTTTTTCGTGCTATGATCGAACTTAAATACAGTTTGACAGGATCTAACGGGGAGAATATATTTGGTGAGGCATTTGCACTTTAATTCCAACATTTATATGTATTCATCAGCTATATTGGTTGCCTCAAGTTTGGTAGAACTATATGTTAATTGTTAAACATTGTCAGTTTTGTCTAAAAGAATTATCATTTAACTATGTTTTGTTTGGGTTGTCCATAGTATCTTCAGCATAATAAATTAGCTAATGGACAGGGTTGGCAATTGGACGGGTTGGGTCAGGTCAAAAAACCCTCAACCCTTACTGAACTCCCTTATTTTGTATGGAGCCACAGCAACCTGCCAACCTAATTAGTGCTTCACTTCTCAATTATATGTCTTAATAGATAAAAGTAAAATGTGAACTGGAATAAAGGATTTACAATCAGCATCCAAATAAAGTGAGAAAGCTGGAATAAAAACTTATACAGAAGAAAATGTGATAAATCTTAAACAAGCCATTCCTTGAATTTTATTTGCAATTATTTTTTTATTGTCCTAAATATTAATTGTGCAATTACCCCTATTGTAGGGGTTTGGGGATAAGTTCCAAGAATTTGTTCGATTGCCTTTGATCCATTGGATTGGAAGGGTCAAACCCATACTGGACCTGTTTATAATTGGGTTGTTTGTCTTGGCTAACCCATACCAACCCAATTTATAGAAAACCCACTCCGTTACACCCATTTATTTAGGGTGTATTCAGGGGTTTAGCATGTCTGGGTCTAAAATTGCCACCCTGTTAGTGGAACATGATATTGACGTCTTGTGATCAGGGAACTTATTGTAGAATCTGTTATTGATCTTGTAGGAACAAGTTTTAAGCATATGTTTGCGGAATGTGAGAGTAATATCCTGTGTGTGAGATCATATTGTAGAATTAACTATTGATGTGCTCACAAAGTTATATTACCATTTAAAGAATGCACTTGTGGACATGTGGTGCTTGTGGTAGTGGGATGAATTAATAGTGGGAGCACAAAGTGACATTGTAAGAACCTTTGGAAGTGGGGACATTTAACATTTGTCTGAATTTAGCGGTGATAATCATGCCAAATATATTACATAGTGTTCTTTGCAGGCCATATTTTAATATTCACTTAGCTGGGACATAAACATAAATGAACATAATATTGTTAGAATAAAATTTGATTGAGTCTAGGTAGTTTGTTAGAACAGGTAACCATAATATCATTTCAGACTTTTAGAGCTATCCTGAGATGGATGAATCTTCTTGCATATATTGGTCTGGAGGTAATAACCCAATCTTTATACTGCCTATGATTTTCATGTAAGACACTTTCTGGTATAACAAACCTCTCACAGTTGATTGTTGCAAGAAACAAATGCAACTATAAAGCAATTCACTGTGGATGGTAGTTTAAGATATACATGTTATGTATGCTTGTGTTCGAGGATGGACCAACAGGCTAAACAATGTACAAACTGAAATGGACAGGTTTCAGTTAATCCTTTTGTCCTATGTGTATTGCCTTAAAACTTTTCAACTTGGATGGTTCATGACCCACGGACCATCAACCATCTGATTTATTTAGCAAGGAAAACAACAGGCTTTCTCATATGCTGAGTGGCTGTACGGTTGCATCATCTTTTTTATTTTTGTCAAGGTTTTGGTAGATCTGATATTCTTTACCACAGACCAGTCTGATATTTACTGTTATGATAAAAATGACAGCCTTTATCTGCCTATTTAAGCTTTTGATGAATTTTTTACCCTTTCTTTTTCTGGAGTGAAGTTTTGGCAGTTGGTGTTAGCCATTACAACAGGAAATAGCAGACTAATAATCACAGCATTATTTGATTGTGTTATTCAGTGCTTATGAAATAAGATATACTGTTTTAGCTGATGTGGATATTTGATTTTAAAAGTATTATGTTAAATTAAATGAAAATGAAAGGGTCAATGGCCTGTTATGTATTGGCTGTTTTAATGATATTGCCACACATGATAATGTCCTAGTTAAATGCCTCAATAATCCATGCAAAGTAATAAAAAGCTAAAGATAATCTGCTTTAGTTTATGCACAATTTTTATTATTAAGTCTATTATGATTCTGTAATTAGTCTACAATTTTAACCAGAAGGCATGCTTAAATAGGTGGTTCCTATGTTAATAGAAAATGAAAAATATGTTTAACTGTAATTGTGTCTTTTTTAATCCAATTTTGAAATTTTAGTTATAAGAATTTTTTTTTGTTGATTGAAGTTTACTTGGAAATACTATGTATGTGACACATAGACATATGAGGAAATCATGTGAAATTGGTTAATGTTGGTTATGCTTTGGGGAGATATGTTGATTGGTCCCCATACTGAAACATAACCAATAATGATTTCAGATGAATGAGTACTTACCGAGGCTTTTTTTTCCTTCTGACCTGTTATATTTTCAGTGAGAAAAGTAGAAAAATCTTTCTTGTCTATCCAAAACTTCCCGAAACTGGAATAATCTAAACTATATGACTTTTTTGCCATGCTTCTTAGACTAGTTAACAGACATTCTTAACCTAGATCTTTGGCATTTTTGTGGAAAAATATGAGTTTGGCAATAAGGGAACCATCTTTAGACCATGTTAGATCGTTTTGAACACAAGTTTTCGGACAATGTTAGCTACAAGCTTAGGTATTAAAAAATAGTTTGAGATATCAAGCCCCTGAAATCGTGTACAAAAGTTCCTAAAGGACTCATTTGGTTCAAGGGAAGAGGAGGGGTAAAAGTGTGGACAATGAGAAAATGAAGAAAGGCCTAATGTTTGGTCGGAGTTTTCTAAGGAGAGAGATGAGAAATTAGCATTCCGATAGGAATAAGATTCCCAGAATTCATGGGAAAGAAAAACTTATGTGAGACATTGGAAAGTCCAATTCCCACTGGCCGGAGATTTGGGTACTTTTTTTCCAAGTGCGCCCTTCAACTTTTAGATAGAATGGGGGTAAGGTCTTTTTCTTTATTAAGGGCATAATTGATATTTTACACAAATTTTCTAGGAACATAGATGCTCAATCAAACATATGCTATTTTGGAATGTGTCACTTTACCATAGTTAACCAAATACACAAAAACCATTTTCTCAGGTATCATATACTCAGGCATCAGCTTCCTAGGAAAAACATTCCAATGAGGAAAAATTCTTCCCACAAACTAAACGATTCCAAAATGAAGGACATAATATTTCGAACCACATTGGCCACAAATCAAGGTAGTTGATTAAACATGTATTAGTTAATAAAAAGAACAAAATATTGTGACAAGTCATGAGAATTACTCGATAATTCATAATAATTTGGATAGCATATAGTTGAAAATCATTACTTGAATAAAGATGTCACACTACAAAAGTGGTGTCAAGTATCAATTCTTCTGGCTGATGTAAGTGGGATGTTCAATTTTGAGGGTGCCAGTAAATGTTGTGCACATGTTATGTCATAGTTGTCTTGTGCCAAACATATGTCAGTAGTGTATTCAAGAGCATCTACATTCTGCAATTATAAATCCATATAAAACCAAAGGAATAGGTAACACTTGCACAAAGGGCCAGGTTATATTTTAAACAAAATTAGCTTCAATAGTAGAATATTTACTTGCATCACATGATTTTCTTAGAATGTTGCGATGCATTAATGATGGTTCAATACATGCAATTACATCATTTTATTGTTATACCACAAATAGACCAGTCTTCAGTTTGGTGACCCCTATCCTACATTCAACCTAGACTAACCAGGGCACACCCAAAGCTTGTATAGGCCTAAATTTGGCACATGGATCAAGCATAGGACTGGCTAAATGACAATTAGCATGCACATGTGCTGTGCTTTAGGCTTAATTGGTGCTGATCATGGATTGAGATGAGGTTGGAGATAGAGAGGGAGGTGTTATTGGTGGTTAGAGTTTCATATTGGGAAAGCAAGCACTACCATCCGTGGTTCGTTGAATTAGTACTGGGGCTCGTATCAGTGGCGAACAATTCGGTACGTTATGGACCCATATTGTGCCGTCCCAACTCTCAAGGCATACCGGCATAGGGAGAGGAGGGGGGGGGGGCAGAGGAGGAGAGAGAACCCTAAACCTATGAAAGTGGGGGTTGGAGAGGTGTGAAAGAGGGACAGGGAGAAGGCGGAGGGGGGAGAGAAAAAGATTGAGAGAGAGAGAGAGAGAGAGAGAGAGAGAGAGAGAGAGAGAGAGAGAGAATCATGTTGCCATTGTCATCCATCATCATAGAAGAGGAAGAGGAATAGAGTTTCCATCCGAGGCAAAGGCGAAGCACGCTGATTGAGTAGGGAGAGGAGACGTCAACATGGAAGAGGAAGGCTGAACAGGATTGCTGAGGCATAGCTAGAAAAGGTGGTTGCATGTGTGTGCCACACGTGCAGAGAGAGAGAGAGAGAGTGGCCCATTTGATGCTTCTACCTTCATACTTTCCTAGTTTGTCTGCAATACATCTTCTGTATGATGTGATCTTGGATAGACTAATTCTTATTCTCCTTTTCTATCAGGTTGGATTGATTTAGCTGCTAGTTGTCTAAAATGATTAATGATAGCTGGATTAAAGAGATGCTATTGACATTTGTCTCCTCTTTATATGCCTTCTACTCATAACCAATCTGAATTGAGTTAATCCACCACACTAATGGTCCTCTTGATCTAAGATGAATTTAGAACCACCATCGGACTGGTCATATCAGTTGAGATTTTGCTTGTCACTCTAGTAGTGCTTTCTTGACGAAATTTAAATAATGCCAATCACATGGTATCATTTGCTTATAAAAGCAATGGAAGACACATGATAGGCATGTGTTTCCATCATTGAATAGTTCTTCAATTTCTTAAAACACATGCTCTTGCTTAATAGATATTAATCAATTGCCCCAAATTACTCAACCGTACTCAAATCAATGAACATAAATGAAACTTGTTTGATAATTATGTTTTAAATCTCAAGGAAATGACTGTGTATCAGTTGGTTAGAGCATTTAGTGGGTCTTTTGCAGTTGGAGCAAGTTATCTAGCGACAAGATATGTTTAAAGAATGAAGTTTAAGACAAGGTTTTAAATCCCATGGGATGGGACTGTCCCGATTTTCTGATGGAATGGGATGCATTGTTGTATTGCCCCGTCCCGACACTTAGGATAGAGGATGTCCCAAGACGTCCCGATTGGAATGCTGGGACACTAGTTAGATGGCTTGTTCCAATACATGGGATGGTACCCCATCTCGATGTTCTGCTGGGACCTGAATCCTTGGTTTAGGATTTGAAGCAATATCTTAGTGATCCAAGAGGCTGTTAGGCTTCATTATGTCCAAATTTTGGTGATAAAATGAATCACTCTTCTACCAAATGGATAATCTAAGAACAATGGGAATGCTGGCATTGTCACCATCAAGGATCTCTTGAGCTTCTCTCTCCCAATAGTGTTTGACTTGAAACTTTCAAGCAGCTGGAGAAGTTATCATTAGATAACCTGCTCACCCTCTTAACAAATTGCTTATACTGAATTAGAGGTGCAATCGAGCCAAGCTGAGTCAAGTAACTGGAAGCTCGAGCTCGACTCGACTCAACTCAATACTTGGGCTCGAAACTCAGCTCGAGCTCTACTGAGCTTTAATATCCTAAGCTTGAACTTGGCTCAATGAAAAATAGATAATGCTCGAGATCAACTCGACTCAACTCAAATATGAACTGAACCATACTCAAGCCTAAGTTTGAGCTCAAAATCGAACTTTACCTTGCTAATAATACATATATTAATATATATTATAAATAAAAATAATATTATTAAAAATATATATAAATTCGAGTAGGCTCATGAGCTTTTGAGCCGAGTATCCTGCTACTTGAGCTTGACTCGAACTCGATAAAAACCGAGTTGAGTTGAGCTCGAATAGCTCGCGAGTAGCTCGACTCGTTTACATCCCTATACTGAATATGGCAGTTGTATCTTTCTTTTTATCCGAACTTTTCCTTCTGCATCACTAGTCCAGTCCTCTCTAGATGTAGATCCAATACAAGTAACATATTGGGTCTTTTCTCAGTTGCATATTGCTATATGGACTACTATGCGATGCAAGGTTTGTCATATTGATCAGTATCATACTGTACCGATCGTACCATACTGTACAGGTACCAAACCGGTATTCAATCTTATATCATACTAAGTATGCTTCTCCATCTCATATCGTACTGCATACCGATACTATAATAGGATGGTATTGGTATGGGTTCGGTACCGAGATGCCGAACTTTGGTGTCCAAGAAATAGGATTCAAAGACAAAACTATATATAATATTATATCTGATATGCATGTATATCATAATTTAGATTTATTAATAATCAATATTGAAAATGATAATAATTAGAGCAACAAGTTACATATGCACCTAAAGAACTTCTATCACTGATCATGCCAAATGCCAAACAATTGAATGGTTAACCCAAGTTTATGTCTTGATGATTCAAATGGCCCGTCATAACAAAATTCGAAATAAATTTTAAAACAAGGCTTATGTCCTGTAGTTACATACCCAACATGTGATGCTTTTTTATTATGTTTTTTGTTTTTGGAGATCAGCAGCATCTAAAGCATAAAAAAAGTTTAGATTCAGTGATATTTTAGCTTTGAGCAATCGATGTGTCCTAATGAGTCAGTGCATTCAAGTTACTCTTAATGTGCATCCCTGAATCAAGTTTGATAGACCATATGGTAACTAAGACAAGTTTGTTAAGCAAGCTAAGCACCTAAATAATAGTCTATGTTCCACTAAACAAAAAAGTCCTGACTAAGCAAAAGGTCCATTCATTAAAGCTTGAGAACTGTGCATGGTTCATGATTGCATAATCCTGGGGTCAGTCTGATATTGATGAATTGGTTTATTTATGGAAATCTAACTGAGCATTGCTGATGTCATGCGATAGGAACTTTTTGATATATCCTTATGTGTGATTAATAGTTCTATTATTTTAGCCAAGCTCATCTAGGGTTGTGTCTCTTTATTTATATCCCTTGGTGCTTGTGCATCAATGCATTAAATTAACCCATTCGATATTATAGTCAATGCCTATGTTGCTCAGATGCTTGTAAAGATGTCTGCATCAGGCACTGCTACATGGTGTCAATCTTGAAGCCCAAAATGATAGGATTTGATTACATGGCTATAATTCTGCTGATAGGCACATGTTTAGTTTAAGTGTTTGGTATGCATATTATAGAACAGAACTACAATATCTGAAAAACAGAATCTCGTATGTGTCTGTGAAAGATCTCTTTAATTATGCAGATATTTTGAATTAGGATACTATTATACTAATTTTAGTGACTCAACACAACCCTTTGACTCTTTCAAATTGATACAACTCAATAGGGTCAGTTTGCACATGCTAGCTCATAACTTAAATTCCTAAAGTAGATCTGATTAGCTGTCTTGATTTCTGTGATATTTTCAGCTTTAAGGTTTCATTTATTGAGTGAGTCTAATCTCGTGGCAGACACATTTGAAAAACAGGAAGGTACATTTGATTGGATTTTGAATATAATCTCATGTCTAGTCTTCAAATATATCAACAGTATCTTGGTCATTGTCACCCTAAGCCCTAGGGTTCTGAGTTGCTAAGATCTTTTAAAAAAAGAGGATGTTACTACTGATGTATCAAATGCCTTTTCTTTATTTAGGTCCTAAGTGAATCCAAGATATACCCCAAATATGTTTTAGTTGCATTTTTAATATATTACCTTAAACATGCTGGTTGATGGTACACTGTAGTTGATATTCAGTTAGTTATTTTGATTGTTTTAGTTTTGTGTACAACAAAAAACGTGAGCATGCAAATGTCTATGATGATCTTGCTTTAGATACCAAGTTTCTCCCTGTAAATTATGAACATTTGCATGGCTGACCAAACCACATAGGTGAAACAGCGATGAGCTTTTCCTGGTTTTAGTTTTACATGAGTTGAAATCTGTCTACAATGTGAATACAGATTTCTTTTTGCAAATTGCTTCTTATTAATTGAGATTTAGTGGACACGATTTCATATAATATTTACTGATTTGATCATTGTAGACTATCTCAAAATAAAGGCACTTGCAATATCAATTGCTGAAGATATTGGTATTCAGTTCAATTGTAAAGATGCTCCACTTGAGAATGCCTCTCCACCAGATCTGGAGTTAATCAACACCTCAATAGATGATGAAGAGCATGAAGAAGATGGCAAAGATTGGACCTCAAAATTGGGTGTGAATCTAAAATACCGCATCAAGCTAAGAAAGCAGCAACCATCAAATCAAGAACAGGTTGCAAATCAAGAATGGCTTGCATTACCTTTGGGTGGAATCTTTTCCAATCCTTCAATGGTTTCACCTATTTCAAATCTCAAGTGGCTTTGCCGGAAATCTCGCAGCCAGTATAAGGTAATTGGTACCATCCCGTCAAAATCACACATTGATGTAAATACTGAGAAGAGCGAACCTGTAACTGAAAATCCAAATGTCAATCCTGCCAATGAAATTCAAGTTTACAAGAGCCGTAAGAATGAGAGAAATGACATGGCTAGTAAGCTTCGTGCTTGTCCTAGAAAAGATGCACCAAAAGAATTGGATGCTTACAATGATGTTGCAATGGTTAATAGGGATGATCATAAAAACACAGCTGGCCATACACATCAGACTGGAAGAGTGGTAGATGTCAGTACTGATAATTTGCTTACTGTCCCTATTCTTTTTGTTGAATATCCTCGAATGCATCGAGATGGTTGGCCAACAAAGAAAATTAGCACAGAACATATTGTTTTGGACTGTCTAAAATCTCGTAATTTGTCTGTACCTGTTGATTCATCCATTGTATCTTGTGAAAATCCACCAAAGATCCATTGCAGCAAGCTAGACAATATAATGATTGTTTCTGATCCTGAAAAGCTGGAAACTTCTCATCCATATTTCAATGTGCCAATGCTGGAGTGTTCAGATTTGGGGCAAGGGGGTGTAGAGGGATCTATGTCAAGATGTAAGGCTGGTAGTTTGGAGAAGTCCAGATTTGAAGTGAATATGGTGATGTTGGAAGGTGAATATTCTGAAGTTCAAAGAGAAGAAAGAGTGGTGGATGAAACTAACTCAGAGCATGAAATGCATGGAACTGTAAAACCTGTTTGTGTACCAACTTTAAGAACTTTTGATAGGTCTGAAGATCAGCCAGATATAATAATGGCAAATATATCTAGTTTCGAGGGCAGTCCTGGTGTGTCTTCAATGTCAGAAGAGCAGTTAAATGTTCCATTTTTATCATCCAATAGTTCTGAAGTGCATCTTAATATTGTAGCCTTGAACAAATCTGTGCCAAAGAATGTAGGTGCTAATTCAGCAGAAGGTAATATTGAAATACAGGAAGAAGTTCCAGCTGCAAGGGAGGATATTCTGCGGGATGATGTGGCTAGTGGGAACAAAAGCCAGTTTACCGTTGACAACTCAGTCATCAGAAGTTCTCAAATTCAGCAGCAAGCCCGCTTGGCAAATGATACAAAAGCAAATTGTGAGAATATTGATTATTTAAGATCAGAATATCATTCTGTTACTACAAAACCTGTAATCGATGATTCAAGGACTTCAGCGAATACTGGTTCTGTTTCAGTGGTTGATGTCTTGGGAGTGCAGGAAGCCATTGAAAGCACCAGAGACATGACTCTGAATGTGGCTAATGATAACTTCCCTCAGAGTGTAGAAAGACACAATAAGACTCCAACCAGAGTTGATCTCATACATTATGTGAGACGCAGAAATAAGAGAAAGCGAGAAGCAGAGCAAATAACAGAAAGTCGCAATAGCTGTATAAGCTTTGTGCGTAGCCCTTGTGAAGGCTTGAGGCCAAGAACTGGGCGGCCTACAGCTTTGATGTCTGACATGAGTATCATGGAGAAGAAGGCTACTCTGACGGAGGCAAACAAGAGGCCAGAGAGATCAGTTGTTCTGAAGGGCAAGGAGGCCTTCAAGTGTGATGTTGAAGGGTGTCAAATGAGTTTTAGGACACGGGGAGAGCTCTCACTCCACAAGCGCAACTGTTGCACATACGAGGGATGTGGGAAGCGATTCCATTCCCACAAGTATGCGATGCGCCACCAATGTGTCCATGATGATGAAAGGCCCCTCAAGTGCCCTTGGAAGGGTTGTAACATGTCCTTCAAGTGGGCATGGGCCAGGACAGAGCACATTCGGGTTCATACAGGAGAGCGCCCCTACAAATGCAAGGTCTCCGGGTGCGGGCAGACATTCAGGTTCGTGTCTGATTTCAGTCGTCACAGAAGAAAAACTGGCCATTATGTGAATTCTCTTGCCAGATGATTATTCTCTTCTTTTTAGGATTGAGGGTTTGGTTCTGGCTGCTGAGGGTTTCTTTCAGTTATGGAGGGATAAGTCCTTCGTAACTTTTGGGTAGTTCTAACGTTCCTTTTTCTTTGAAGATCAGCAAAAGACAATCCAATTAGAATTCAGATTCACTGATTGGGTGTAGATTTGTACAGACTGATCCCCTGAAATTCTGCAGTCCTCTGCTGTCACTGTTAATTGAATGTTGAAATCAAGCTTGTCAATTCATTACGTTCTAATATTTAGTATTGGTCTCTGTTATATCTGTAACTTTCTTTTGCTAATTTCACATGTTTTGCTGGTGAAGTCACTGAAGTCGATAAGCATAATGACCGCGGCTGTTAATTGGGCCACGATCTGTTTCTATCCCGGCTTCTTTTTCTCGTACTTAGAACGCGGTATATTACCTTGTCACTGGTTGAGTGAAATTTCTTGATTACATTCTTAACTTGACTTCCTTCTGCATGGTTAAAAATGGGGAAAATTAGAACGGTCCTGATCACTTTGTTTGGTGCCCTACGTGGCCTCTTTGCGGTAACCTTTTGAAAAGGGTCATGTTTGTCTAAATGGTCGGATTATCTTTCTTTTAAATATTTCGTGGCAGATTGGATGGTGTTATCAGATGGGTACTTCTGATTACCATATATTGCACTTTCTTTCTTACTCAGCTGAATTGTGATATGGGATGCAGGAATTAATTCAGGATATGCTGACATATTTAGCATAAACGTCAGAATGTTTTTATTAGGTATGGCAAATTTGAATGCACCAAATTCCGGGAAAAGCACCTCTGTGCATACATGAATGCATGTGGAGACCTGTGATTTTCATGTATTTAATTTTTGTCTGCACCCATGTAACATAAGCTTGTGTTACTGCATGTATTTATGCACGCTGCATGCACCTGTATGTATATAAGCATGTACAAATACTTAGTGCATCAAATTACATTGTAAAAGAAAAAAATGCGAGTAATTATTTGCTGCTTCAACCGAAATTGGATGCGTTTTATTCTGTCATTGGACTCGCAGGGTTCTGCCAATCATCATTCATTTGGCTTCTCATATGCATACCATAAGCTCAATGCTAGCGTGCACGTGTCGATACGCAAACATACATTGCGACGGAAGGCTTATATGATTTCTTGCTCAAATTTTAACTGAGTAATTTCTGAAAAAATTTTAGTTAAGCAACTACGTACATTATGGTAAGTGGATGGTGGATATCCGATGGTGTTATCTATTGCGCTTCACAAGCTCATCGGGTGTTGGTACCTCCTGACCGCCTTCCCTATTGTTGAGTCCTAGGTTTACCCTTATGCAAGCTATTTCAGCAACACCTAATCGTTCACCCCAGAAGAAAAACATAATCAACGAGAGTTCGCTATTTCAGTAACACTTGATCAACAGAAAATATCAGGTTGCTGTAGATGGCTCAGAAGGCTTGCGGCATGCTGGTTACTAGTTTAATGTTACTACCAATGTGTCTCATTTAGACCGGGAACTTATCCATATTACTCTCCATAAGGTTCGTTATTTAAGAGTTCTGCAATGAAAATTGTAGTCTACATTCCACGGGGCATATCTATAATAAAGGAAATAAAAATTAAAAATATATATATATAATAATGATTCTAAAATATATGTACAAGTCCCGGCATGGGAATGCTGAAACTAGTTCAATTTAAGCATAACCATATATAGACAAAACCCCAGGCAAACATTTACTAGATTATTTTTTTCACGTGCGGCACACGTAATCATTCAGATCCAAGAAAACCACCTACACGGGCCGTTGGTTGTCAGATTGAGCATGATATGTGCCACTGCAACCTGGTCAGGCGTTGGAAAAATATTGGAGATTAGAATAAAAAAAAACAAGCCAAATAGATTTTAGTCTCGAAATGTATGTCATACGTGTCATATACAAGCATACTAATTATCATCATATTCCTTGAGAATTGAGAGGAATTCTTCACTTGAGCTTTGATTTATTAAAAATTAAAACTTCATGGGCAGCCATTGCACACTTACCGAAAAGGATAAGATCACCAACTTAATTACCATCCTAGAATCCTAGGTAGGACCTGAAGCAAAGCTACTTATACAACATGCACTTGGGATTCATCAGGGTGTAGAGATTGTGGATAATATAGGAAACTACATGTGAAAATAAGCATACCTTTGGTCATTGTTGTTCAAGTCCTGAACGAATCATCGATTCAAAATCTATAACTACAACAATCAGCAACTTGTGAAAATACTGGATGCTACTCTTTAACAACGAGTAGCACCTTGATTTACCTAACCCTACTTCGAATATATCCGATGGGGAGGATCTCACAAGATTTTGGATGATTAGAGGACAAAGTCCATAGATGTCTATTCATAACGTAAATCACCCATCAGAGGTTGTATCTGAATTAATCGCAAGGACTGTAAAATAGACGTTATCCACAATGGTTGAATAGAGCTTAAATTTATCAAACCATCTAATATATTTTTATCACTTTATTGGAGGTTTATCTTTAGTCAGAGTCCAGATTAATTAAAATATATAAAATAAATCTCGATGCGGGTCAAATTTGGATGGATCTAATTAGAGAAATCACAATATTCTCCTATTTAGCCCAACCTAATACAAGCATCTTTATTTTAATTATTTAAAATATTTTAAAATTTTTTTACTAAAATCTTATCTGAATCTGATAGTTGAAAAATTAATATGGCCATATTTAAAAAAATTAATTTTTCTGTAGGATATATATATTGTATACTTGATTATAAAATAATCATCAGTGTAAATCATGGCAGCAAATATATTATCAAATAATACATGACCTTTCATGTATTACAACACTAATGACATCTTTATGTGAAATTTTAGCTTTTTGAATAGACGAAACTTTATGTCTATTCCTTGGTCAACTTTATATTATAAGATAAATAATTGATCAATATAAAATAAATTAAATTATAAAATTCAATATAATGACTTTATACATAATATTCAATACACATCAACCACTAAATGAGCTATATCTTTATATGATCCACCTGATCCTCAAAATTTTAAAAATAATTTCTTTAGTTAGTGGATCTATGATCTATAATTATCAGCTCTATATAATATTTTTCACAGATACTATGTCATTTATTCTCTCATGAAGAAAAGTATTTAACACCAATATATATGCTGGTGCTTGTACTCTTCATATTATAGAAGAATCATACTTGTAAAAGATATTATCATACTTGTAATCATACTTGTAAAAGATATTATTACGAGGACTAAACAATAATCTAAGAATTTTTATGTAATAAACTCTATGATTGGGGCTAAAATGCAATTTTATAAAGATCTTTATGAAATTAGTTACTTCATTAGGGACTAAATTGCAAATATCCCTAATAAGGATCGTTATTTAAATATACACTTTATCAGGGGCTTAATAGCTATCAAAAAGGCTTTTATTCAATAAATAATAGAATAGGGGTTAAAATGAAAAAAATTTCTAAAATTTTGGGTTAGAATCCAAGACCCGAACCCGGTTCCTTTACCTTTCTCCTCCTTTCCTTCTCTTTTCTCGATAAAAAATCCTGGGAAAATCCATGGCCGGTTCCTCCTTTCCTTCTCTTTTCTCGATAAAAAATGCTGGGAAAATTCATGGCCGGTGATCAAACCTCCCATGATCTACCGTCGACGAGGCTCCGGCCGATGACAACCTTCAGCGGCTGGCCTTAGACGATTGCCGCGACCATTGGTGTAATGGTCGGATCCATATGGAAGATCGACGAGAGAAAAAGAAGCCCAAGCTGGCGGTTCTCCCCTCCAAAAAATCTTGCCGGCGGCCATCGGAATACCCCTATGGTGGACCGCTGGACTCTCCCCAACCCGACGGCCAGATTCCCAGCGAGTGTGTCGGCTATGGCCAGCCGGTTGGAGATCAACAGGGAGTTTTCAAACTGGCCTCCTCTCCCAAAAAAAAAAAAAAAAAAAAAAAATCGGATCGGCGGCCACCGAAAAATCCCGGATCGGCGAACTACCGCCATCTCCCCTATTCACCGTCAAACTTAATCCCCTCTTAATGGTGAAAGGGAGGATGGCTACAAGTGAGGAAACCCATCTCATCTTGAATCTGGACGGGAGGCCAAGATGTGGGAGGAGAGATCTCCAACATCGTGGCTCTGGAACTCGAGCCCTTGTCGAACGATCGCCGGCAACTCATCCGGCTACTGTACCAGATCTATTTCCCTATTTATCCTGGAGATCAAGAGGACAACCGTCAGTGAACAAAATCCGAGGACTTCTTTTTATTTATTTATTTATTTAAAAATTTATTTAGCCTATAAATAAATTATAGATCTTTAAAATAAATAAATATAAATTTTTATAGATAAAAAATAAATCCAGAATGATTCCGACCATGAAGGGTTTTTTTTTTTTTGTTTTATTTTTTATTTTATTTATAAATAATTTTTAATATATTAAAAATAAATTTAAAATATAGTATACCAAATTTTATAAATCATGAATTAAATAAAATAATATAGAGATAGCTCTGATACTATTTATTGTAGGAAATATCAATCTACATGCAGAAATAAACAATATAACTTTAACTATTGTTGTTCAAGTTCTGAACGAATCTTCAATTCAAAGTCTGTAACTGCAACAATCAGATTTCAGCTGTTGTTGTTCAAGTTCTGAACGAATTCTCAATTCAAAATTTATAACTGCAATAATCAGCAATCTGTGATAAAAAAAAAAAATATTGGATGCTACTTTTTAACAACGAGTGATGCCGTAGTTTTTCTAATCCTACTCCGAGTATACTCGATGGGAGGATCTCACAACCTTTCGAATGATTAGTGAATCAAGTTCGTAAATATCTTCGGATGATTAGGAAAGCTCTCGGATGATTAGGGAACCAAGTCCGTAGATGTCTATTTATAACGTATCTCATCCATCAAAAATAATATTTAAATTAGTTGTAAAAATTATAAAATAGATATTATTCATTATGGTTGAATAGAGCTCAAATTTATTAAATTATTTAATATATCTTTATTATTTTATTAAAAATTTATTTTTAATTAAAATTTATATTAATTAAAATATATAAAATAAATTTTGATGCTCTTTAGTGTGGGCTGGATTCAGATGAGTTTAATTAAAGAAATCACAACAGATAAGGCTTGCTCGGTGGAGGAAAAGGTGGCAACAAGTTGACTTGAGTTTTGGCCGGAGGCGATACCAAGGAAAGCGACGAACAGGAGGATGGTGGTGGAGGGCTCGAAGAAGCTACCTTGGCCGAACGCTGGAACAAACCATGCGGAGGTGGAGTCAACCTTGCATGCCTGCCGCGGTGGGGATTGCCGAGTGGAGCAGAAGGAAAGTACGGTGACACCCTCTTGTTCTCACCATATACACCATTGCTCATGACCCGAACTGCACTGGCAATTGAAATAAGAGCATAGAACGCCAACAACAATCCTAGGACCAGTTTCATGGTGGAGTTTCAAGTAAAAAAGCCAATCGTATTGATTTGGTGGGGCCATGCCTTTCCTACATTGGACTATATATATATAATAATGCCGGAGAACTAGGCGACTTCAGGTGACATACCTAACCTGTTCTAGCCTAATTGGAAAGCCACTCTTAACAGAAATGACCGAAGCCTTTTAAGTCGTCCTTGGTTGGAGGTGGAGTTGGGACTGAAAATGATCTAAAGTCCTTGACCATATTTCGTTGGAGGTAGTTCGGCTTTTGAATGGAAATGGAGCGAGTAATTTCACTCAAATCATTTCCATTTCCATTTCCATTCTATAGGGAATGCGAACACTCCAATTTCTCAAAACCAAATACCTCCTCTCTTTCTGATATTCAAATTCCATTCCAGGAGGTTAAAACTAGAAAAACTGATTTTCCAAAAGTACTCTCTATTTAATTGATTTCTAAAAATATCTCTTTATTTAATTCATCTTCTAAAAATATCTCTTCGATAAAAGCATTCAAATTCCGGTTTTCGTCTCGAACAAATATGATCATTTTGACTCGCATCCCGGTCATAAACCCCATGACACCCTTGGCTTCTCACCAAGTCCTACGTACGTTAGACCACTCGACAAAGAAAGATGTGCTTTCTTTAACTTTTGATGCCCTTTAATCCGACGAGGTGTCTAGGTGGGAAAAGTAGTGCAAATTTTCCAATATGTTTTGGACTTACTGGCATTGATATTCCCAATTTTCCTTAATGCGATGAGCTAGATTTTCTAGTCGAGAAGTCTGTTGGAACCAAAGAGGGTGGAGCAGTCATTCACGCAAAAAGTTCCTCAAAGTTTCTTGGCTGAATCACGATGAGCTGCAGCGGTGCCAGTTCATCACGATGAAGTTTGTATGCGAGAAATCGGACCGCATACCTTTTCTCTGATCTTTCCTTCCTTGTCTTTATCTCTCTGTTTTGCCTTATCATCTCCTGTTCCCGGACTACTTTCCTTATTCCCCGTAAAATCCGGTTGTGAATTTTTTTCCTTCTTGTTCTTCCAATAAATGTCGTCCTGTTCCCGGACTACTTTCCTTATTCCCCGTAAAATCCGGTTGTGAATTTTTTTCCTTTTTGTTCTTCCAATAAATGTCGTTGTTATGGGGGATATCCTTCTTAACCTCCTTTTCATCAAAAAAAAAAAAAAATCTCCCTCTATTGTTCCGTCTAATATTGCATCAAGATAAACAGACTTGATAATGTAATATTAATTTGTCAGGTTAGATTGCACATGAAGATGGTACTTATTGCACCATGATACAAGAGACTCTCTAAGATAAAAGCAATATCCAATGGTAGATCGAGGATCTATCGGATCACCAGCCCAATTAGCATCATTAAAGCCTTACTTCATAATAGAATTGCTAGAAAAATATAAGTAATGAAAGATAGTGCCTTTAATATATCATAGTATGTGTAAGACTGCTGCATAATGCATGGATCGAGGGGTTACCATAAATTAACTGACAATATAAACAGCATAAGTAATATGAGACCACATAATAGTAAGATAAATCAATCCTCCTATAAGCTGACGGTAGAGAGTGGGATCATCCAGGAGTGTATCGTCAGCTAAAGTAAGCTTCACATTATGCTCCAAGAGTGTAGAGGCTATTTTGCTGCTCATAAGTCATGCATAGGTTAGCAAATCAGATGCATACTTAGTCTGAGATAAATAGAATCCATCTTCCCTAGTGGTGACCTCAAGTTTTAGAAAAGGATCATAAACCGCCACCCTTCTGCAGAGGTGGGGCTTCAAGGAGTGTGAACTTCCTGAATAGAATCAATCAAGCATTCAAGCAAGCCTCTATCCTTTATAAGGCGATCCTATCTCCTCTCTCTGCTCTTTCAAATCGATCTGCCCAATCGACTTGATTGAGGAAGTTGGGATTTGAAATGCTAAAAGAATGCCATTTGGATGTCCAGTCACCTGAGGTGCAATCAACAACCAAAGAGAGGATGGGCAATCAATATCCTTAATCAATCCTTCTATACAGAATAAAAAAGTGTGCTTCGCATGTGCTGATGCACTAGAGCAATATCTATAAAGGCGTTCAAATGTTATCATTTTTAACAAAAAAGTTTCTGCAAGCAAGAAGACCGCTTTTCTTGACCTTAAGAAGGAATGGAGTCAGGAACGACCTTACTCTTAAAATAGTTGAGGAAGCCTAGATCTTTCATCTCAAACTGCTGATATAAATAAGACTTAAGCTCATGAATTTCTTCATTATCATGTCATCATGTCATCCACGTATAAAGGAAGAAGAGTTATACCCCTACTAGTAGATCGAACAAACAATGTAGAATCAATATGAGAGCTAGGGATAAAGCTAAGGTTGGTGATAGTGGAGCTGAATTTAACGAACCAAGCTCGAGGTGCCTGTTTAAGTCCATAAAATGCCCTTCGAAGCCGATAGACTTTTTTTGAGAGAACAGAAAAGCCAGGAGGGCTGCATATAGACTTTCTCAGAAATGTCTTCGTTCAGAAAGATATTTTTTACATCCATTTGATAGAGTTTCCACCATCGAGCTGCTGCAACTACCAATAATGTCCAAATGGATGTAAGACAAGCAACTGGAGCAAAGGTCTCCTCATAGTCTATTCTATACTCCCGAGTGAACCCCCTCGCCACAAAATGAGCCTTGTATCGTTCAATTAAACCATCCGAGCAAGTTTTGATTTTATAGATCCACTTACTGCTAATCACTTATTTTCCAAGAGGCAAGTCAACTAAATCCCATATATGATTTTTTTTTAGAGCCTGCAATTCATCTACCACGGCTTGTTGCCATTCAGGATGAGAAGAAGCTTCTTTGAAGAATGTGGGTTCATGTAACGTGGCAAGAGCATAATAACAATAAAAGTCACGTAAGTGTCTGGGAGGTTCTCTTATCCAAGTGGATAGACGAGGCTCAGTTGGTGTGATACCAGGATCATCTCGGAGAGTAGCATCAGTGGGAGAGCCAAGGTCAACATAAGATCTGAAACTTCTTGCATTTGAAAGAGACATTGAAAAAAAATCTAGTGAAGTGTTATTGAACAATGGAGTGGACGACTCAGATGGACGAAGATCGACTCCTAACATGCTGGAAAATATTTTGTGTTCCCAGAAGATCACATGTTGAGAAATCCGGAGTCTTTGAGCAATAGGATCATAACACTCATAACCCTTCCATTCTATGCCATAGCCCAGAAAACAACATAAATGAGACCTTGGTTGGAGTTTGTTATGTTCATGAAAAAAGAAAAGCACAAAACAAGCATAACCAAAGATTTGAAGAATACTATAATCTGGACTCATGCTATACAATAGCTCATATAGTGTGCGATTATCTAAAACAAATGAAGAAAAATGGTCGATGGTGTAAAGCCATCGGATCGCGTCAAATTCTCTTCTTTAGGTCAGCTGCTGCTCTTGACTATTGAATCTTGTGAGTGGGAACTTGCTACCATTGGATTACATCATCAGGAAGCTCTGGACCATTGGATGGTGCTCAGGGAGAGCTGGATTTTCTGAATCAAATCAAAAATTAATGCTAGTCATTGGATTTTGACCAGGAGCCTTCTAAATCACACGATCGCATCATTACTATGCTGGTAGACCACATGGATCGGGCACACCATGGATCTGGACCAATCGTGCCATAGAAATGACCAAAATACCCTTACACGCTAGTCCAGCATGAGCCGCGTGATTTGTGACATCATGCTAACATCACCTGGGTCGGGCGTTGGGTAGAGCTATGAGCTGGACTGGATCTTGGGCTGGTGGGCTGCGCTGGTTTAGCGGGTGCTGGGTCACGCTCGATCGATTGGACCGGGCCAGTTTTGGGTGAATAGGATGAGCTGTTTTTATTTTTTATTTTTTTAATTTTTTTCTTTAAGTTTTCATACTGAATCCATTTTAAATCGGATTTGCTTTATTTTTTTTATTTGAACCAGAAAAATGAGCTCTTTTTATTGACGAATAAATTTTCTACAAAAAATAAATAAAAATATAATTTTAAAAAATAAAAATAAATTAATTCATAAATTAATGCTTTTATCAATGAATTTTTGGTAATTATCAATAATCATCAATAAATACAACAAAATAATAACTACCTCCTTTACTCATAATAGGTGTTGGTTTCCAAACATTTGAGTGTATCAATTCAAAATACTCAGAAGCAATAGAAGTACTTTTATTAAAAGATAAAGCCTTTTGTCTGCCTAACTGACATGATATGCAATCAAGTTTCTCATTTTTGATAAATCCAAGGCATCCACTACTAACAAGATGTTCAAGTTTAGCATGTGAAATATGACCTAGATGAGTGTGCTAAGTGCACGATGAAACAGAGGTTGCAGCAACAACAACGAAAGTAGGAACATGCAAGAAAGTTTGCTCGAATAGATGTCCTATCTTAGGCCGATCCCAATGAGCTATCCCGTTCGAGGATCTTGCACATCACAACGATGATTAGATAAATGAAGCTTAAATCCTAAATCATAAAGTTGTCCAACAAAGAGTAGAATTAATGATAAAGAAGGAACCAGATAAGCATCTAATATGGTGAGAAAAGGTATTGAAATGTTACCAACATGACTCGCACGTATGCATAAGCCATTGGCAGTGCGAACAGTGGATGGTGAGATTAGCGAGGTCTTGCATGTAAAATGAGAATCATCAGATGTTATATGATTTGCACACGCTAAATCAATATACCAAGATTCGTTTCCTGAAATGGTTGTGGACATAGCATGAGTGGAAGAACCTGTTTGTGATGAGAGCTGGTTTACAGGTGCCTCAAGATCAGTAGTTGAAGTGGTTGTGGTTGATTGTTGAGTAGACTCAACTCAGGTGGGTCAGCATTCGCAATCGCAGCAGTCTTGGAAGAAGAGGAGCTTTGAGAAGCACGTAGACGTGCTAGTTTCCGATAATCAACAATTTTGTGACCTCCATTAATATTACAAAAGGAATATTTTTCCATAAACCAAGTACTTTGACCACCGAAGGCATTCCCAGCAACTCTAGTAGGCTGTAAGATGTCTATTGACGAGGAGTAGCTGCCACGAGATCTGAATCGCTAGATATAGATGAATGGAGAGTCTGGAGTCTAGTTTCTTCAGAGATCAGTTCAGAAACTAGATGGTAATGGAGACCTGTGAAGTAATGAGGCTCGTGTCAATTCAAACTCACCTCTCAATGCCATCAAAAATTGAGTCAATCTCAAACTATCATGATATTTCAAAAATAATTGTGCATCCTTAGCACAATTCCACTCGGGTTCAGACAATGCTAATTGATCCCACATGTCACCAATCGACTGACCTTACTCTTGGTGTAAAGAATAGATGTCACGTGTCAACTGATATCATCGAGCAAAATCACTGGATGAATGACGCTGAAGAAAATCCCAAGCCTCCTTGGACAATTCGGACCTTCGGAAAAGCATACTAATGGAATGAACTGAGGTGTTTGCAAACCATGTGATGATACGGTGATTGACCGCATCCCAAGTTTCAAGACGATCAACAAATATACGTCCGTCTCCTTGTCGTCCTTTTGCAGCTTCTTCTTGTCTCCAGTGACGTACCTCCATAGCATTCCACCTTCAAGAAAGCTACGCATAGCATGTGCCCAGTGATTATAATTGTGCCTACGAAGGATGACTTGAATAGATTGGGAAATATTAGTTACAGATTGTGTAGACGTGTGAGTCGTGGTAGGTGACGTGGTTTACATGTGTAGGATGACTTGTGAACAACGTCTCTGCTGCACGTTGCCGACGTGTGGGAAAAATAGGTCTTTTGAAGGGACGGCACGTATGGCTGCCTCTGACGACCAAATTTTGACGACGGATCGAAAATATGATGCCAGACCTTCTTATGATCTCAAATCACTGGAAAGATGGCCGGAGAATCTTGATCTCGTAAGACAGCTTGCCGGAAAATAAGTTTCTATTGAAGCAAAAAAAAAATCGCCAGAAAATCCTTCGAATAAAGACCTCTCCTAAGGCTCTTATACCATGTGTAATTGAGAGAACCTTTATATATATTTTTGTGATAGTAAAATGTACAATGAAAGGCTCCAATATATAGATAGGACCTCTAACACAAAAGGAATACAAGGCATCTAAAACAAAAAAGAAATACGGGATTTTCTATACATAATTGTACAGAAAATCAATCAATCGAAATTAGAAAATACAGAATTTTTTGTACATAATTATATAGAAAATTAATCACAAAATCTTATCTAATTTACATAAAATGAATCTAAACTAACATACAAGATATATACATCAACAGATATACGAGCGCTATTTCCATATAACCCTTCCTACCACGTGCTAGAGGCGAGAGTGGTACGAACGCCGCAAAAACGCCCCATTGGCTGGTGAGCCCTCCTCCCCTGTACGACCCTCCTCGATGGCCGGTCCTGCTCCCCAGTTGAAGGACTAGACAGGCCATTCCCAGTCGACCGATTTGCCATGCCACCGCTCCTCAGCGCGTGGAGAAAATCGCCAGGTTACGCTCAGTAAGCAATGCCCACCAACCGTTCGGCGGAATGCAGCACTCGCGCACGAAGATTAAAGCACCCACGGCCTCCGGAGCGAAAACAGGCTCTTTAGTTAGCCAGGTGCTACTGCACTAGGGTGTTTTTTCTAACCAAAAAAGACGGAACCCATCCATATTACTCTTTTTAAGGGGTTTTACGTAAGAGTCCTGCAATGAAAACTGTAATTCCGGCCAGGACTAATCCAAACTAAACTACGAGTCACTTACCGTTTTGTACGGTAAGCTTATTTGCATCATTTACCTTCCAAAGGGAGTTCGGTTGTAAAATTTATTAGTCTAAATTTGAACTAGTCGTAGTAGCCGGCTTGCCCCGACGAGTTCAAAAAAGATAAAAACTTATCTAACACCTACATACGACAGGGCTTAACTATAATAAAGGAAATATGAATAACGAAAAATTTATAATAACGCTTTTACAATGCTTGTACAAGTCCCGGCATGAGCTTTACCGAAACTAGTTCAATTTAAGCATAACCATATATATATATATAGACAAAAACCTAGGCAAACATTTACTCGATTATTTTTTCACGTACGGTCCACGTAATCATTCAGATCCAAGAAAACCACCTACACGGGCCGTTGGTTGTCAGATTGAGTATGATAAATGCCACTGCAACCTGGTCAGGCGTTGGAAAAATATTGGAGATGAGAATAAAAAAACAAGCCAGATAGATTTTAGTCTAGAAAGGTACATCATACGTGTGTGATATACAAGCATACCAATTATCATCATATTCTTTGAGAATTGAGAGGAATTCTTCACTTGAGCTTTGATTTATTAAAAATTAAAACTCCATGGGCAGCCATTGCACATGTACCGAAAAGGATAAGCTCACGAACTTAATTACCATTCCAGAATCCTAGACAGAACCTAAAGCAAGCTGCTCATACAACATGCACTTGGGATTCATCAATAAAAATTTTCAGGGTGCAGAAGATTGCGGATACGGCGTGCTTGGTGGAGGAAGTGGTGGCAACAAGTTGACTTGAGTTTTGGCCGGAGGCGATACCAATGAATGTGGCAAAAACGAGGATGGTGGTGGAGGGCTTGCAGAAGCTACCTCGGCCGAACGCTCGAACAAACCATGCGGAGGTGGAGGCGACCTTTTATACCGGCCGCGGTAGGGATTGTGGAGTGGAGCAGAAGGAGAGTACGGTGACACCCTCTTGTTCTCACCATATACACCATTGCTCATGACCCGAACTGCATTGGCAACCGAAATAAGAGCATAGAATGCCAGCAACAATCCTAGGAGCAGCTTCATGGCGGAGTTTCAAGTAAAAAAGCCAATTGTATTAATTTGGTGGCCATGCCTTTCCTATACTGGCCTATGTATGATGTAGGAGAACTAGGCCAAGAAAGGAATTGTCAAAGAGCACGGGGTTCTAGCCTAGCTGGAAAGCCACTCTTTGACTGAAAATGACCTAAATTAAATCCTTGGAGTCGTTTTTGGTTTCTTGCTAAGAAGTATGCATCTAGGACAGGACACTTGATCATGAAAGATGTCCACTTTTTGACTTCTAACTTAATTGGATGCCCTTTAGTCCAACAAGGTGGCTTGATGGAATTGCAGGCTTAAATAGTCGTGGAAAATCTCCAGCATGTTTTGGATTCTGGCGTTCATATTCTCTGAGATAAGTTAGATTTTCTAGTTGAGAAGTCTGTAGGACTTGTTTGGACAGCCCATACACTATCACAGGATTAATAACAATGTTTTGAACTCAAGTGTGAGGGTAGGGGTTGTATCTTTCATGCGAAATAAGGATTCACACTCCTTTGCAAGAGTCTACTAGTAAATAAATTACATAATTAAAAATGCTTCAAGATCTGTGTGATTGGTGATCCAATGGTGATTTGCGTGATGGAAGGTGAATCCTTCTTTCATGCATACAACCCCTACCCTAAGTGAGAATAGGAGCAATCATGGAAGAAACTAAATTTCAGTAATTAAAAGACAATGGGAATCTTCCATACTGAAAATTAAAATAAAAAAATTGTTCATGTAACGGCAAGCTTTTGTCAAGGTATATATGCTATATAACTCAAGGGTCTTCCATCGCGGCACCTCTCTCCATATGGTTCTCTTCTTTTCAGCATAACGACGTAATGTCAGCCTCCTCCAATTAAGTGTTTAGCCATCATAAGAGGCCTTAATATCCATGGATTTAATCAAATTCAATGACTTTTTGCAATTTGTAAAGAGGGATGATGTCAGTTGGCAAGAGGCAACATATCAATTGACTGATTATCTAAAATAGAATTTTAGTTGCTTAATTTAAATAAGGATCGGTACTGCTTGCATTTTATTTAATTTATTTATTTTGGCTCTTTAGTCTAGTGTGTGTGTATATATTATTGTGGTATAGAAGAGAGGATATCATTAGTTTCATATTGGTTGTAAGTCAAGGAGGACTCTAGCTTATATACAAAAGAATCATTCTTTCTATGTGAGCATTTTTTTGAAGGATAAAACCATAAGATCCATAGTGAGCTAGAGTAGACAACACCTCATGTGCTGAGCCATTAGCCTTTGGCTATGATAGTAGTGCGGACCACTCTTGCGATTGTAGGGCTCCTTCTATCCGTATACCATCTGTGGTAAGAATAAGGAGGAGGATACCTCCCGTTTGTGGTAATAAATTTCTCATTTTTTCTTTCAAAAAATATTTTTTTACAAATATGTGATCGTAGAGCATACAAATTCTCATAAATATCATTAAATATTATTATAAATATTAATATAATATTATATTAATATTATCCTAATATTTATATTAATATAATATAATATTTATATAAATATAAATAATATAATATTTATAATATATTAGTATTATTTTAATATTTATACTAATTTTTATATTTTTATTAATATTAATATAGTATTTATATTTATATATTAATGTTTATATTAATATAATACTATATTAGCATTATAGTATTTTCATATTAGTAATATTAAAATATTAGTATTATATTAATATAATAAATTATTATGATCTAATATTATATTATAATATATTAATATTATAATTATATTAATATAAATATAATATTATCATTTGTATAAAATTTGGGAGTAAAAAGATATGGTATTATATCTATCGAGGATATAATAGATATTTTACATAGTTTTTTCAAGAAAGTGGATGTTCAATTAAATATAAGTCACTCTTGGATGGGTCAACTTTTGATGGTCAACCAAACATGCCAAAGTCATATTCTCAAAAAGTAACTACGAAGTTACTTGTTGGGAAAAAAAATTCTTTCTGCGAACCAAATGAATTCCAAAAGTTTTGAAATAGGTCTTGTTTGTCTAAATGGCGGATGGGTTTTCGATGGAGAATTGAGGATCTATTTGGTTGGAGTTAATCTGATTTAGAAAAATAAATTTTTTATCAAATTATCATAATTGATATAAACAATGAAAGAAAGAGATAATAAAAAAATTGATGGATATCATGTTTATTTTTTGAATAGAAAAAGTAAAATAAATACCATAAAGTGTTAGCATTTGAAAAATTTTTAAGTAGTGATAATCCATACTTGATAAAAATACTCCTAATAATAAGAATAAAAATATCTAGAAAGATAAAGCTCAAAAATTAAAGTACATATGTAATCATTAAATTTATTCTAATATCATGTCATATTCATTTTTTGCAAAAAATTAAGATGTAGATGGCATTATGCAAAGAGTTATGAAATTATAGTTATTATATAAAAACTAATTAGAGATGACAATGATATCTTGATATTAAAATATTATTTTAAGTTGATGGGCATTTTGTAACTTTGACTGTATTCCTATATAGGAATACCTTTAATCAAATATATTAATCTTTTTTTAGCGCCATATTTTGGAATAATTTTTTCATCAATCAAATATAGTAAATATTTTTTTCTATATATATATATATATATATTATTTTTTTATTTTTATTTGCAGATGATAATATATATATATATTATTTTCATCAGGCTGGGCACCGAACTTGACTTTGGCAGGAGCCGGGTTTATCCCCAACAAATATAATATTATCATTTGTATAAAATTTGGGAGTAAAAAGATATGGTATTGTATCTATTAAGGATATAATAGATATTTTACATAGTTTTTTTAAGAAAGTGGATGTTCAATTAAATATAAGTCACTCTTGGATGGGTCAATTTTTTATGGTCAACCAAACATGCCAAAGTCATATTCTCAGAAAGTTATTTCTGCGAAGTTACTTGTTGGAAAAAAAAATTCTTCCTGCGAACCAAATGAATTCCAAAAGTTTTGAAATAGGTCTTGTTTGTCTAAATGGCCGGATGGATTTTCAATGGAGAATTGAGGATATGTTTGGTTGGGGTTAATCTGATTTAGAAAAATAAATTTTTTATCAAATTATCATAATTGATATAAACAATGAAAGAAAGAGATAATAAAAAAATTGATGGATATCATGTTTATTTTTTGAAGAGAAAAAGTAAAATAAATACCATAAAGTGTTAGTATTTGAAAAATTTTTAAGTAGTAATAATCCATACTTGATAAAAATACTCCTAATAATAAGAATAAAAATATCGAGAAAGATAAAGCTAAAAAATTAAAGTACATATGTAATCATTAAATTTATTCTAATATCATTTCATATTCATTCTTTGCAAAAAATTAAGATGTAGATGGCATTATGCAAAGAGCTATGAAATTATAGTCATTATATAAAAAACTAATTAGAGATGGCAATGATATCTTGATATTAAAATATTATTTTAAGTTGATGGGCATTTTGTAACTTTGACTGTATTCCTATATAGGAATACCTTTAATCAAATATATTAATCTTTTTTTAGCGCCATATTTTGAAATAATTTTTTCATCAATCAAATATAGTAAATATTTTTTTTCTATATATATATATATATATATTTATTTTTATTTGCAGATGAGTGATTTCTACCCCAACCAAATGGACAGAGGAATTCTTCAGTTGAGCTCCAATTTTCTAGAACTTCATGGACCGCCAGTGTACATGCACTGAAAAGGATAAGATCACAAATTTAATTGCCATTCCAAAATCCTAGAAGGATCTGAAGCAAGCTATTTATACAACATGCACTTGGATTCATCAAAAAAACTTTCAGGGTGCTGAAGATTGCTAATAAGGCATGCGTGTTGGAGCAAATGGTGGCGGCAAGTTGACGTGAGCTTTAGCCGGAGGCAGTACCCAAGAATATAGCAAAAATGAAGATGGTGGTGGAGGGCTCGAAGAAGCTACCGGGGGTGAAGGCCGGAACCAACTATGCAGAGCTGGAGTCGACCTTGTTGCGGATTGTGGGATGGCCGTGTGGAGTAGGATGATGATAATATGGCAACCTCAACCCAATTTAGGATTTGAAGGCTCTAGAGAAATAGAGAGCAGAGATGGGGACTAACCAGGTTCCAAGGGCGAAGTCATGATCATTGTGGATACGCGAAATCTAGCATGTCATGATCGGGCATGCGGTCGACGGTTGATCCCTTCAAGTTTTTGTTTTTGTTTTGTTAGTCCTTACCCATCATATGCAATGTATCTACCATCTAGAGGCTTATTTTGTAGACGTTTTGCAGTCACAGATAATATCAAAGTTTATAGTTACTACAATCTGGAGAAAATGAAGGGACGGTTATCGTTTTCCTCGCAAGATATTTCTAATTTGTTGCTTCAAACTCACTCATGATTCTCTCATGGAATGTTCGGGGATCTGGTAGGCCACAAAAACGACATGTTATCAGAGAAACAATAAAACAATCCAGATGTACCGTTCTCTATCTACAAGAAACTAAACAAAAGCGTATTACTCCAATGCTACAAAGATCTATTTGTAGTACCGGATATCATGGTTGGTTTTCAAGGATGCGATTGGATCATCAGGAGGATTGCTTACTTGCCGGAACGATGAGATCTATGAGGGCTATCTCATTCACTCTAGGGATTTTTCTTTGACTATCAAATTAGTCAACAAACAAAATGCTTTCTGCTGGATTTTTTCAAATATATATGGGCCACACAATGAACACGATCGAAAGCTTCTTTTCGTCGAACTAAGCAGCATTAGACTCTCTTGCTTGCTGCCCTGGGTATTCTTAGGAGATTTCAATGCCACCAGATTCCATAATGATCGAAAAGGTGCAGCTATCTCCCAAACACCATCAAGACTTTTTAACGAATTCATCAACAGTCAATAGCTGATGGAAATCAAATCCTCAAATAGGTGATATACCTGGTCTAACCTAAGAGAGGACCCCTCATTGGCAATCTTCGATAGATGTTTCATTTTCCTTGATTGGTTCGAGCGCTTTCCACTGGTCTTCATCTTAACAATGACTCGTTCTACTTCGGATCACTCACCACTTCTCCTACAGTCCAAACAATCATAAGGTATGACCCCTGCACATAAATTTTTTCACTTTTTGATAGATGGTTTTGAGAACGATGTTCGGCAATGGTGGGATTCGAAGCCCAATTCTGACAATGCAATCTCAGACATCATGACTAAACTCAAATTCCTTGGGATAAAACTGAAAACTTGGAATCGTACAAGGATCGGTAATCTGAATATGCAGAAGAATAGTCTTTTAGCCAAAATTGATGGTCTAGACCAGAAGGAGGAAGATCATCTCCTCCTCCCCACTGAACATCAGGAACGATGTTCATTCGGGTTTACGCATCAATTATCATAAATCATTAGTACTTGGCATAGGTTTATCCCCAATGCATATTGCCCAGATAGCAAGAATTCTTGGAAGCAAGCACTCCGAATTTTCTCTTACCTATTTGGGAATGCCACTATGGCAAACAAAGCTCAAATTAAGAGACTGGACATCGCTTTTGGAAAAGATCTCGAAAAAACTAGCTGGATGGAAAGTTAAACTCTTATCATTGGCAGGTCGTGTGGCTCTTCTTAATGCAATTATTTCACCTCTAACCACTTTCTCGATGACTAACTTCAACATACCATCATGTATAATCAAGCGCATTGGCAAAAGTTGATGCTCTTTTCTGTGGTGTGGGGATAATCAATGGAAGAATGGCAAAAGTTTGCTTAGATGGGAACACCGCTGTAGACCAAGAAAGTTCGGAGGTTTGGGCATCACTAATATCAGAACGCTCAATCTGGTCCTGTTGCTTAGATGGTGGTGGAACCTATGCCATGGAAATCATTAAACCAATAATTATATTTCAGAAATCAATAGATAACATTACAAGATATCAACCAACGACATCTATCTGATTTCTGAAAATTTGTTCAGCATCGTAAGGAAGTTTTCAGATCCCTGGTCAGATTTAAGGTGGGTAAGGGAATTCAAGTTTCATTCTGGGAAGATGCCTAGATTCTTGACTATCCACCGAAAGATAGGTTCCCTAAATTGTTTGAATTATCACAACACTAGAAGACTTTGGTTTCAGAGGTTTTTTGGTTCTTCTTCTAACTCGGTAATCAAACTTATCCCGGATAGACTGATCCTGCACCCAGACGTCCTCACACTCAACTATATTATTGCTGCAAAACATACCTCTCCAAAGCTCCTGATAGGCTAGAGTGGAAATGGTTCTCCAATAGCAAATTTTCAATCAAGAGTTGTTATGAGTTTCTACTAGATGGAGGTATTCGACCGTTCTTCAGCAGCATTGTATGGAAATTCCGAATACCACCAAAATTTCGTTACTTCCTATTTCTCTATAATCTAGATAAAATCCTCACAAAAGCTAACATGACAAAGAGAGACTAGAGTGGCGATCCTAAATGCACACTTCGCGGAATGTCAATAGAAACATCAGATCATCTATTTCTTCATCAATGTTTCTGCTCCAGAACGATTTGGTCTTCACTCCATAGCACACTTGGAATCCCAGATGTACCTGAAACATAAGAACAACTCTAACAACGAATAATAACATTAACTCTGAGCATAGATTTTCTGATTGCAGCTGGTTTCTGGTGCATCCGGAAGGAGCGTAACAAACGGTGCTTTGAGTTTCATGCCTATCTCCCTAAAGTTACACTTTTAAAAGTTCTCGGACTTTTTAGGTCGTAGGCAGGATTCTTACTCAAAACTGATGAAGAAAGATATGATGCTGTAAGTATACCGATTCAAGGTTTAATTAACGATTCAATCAACCAAAATTACTAATTGCACATGTGATTTTGGACGACAAGCTTCATAAAATACACATGCCCTCCATTTGCCATAACAAAAGATAGGTTTTCGTTCTTCAGCCACATGGAAGTCGACAACCAAAACAAACGAATCTTCTGCCAGCTCTTCAGATCCTTGTCGCACCCACCTGCTGCTCTTGAAGCAATCTCTTTGTCCAACCTGATCTTCCAATGATGCTCTTCCTACAACTACTTAATACTGTCAAAATATTTGCTTGCTTCTTCTATACCGTAATTATCGATTATGTAACCATTTTAATATTCTAATAAAAAAATTTTCTTGAGTTAGGTCACTCTGATTCAATTTCATAATAATAATTAAAAAAGAGAGAGAGAGGATAATATGGCAACCTCTTCCTCTCACCGCATGCACCATTGCTCATGACCCCAACTGCACTGCCAACGGAAGTGAGAGCATAGAATGCCAACAACAATCCTAGGACCAGCTTCATGGTGGAGTACTTTCAAGCGAAAAAGCCGATTGTATTGGATTGGTGGCCGTGCCTTTCATGTATTGGACTATATGAAATGTACCTAAAATGTTCCAGCCTGATTGGAAAGCCATTCTTAGCTGAAAATGGCCTTTGGGAGTCGTTTTCGTTTCTTAGTAAGGAGTACGCATGGAGGACGGGCCACTTGACAGTGAAAGATGTCTTTCTTTTACTTGTAACTCAATTGGATGCCCTCCAGTCCAACAAAGTGGCTTGATGGGATGCCAGGTAGAAAGTCATGGAAAATGACACATTGATGCAAATACCGAGAAGAGTGAACCTGCAACTGAAGAGAGCCGTAAAAACGAGAGGAATGGAATGGCTGGTCATCATCGTGCTTGTCCTAGAAAAGGTGCACCAAAAGAATTGGATCCATGCTTACGATGATGTTGCAATGGTTATTAGGTATGATCATAGAAACACATCTGGCCATGCACATCAGACTGGAAGAGTGGTAGATGATGGTACTGATGATTAATTAATTGCTTGCTGTTCCTATTCTTATTGCTGAATATATATCCTCGAATGCATCGAGATGGTGGTCACCGGAGAGAATTAGCACGGAACATATTTTATTTACAAAATCTCGCAATTTGTGGTCTGTACAAGTTGATTCACCCACCGTGTCTTGTGAAAGTGGACCAAAGATCCATTGCAGCGAGCTAAACGATAAAATGATTGTTTCTGATCCTCGAAGGCTGGAAACTTCTCAGCCGCATTTCAATGTGCCAATGCTAGTGTTCATATTTGGAACAAGGGGGTGTAGAGGGATCTATGTCAATATGTATGGTTGGTAGTTTGGAGAATAATCCGGATCTATGAAGTGAATGTTGGAGAAATCCGACGAAGGCAAACAAGAGGCCAGAGAGATCGGTTTTTTTCGGAAGGGTAAAGATACTTGGTCTCTGCTGTCACTGTTAATTGAATGTTGAAATCAAGCATGTCCATTCGTTACGTTCTTGAGTCCTCTCCTATAACATTCGGTATAGGTCTCTGTTATGGCTGTAACTTTCTCTTGCTAATTTCCAATGCCGTGCTGACGGAGCCACTAAAGTCAACAAGCATGAATAATTGCGGGCCGTAAATGTGGCCACGATCTGTTTCTAATCCAGGTTCTTTTTCATGTAGTTATAATGATGAATTGCTTGCCGGTGGTTGAGCGAAAATGACTTGATTGAATTCTTAACTTTGACCTTCTCCTCGACAGAATTAGAATGGTCCTCATCCCTATTGTCGTTTGTTTGGTGCCACATGTGGCCTCCTTGCGGTTAGACATTTAGAAACGCCAAACTTTTGAAATCGGTCATGTTTGTCTAAATGGTCGGATTATGTTAATTCTTTTAGATATATCGTGGCAGATTAGATAGTTTATCCGATGACTCGGGTATTGCAACACTTTTTAACTTTCCGGATCAATTTATTTGTTGGTTCCTTGCTTGTATTTGTCATTCACAATATACCGATTGATTGGTTTGTGGTTTCTTATGGTCTGCATCAAGGCTGCCCATTATCACCATTATTATTTATCTTTTGTTTTCAAATTTTTTTCTGATACCTTACGAGCAACAATGCGTGCCAAGTTGCTCCATCTTTTTATTCTTCGACTGCAAATCCCTCAAATCTCACACTTATTTTTCGCTGATGACTATCCTCTTATCACTAGAATAACCATCCGTGATGCTTTAACTCTTAAGCTCCTCCTAGATGCTTGCCGTTCATTTTTTGGTCAACGAGTTAATTATTCTAAGTATTGTCATTTTATTAGTCCTTCAACCACACCCACTGTGAAGCATCTTATTTCTTCTATCTTTGGTATGGCATGCAAACAGGGAGATTGGAAGTATCTTGGAGTACTTATTTCGGGTACTAAGCTTTGCTTTAATACCCTTATGGATAAGATTATGGGCAAAATTATGATGTAGATGTGGAAGGCTCTCTCCTATGCAGGGAGAGCAATCTTTTTATGATCAGTTTTGTCTTCTATCCCATTGTATATCCTATCTTCACTCCCTACTCCCCTTACCGTGCTTAATCATATTGAACATGAGTTTCTATCCTTTTTATGGGCCATTCTTCTAATAAGAAAAGGTTACATCTTATTTCTTGGGCCACTATTTGTTCCTCAAAGAAGGATGGAGGCTTGGGACTTCATTCTCTCCGTAATGTGCAAAATATTTAGCTTGGTAAGTTGGCTGCAAATTTGGTGCCGCAACCTATGTCATTACGGGCTCAGTTGTTTCATCTAAATATTGTTTCAACAAAACTTGGATATCCTACTGTGAGCTAGCTCATTGCTCCGCAATTTGGCATAAAATTTGTTATGTGGGAGAAAAAATCCAGTTTCAATTTATGTGGCTTATAGGAAACGGAGTCTCTATTAATATTTGGGCTGATCCTTATTAGAATTTGACATCTCGAATTTGATTCATAGTAAAAAAGAATTAGTATCAATAAGCAGTCGAGCTGGCTCGAATACGGGATCGAGTCGGCTCAGACTGAGATCAAGCCAGCTTGAACCATAGCCAAGCCGGCTCTCTCAGACAGATAGAAAACAGAAGTTCGGATGAGATACAATCGAGCCAGCTCGACTCTTGATAGGACCGACTCGACAGAAATGAACAAAACATAATGGGATTTTCTGTTTGGATTTGGATTGTGAATAATCCAAGGGGTCTGCGGGAGTTGCGTGTGGACCACAGGACCAGTGGCCATGGAAGGTTGTGATCATGATCTGAAGATTGAAAAATATTTTAAGACTCCATCAAGATCATGTTCGACTCATATTAGGAGAAAGAGTCCTGTTAGAATTTTTATGAACTGCTGAGAAGAGGATTCTTATCTTATTTAAAAGTCTGAGGTACTGTGGAGTAGAGATGTGGCGTATATGGCATGAGAGGCACGTAGAGAGGCTCAGGCAGCCATAGAAAGGAGCTTAGTAGAATACCGAGCACGTGCAGCCTACGAGAGAGAAGCAACATGTGCATAGCATCCAACGAGGGGGCTGTGAGGGCAGAGCATCTTGTAGCTTCGAGGGTCTCCTTAGGATTCTGAGAGAGCATTTGTGAGTGTCGTTTCTAGTTGAGAGAGATTTATATATGGTGAGTTGAGAATAAGTGTTCTCCTCTTGTACCTATTTTTTCTTTCATAGTGAAGCTTTGCATGACCCGTGGAGGCTAGCCTTTGAACTAATCTACGTACTTGATTATTTTCTTATTTTATTTTCTTCTTTCTTCCTATTGCAATCCATCGATACTAGATCCTTAACAAGTGGTATCAAAGTAGCTAATATCCTAATAGATTGGTATCAGAGCGTATTGATACCTCAACAATTGATATCAGAGCTAGACAATACCAGAGCGAAAATTGCAGCGGTGGATAGAGAATGAAGAATATGAAGAAGATAAGTGCAATCAAGATGGAGATCAACATATTCAATGGGAAGGGCAATTTTTTCTTATGGCAAGCAAGGGTAAAGAATGTCTTCATCCAACATGGGTTCATCGATGTTTTCTTGTACAATGAGATGCTAGCTACTATGGAAGTGAAGGATTGGAAGCGGATCCAGATGCAGGTTGTGAGCACAATCCGCTTGTACCTAACGGATGATGTCGTGATCCATATACTTGGCGAGGTTTTTTCGACGGTATTATGGTCGAAGCTCGAGGAGTTGTATATGGCGAAGTCGTTCATCAACATGC
This sequence comes from Cocos nucifera, assembly GCA_006176705.1. Lineage (NCBI taxonomy): Eukaryota > Viridiplantae > Streptophyta > Magnoliopsida > Arecales > Arecaceae > Cocos > Cocos nucifera. Next base: position 867,181 of record QRFJ01001169.1, on the reverse strand, counting down.
TATTTTTTTGGAGGCAGTTCTACGAGCTGTGGATGGATGAAGGTCAGAGCATGTAGAAGTATCTATCCAACTTTCAGAAGATCCTCACCGACCTTCTCAGCATTAGTGAAAAAGTTGAGAAGAAGACCAAGATGTTGGTCTTGCTAGCATCACTCCTTCCTTCGTATAAGTCCTTGGTGACTACTTTTCTAGTAAAAAAGAGCACCATCAAGATAGACGAGGTCACTGCAGCGATACTCCAGAACGAGATTCTCAGAAGGAAGAACCCAACTTCGAGCTCAGATGGCGGTAGCTCAGTATTGACGATTTTTGGAAGAGTAAGAGGCGGTTGACGTAGCGACAAAGGATCATGAGAAGGACGATCCAGGTCCAAGATGAGGAATCCTAACAAGATCAGATGCTATTGATGTGACAAGTTGGGACATCGTATTAGAGATTGCTCGCAGCTCAAGGATCGGACGAGGGCTATTACAACGACGGTCAGTAGCGAGTCAGAGGATGATGTCCTAGAGATATCTGACAAAGTATCTACTTCTTTCTAATAGTAGATTTTAAATTCTGCATGTACATATCATGTTTGTTGTAGAGAATAGCAGTTTGACTTCCTAGAAAGTAGTAAGAGTACTATTTATCTGTCGGATAGATCGAGCTGTGCGATCAGAGGTATCGGAACGATCAGCTGGAGAACACATGATGGTGTAGTGAGAAGATTAGAAGAGGTCCGATGCATACCCAATTTCAGGCGAAATATTATCTCATTGAGCAGACTAGATTCAAACGACTATAGGTGGATAGTTGGTGATGGAATCCTGAAAGTCATGTACGACGATAGGATGATATTGAAGGAAAAGAAGAAGATGAGAGGATATTACTATCTGGCAGGGAGTCCAGTGCGAGGTGAAGCTTCAGAAGATAGAGGAAGCCCAGTACGAGATGGAGCTCCAGGTGGAGATGGATCGGGTACAAGATGGGAGGCTTGGGAGAATGAGAGGCAACATCGCAGGATGAAGTTCCTATTGCTATAGGAGACTTTTTCGAGTAGATCTTTGGTTAGAAGGAACATAGCCCATGACGGAGGTGGGATCGAGCGGCCTGGCTTGACTCCCATGTTTGCTCATCCATGATCAGCAGGCATGCCCCAAGCATGGGGGCAAGATAACTTAAGCTCTCAAAGTCAGGTAGAGATCAAATGTCGAGTCGAGGTGGAGATTATTAGAAGTTAACATCTCAAATTCGATCCATAATAGAAGAAAATCAGTATCAGGAAGCAGTCGAGCTGGTTCGGATATGAGATCGAATCAGCTCGAGTTGAGATCGAGTCGACTTGAACCACAGCCGAGCCGACTCTCTTAGGCAGACAGAAAGCAGAAGTTCGAGTGAGATGCAGCCGAGTCAGCTCGATCCCTGATAGAGCTAGCTCGATGAAAATAAAATAGAACATGATGAGATTTTTTATTTAGACTCGGACTGTGATTAATCCAAGGGATCTATGGGAGTTGCGCATAGACCACAGAATCCAACGACCATGGAGGGTTGCGGTCATGATCTGAAGATTAAAAAATATTTCAAGACTCCATCAAGATCATGTTCGACTCATATTAAGAGAAAGAGCCCTGTTAGGACTCCTGTGAACTGCTGAGAAGAAGATTCTCATGTTATTTAAAAGGTTGAGGTGCTGTGGAGCAGAGGTGTGGCGCGTGTGGCATGAGAAAAGCAATAGGTGCATAGCATCCGGCAAGAAGGTTGTAAGGGCAGAGCAACTTGTAGCTTCTAAGAGTCTCTTTGAAATTCTGAGAGAGCTTTTGTGAGGGTAGCTTCTAGTTAAGAGAGATTTGTATACGGTGAGTTGAGAGTGGGTGTTCTCCTCTTGTACCTATTTTTCTTTTTCATAGTAAAGCTTTGCATACCCCATGGAGGCGAGCTTTTGGACTGATCCACATACTTGATTATTTTCTTATTTTATTTTTTTCTTTCTTCCTATCACAATCCATTGATACTAAATTCTTAACAATAGTATCAAAGTAGCTGATAGCCCAATAGGTTGATATCAAAATGTGTTGATACCTCAACAATCCTTAGATTGCTAATGTGCTGCTATATCTTTGGCTCTTTTTCACTTCTATTAACTATGATTTGTCTCCTTATTCTGTGACTATTTTTATTTTGCCCAATGATACTTGGAATATTTTACTGTTATCTCGTATATTTAGTGATAATATGATGATCAACATTATATTGTTGCCCCTTGTGCATGGTAATTAATCTGATCAGCTCAGATGGGCCCCTTCTCGAACTTTATCAGTCTCTTCTAAAGATTTTGGACATGTTTTTCATGCTTATGAGCCGCCCTTGATGCCTTATACTTTTCACTGGGTTTGGCACCTTACCGTCCCTAAGCGGGCTCAATGTTTTTGCTAGAAACATTTTATGGCATAGATTGTCTTTAAAGGAGATATTATTATATAGAGGTATTCTCCCTGCATCTGCTTCTGCTTGTGATCTATGCCCTTGGGTACTTGAGGATGGCCTGCATCTATTTGTTAGGTATCAGTTTGCTACCCAATGTTGGATGTGTTCAGCCAGGTGTTTTGTTGCTCTCAACCTACTTCCTCGTCAATGCTGCAATCGTTGTTAGCGAGCATCTTGGTAAGGAAGGAAGTTCGAGTTGTGATTGCTTATATGACATCTCTCATCTGGACAGCCCAAAATCAGCAAATTTTAACTTTCTATCTCGAAGGATCTATTACGACATAATGTATTTGTTTTTTCTATGGCCAATTTCCTACAGCTGCTGCTATTATTTCCATCTTGAACACCCAGTTTAGGCTATGCTGTCTACACAGCTAACACATCCTACTTTTGTCTCATGGAAGACCCCTCCCCATGGTGTGCTCATGGTAAACTTTGATGGTGCTGTGCATGTAGGAGACTACTTCCTAGTTCGTCGGTCCCGTTTGCAGATCTTATTGGGGCATGGTTGGGTTTGCTACATATTACAAATTTGTTCCAACCTTCTTCAATTAAAATTCAGGGTGATTCTGCAGTTGTTATATCCATAAAAAGAGCAGCATTAAACGGCAAATATCAGGGTTTGATTTGCAAGAAGAGACTAGGGATTCATCTGCTGAAATACTTCAGGAAAGAAGGTCACTCAAACAGCAACTTGAATTGATTCTACAAAAGGAGGAGATTCTCTAGCGTGAAAGATCGAGGATCAACTAGCTAAAATACACGGACAAAAACACTAAGTTTTTTCATGCATATGCAAATAGTCGGAGAAGGAAAGATCTAATCATGAGCATCAAGGATCAAGGGAGTTAGCATCATATCTAATCATGGCTTTGGGAATGTATCCCAAAGCCAATCATCAATCTGTTCACACGATTGGTTATATATTTATAATTATATATAAATTATAAATTAATAAAAATTATTTTGATATTTTTTCATCATAAATTCTATTATTTTCTAATGAATTTCTGTATTGTGATGAAATTCTTAGGACTATCTAGATTCGTCAAGGGAGGATTTGTTATTTAGTCCTTAAATAGTTCACGATCAAATGATACGTTGTTACTTAGGACGATAATGTTTATCAAGTATAGATTGTTGTGTGTCATATAGATTGGTTGTTCTCATAATCAAGGAGTGTTGAGACACTGATATGGCGTGCAAGTGAGATGTATGAGTACATCTGCACTGAACGTGATCAACTTCGAGGCTTTTCTCCTATCAAGATTAGCTTCGATGGAATATGGGTATAAATATCTCTCCGAGCTAAGATCATCATGGTGACTTTCAAGCAACTCACTATGTTTTGGTGTTGGACTATCTAAATTTCTAATTCAGTGATGAAAGATTTTTGGGCATAGTCAAGTACTTGTAGAGTCGGTGCATATATTAAGATGGGATTGACCACTCCTAATTTCAGGAGCTATGTTCAATTATGTTTCAATTTAGCAAAATCTTGGTCAGGATAGTCTTAGTGAGGAGTCACGGGACTAATTGCTTTGAGACACGACATGGCTGTATTTTTTAGGATTGATAGTTTAATCCTGAGTCATCTATTACATAGAAATCATAGGGATGAATTATACGGTAACCATATTCACGTAGGTTCTGAATATTACGATTGCGATTATTCGACCTATCCGGACGTCGCGTACCATTGCTAGATGGTCACTTCGATTAGTATAGAAATTAATTTCTATGCTATCGGCTTAGGTTCGGACCTGCGAGGTCATACACATTAGGAATTCCTACCTGATCTGATGTCTGATCAAGAGTTCCATTGGTCTGAGACTCTATGGTCAAGAGTCACACTGGATTGAAACTCTGTGACCAAGAGTCCTACTGAATTGAAACTCTGAGTCCTACTTATCTGGAACTCTCTGATTATGAGTTTTGATAATCTAGGATACTATGGTCAAGAGTCCCACTGGACTTGGACTCTGTGATCAAGAGTTCTACTGGACTGAGACTCTAAGTTCTACTTGTCTGGGACTCTTTGATCAAGAGTCTTATTGATCTAGGACTCTATGATCAAGAGTTCTACTAGACTGTGACTCTGAGTCCTACTTGTCTGGGACTCTCTGATCATGAGTCTTGATAATCTAGGATACTGTGGTCAAGAGTCCCACTGGACTGAGACTTTATTATCAAGAGTCCTACTGGATCGAAACTCTGAATCCTACTTATTTGGAACTCTTTAATCAAGAGTTTTACTAGTCTAGGACTCTATGATCATGAGTTTAATTCGTTTGGAATACTAGGTTCAAGAGTCCCACTGATTTAGGACTCTTCAAGAGTTTCATGTTGATAGGACTCTGTTGCATAATAACCCATTCGATTTGGACTCAAATATTTTTGGAGGATTAATTAGCAATTTGATTGTTAATTAGCTCAATTTGATTAAATGATGAGGATTCGATCAAATCCGATTGAATTTGATTCGATTGAATTTGATCCAATCAGATCATGAGATGACCTAATCGCTATAGGAGTTTTGGCCCTAATTTGATCATGACGTAGATCTAATTAATTTTTAATTTGATTAAAATTTTATAAGATTAGGCTAAGCCTAATTTGGTTAGATTTAACATAGTTTAATTGAATCTAGATTAATTGGTTTGGTTGAAAATAATTAGAACCAAGTCAAATAAAGTTTGAATTCAAATTCTCTCATGCGCCCACCATTTTTGACTTTTCCACTCTGCTTCCCACGCCCTCCCTTTTGTTTATCAAATATATTTTGAGAAATAAAATATGCACATAAAAGAAGAGTCCTTCTACATGTTAAACACAAGGGAGGGGGCGTTGGATAAGGATAAGAGGCTCACTTAATTTTTGAAATCAAGTGAGTGGTTAAAACTTCTTAATCACTCGACTCTTATTATTTTCTAGATAGTTTTCCTATGTTTTTTACATAAATAAATTATAAAAATTTTTGTACATGTAGGAGAAGGGGTTAGAATTATTTGGTAAAAATTTTAGAGTGTTTGGGCATCAATTCTAGGCAAAAAAAATCTTAGAGTGAAGGTGAATAGGATCCTATAGCACTTTACTTTTTCCTCATCCCTCTCTTCTCTTATGATTTTTACCTCTAAGGATATCCTATTTTTAGATATGATTTAAATAAAAATTATAGATCTAAAAGTTATCTTTTCATAAAAATTTATTTCATGGAAAAACTCCACACAGAGAGGGCGTGATAGAATTTTTAGTGTGTCAGGATTTTTGGGCCGAGTGAAATCCTAGATTTGAGAATCTGGGTTCAAGTAGAGAGATCAAGGGCTGTGAGCATCGGATCACCATAAAATTTGAAACACATCTTCATCATCCTCTAATATTTATGTTTTAATTTTTTAGAATATATAAAAAATTAGAAAGTATACATCGATCGGATCGATCGTGATCAGCCATCGAAGAACCCGATGAGGAGCTAGCACTCCGGTAGAGCTGATTGGAATCAGGAGCTCCGTGTGGACCAACCATAGAGGTCGGACATATGTGCAGCTATGATGTAATACCAGAGCATTATTCGATAGACTTAGATTGTGGTGATTGACTATCCATGAAAAGATATTATGTTCTGAGCACATAGTATAATAAATAGTTTATTACGTAGTTTTATTTTTAGATCTATTGATGTATGCATGCATATTATGTTTAGATTCTAATATATAGAGTTAAATAATATGATATGATCAGTAAATAATTAATTAAATTAATTATTTTTTGCTACATCATTGCTATTTTTGAAATATTTTTTGAAAGTAGTATAGCAAATTCTACACTATTTTCTTTTAATTAGCATCAGAGCAAGTCTCTTTAAATATGATATGCTTGCATATTTAGATTAATAATTTAAATTTAATCTAAATATTAATCTAATAATTAGAATAATTAGATCTAAAAAATTAAAATTTAAATTGCACGGACTGTAGGTTGTCCTACTGTAGGGTTTATCCTCTATAGTGAAAAGGTTATCCTAATACGTTGATAATCTATATCGTTAATTATGAAATTACTAGATTTGATCTAATATTTTTGTGATTTAATTATATTAGATTTTAATCTAATTTATGATCATGAATGCATAATTAGATAAAATTTGATTCATGATTTTATGATTATGTAGTGTACATAATTTCAGATTAAATCTTATAACTAGTGTTATTTATAAATTGAGATAATTTAATTTTAAAATAAGTCGACTCAATTGGTGAACAATGCTAAGTTGTAAAGAATCTTTTAAAATTAAGAATATTTTTGAAATGCTAAACACTAACCCTCAGCCCATAAACTTCATTAAAAATTAAGTATAATGATTTAGTGTCTAGAATTATGAATTAAGACTCTAAGTCATTAATCATAAACTTGTAGATTATCGAGTTAACTGAATTAGATTCATAAATTAGGTTAGACCTAAGGTTAGTTAAAAGATGGACTAATTTAGAGTAATTGATCAAATCTAATTAAATATTAATTTAGATTAGATCAAGGACTCTATGGACTTAATTATAATAGTTGTAGCTGGTCAAGTCCATGCCTTTAACAAGGACCAAATAGACTTGATTTAAGGCTATGCAGTCGAATCCAAAATTACTAGGTTGGTCAAATTAAAACTAATGAACTAGATGGTGTCTAAAATAAGTTTGGCTGTTTGATCAGTGGTTTTTAATTGGGAGCTACTCGCACTAATTCGGTCTTTGATGAGTTAATGGCATATTCCTTCCACTAATCTCGCTTACCTGGCCATCCTGGTGAGTTAGATTTTGATTAGATCACTTGGTGATTTAGGCTCACCAATGTCTATTAGGTAAATCAGTCTGATTGATTTAGGTGCTCCTAATGCTAGCTTAGATTAGATTCTTTTCTGACTTGGTGAAGTCAGTGGAAGGATCGAAATTGACTGGCTAATTTTTTTTAAATTAGTTAACTAAATCCTCTAAAATTATTAGATTCTTAAAAATGAAATAATTATATAGATAACTAAATCATAGCCTTCCATTAAGTTGAGTGATAATGGGTTCATTAGTATAATGATCATTGGAGGCCTAAAGGCTTGGTGATTATTGACTACTAAAATTATCATTCATAAAATGATAATTTGGTTAAGTCTTTCTAATGGTGGTTAAGTTGACTGACCAAAATCGGGCCTGATCATTTATTGGTTAGATTAGACCAAATATAGTCATGTTAATGGTTGGACCTAATCGAACCTTTTTCAGTGAAGGCCAAAGCATACTGATTAGGTTTATGGGGCAAAATCAATGTTACTAGAAGTTGTTTAAAGAAACAATTGATTTTGAATCTACCTATAGGTGCACATGGGTTGACCAACCAAAGTTGGGCTCATGTGTAGTCTATGTGGATTCTAGTACCCACTAAAAAATTAGAATAATTCTTCGAATTGAAGGTAAAGACTATCAATTCATATAAAATAATGGAAGGACCTTTAGACTGAAGTCTAAGTCTTTAGGATTAATAATTTATATACTAATTAGTTTTGATTTTTCTTTTTATGCAGACATGGTCATTAACCTATCGCTCTGATCATTATTAGACCATGATAAATTAATAGGACCCAACTATGATAGCTGGTATTATAAGTTGAAAATCATCCTGGAGCATGAGCGGATCCTTTATGTGGCAACGGATCGAGCACCTAAGAAGCCAGCCCCAAATGCTAGAAAAGCGGTCTAAGACACTTATCTGAAGTAGCTTAATGACCACACCACCATTCGATGTATAATGCTGACGATAATGAATGACGAGTTCAACCGCAGGTTTGAAAACACCCAGCCATAGGAGATGCTTCAAATATTGAACGACTCTTTTGGCATACCGAACGACGTTGAAAGGCACAAAATAAGTTGTGCCATTTTCAATGCTCGGATGAAGGATGGGGCCTCAATCACCGATCATGTATTGTACATGATCGAGATGATTGAGCACTTTAGCAAGTTGGGCTTTTTCCTACACGAGCAACTTGATAAGAATGCGATCCTTAATTCTTTGCCCAAGTTCTTCCTCCCCTTTCTAACTTATTTTAGAATGACAAAGCCTGCAGTGAACTACCACGGCTTGTTGGGATTGCTGTAGAACTTTGAGAAGGATAACCAACTCCACAAGAAGATGTGAATATAGTGGGAGGGTCTTCTTCTGGTCGTCGGTCCTTTAAGAAAGAAAAGAAGAATAAGAAAAAGAAAAATAAGAAGGTGCAGCCGCATGCTGGGATGACTGCACATGGTCAGACCAAGAAGTGCAAGCTTGATCAGAGCCAGACAGAGTGCTTCTTTTGTAAGAAGTAGGGGCACTGAAAGAGGAATTATCCTCTATACATTGCCTCTGTAAACCCGAACAGGCCGAGGAAGAAGCAAGTGGTTGCTAAGCAAGATTGTAATTTTTTCTTATTTGATTCTACTATCTGGGTATTAGATACTGGAAGCCCTTATCATATTTATAATTCTATGTAGGGTTTGCAGGTCAGTAGAAGATTTGATTAAGACGAGAATTTTCTGAACGTTGGAGATGAAAGACAAGTTTTAATTCTAGCTTTAGAAATTATGAACGTTATTATTAATTCAAATAAAGTTATTTTTAATGAATGCCATTATTATCCAACTTTCTTATTGAATGTCATTTCTATAGGCCTTTTGGCCATGAATGATTTTGAAATATCAATAAAAAAAAATTTATAATGTCATTTTGAATGGTGTTACAACTTTGATTGGATAATTGAATAATGAAATTTATTTACTTTCTATCCTATTAACGTGGTTCAATCCTCCAGTAAATGCTCTAGAATTAGTGATGTGTCTGATGTCTACCTTTGGCACTGTAGGTTAGGTCATATTAACAAGAATAGAATTAACAGATTAGCTCAAGATGGAATTCTTGAGGTTAGTGATTGTGAGTCACTTTCGACCTGTGAGTTCTATCTTCTTGGTAAGATGACCAAGTCACATTTTACTGAAAAAAGTGAACGAGCCACTGAACTCTTGAGTTTAGTACATTCGGATGTATGTGGACCTATGAGCTCAAGTGTCAGAAGTGGATATTTCTACTTCATAATCTTCACAGATGATCTATCGAAGTATGGGTATGTCTATTTAATGAAGCATAAGTCGGAGTCATTTGAAATATTCAAACTATTTCGAAATGAGGTAGAAAAGCAAACTGGAAAGAGTATTAAAATTCTTCGATCTGATCGAGGGGGTGAGTACCTTTTCAATGAGTTTCTGACATATCTTGGAGAAAACAAGATTTTCTTTCAATAGATCCCTCCTGAAACACCACAACATAATGGTGTGTCTGAAAGAAGATATCAGATCCTATTGGACATGGTTCGATCTATGATGGAATTTGCTGGTTTGTCGATCTTCCTATGGGGATATACGCTCGAATCAGCTTGTTACATTCTAAATAGAGTTTCGAGTAAATCTATTAATAAAATACCATATGAAATATGGACAGGACGTAAGCCAATGCTTTCACACCTTAGGATTTGGGATGTCCGGTCTACGTCAAACATTTGATGATAGACAAGATTGGATCTAGGTCTAATAAGTGTAATTTTATAGATTATCCAAAAAAAATCAAAGGATACTACTTCTACCTTGCTGATGAGCAAAAAGTGTTTATCAATCCTAAGGCAGTCTTTTTAGAAAAGAAGTTTTTTGGTGAAGAAACTAATGCCTCCAAGGTCGTACTTGATGAAGTAAGATAGGTGGAAGAACGGACACAAATTATTGAACCTGAGCTGGATCTGATTAGATCGGACCCAGAATTCATTGTAGAAGCATCCTTAAGGAGATCTGGTAGAATACCATGTCAACCAGATAGATACTATGATTTTTTGATCCAAGATGGAGATCCTATCGAACTCGATGAGAACGATCAGGATCCAATCACCTATATGGATGCAATGCAGAGATTCGATCCTAAGAAATGGCTTGAGACCATGAAATTCAAGATGAAATTCATGAAGGTCAACAATGTATGGACATTAGTTGACCCATCTGAAGGGATAAAACCCATAGGATGTAAGTGAATCTGGTTGCCAAGGGATATCATCAATATTATGGTATTGACTATGACAGGACGTTCTCTCCTATGGCAATGCTCAAATCTATTCGAATAATGCTTGCCATAGCTGTCCATCTAGACTATGAAATTTGGCAAATGGATGTGAAAATAGCTTTTCTGAATGGAGAGCTGGATGAAGAGGTGTATATGATACAATCTGAAGGTTTCACGTTCATAAATGAGTCTAAGATGTGTAAGCTTCAGAGGTCTATTTATAGACTAAAGCAGACATCTCGGAGCTGAAATATACGATTTGATAGAATAATCAAAATGTATAGCTTCGTTAAGAACGAAGAGGAACCCTATATATATAAATGGGCTAATGGTCCAGCAATAGTATTCCTAGTATTGTATGTGGATGATATTCTCTTAATCGAAAATGATATTTCTGCATTACAAGAAATAAAAATATGGCTGTCATCATAGTTCTCCATGAAAGATCTAAGAGAAGCTTCCTACATCCTAGGGATGAAGATCTAAAAAAATAGATCTAAAAGGTTGCTTGGATTGTCCCAATCCACATACATTGACACTGTGCTGAAATGGTTCAGTATAAAAAATTTTAAGAAACGCAATCTACCGATAGGCTATGGAATTTTTCTTTTAAAGAGGGATTGTCCAACAACACCTCTAGACAGAGAGCGTATGAATAGAATATCATATGCTTCAGCAGTGGATTCTATAATGTACGCCATGACATGTACGCGACCAGATGTGGCATACTAACTAGATATAGTGAGTAGATACCAATCTAATCTAGGAGAGAATTACTGAAAGACTGTTAAAATCATCCTGAAGTATTTAAAAAATACTAAGAACTAGTGGCTTATATATGATGAATCGGACTTAAAACTTGTGGGATTCATAGACTCCAATTTTCAGTCTGATCATAATGATAGCAAGAGTGTGTCGGGATACATATTTATCCTTAATCATGGGGCCATCTATAGGAAGAGTTTCAAGCAGCACACCATGATCGATTCAGTTTATGAGGTGGAGTATGTCGCTGCATTAGATGCTATCAAAGAAGCGATGTGGCTAAGAAAATTCATCACCAAGCTTGGAGTAGCACCCTCCCTTGATGGTCCAGTTCTGCTCTATTATGATAGCTCTAGAGCTATTGCTCAAGCGAAGAAACCAAAGGTACACCAACGGACGAAGCATATTCTACACCGCTACCATCTTATTCGAAAGATTGTGGATCGAGGTGACGTCAACCTTCAGAAGATCGACGAAAATGAGAACTTGGCCGATCCATTCACTAAAGCTGTTGCGGTGAAGGAGTTCGATGATTTTAAGTCGAAGATAGGTATTAGATACTGCACCGATTAATTTTAGTCTAAGTGAGAGATTGTTGGGAATGTGTCCTAAAGTCAATCATCAGTCTGTTGATGGTTGGACCATATATTTATAATTATATATAAATTAAAAATTAATAAAAATTATTTTGGTATTTTTTTATCATAAATTTTATTGTCTTCTAATAAACTCCTATGTTGTGATGAAGTTCTTAGGACTATCTAGATTTAGCAAAGAAGGATTTATCATTTAGTTCTTAAATAGTTTAGGACCAAATGATACGTTGTTACTTAGGATGATAATATTTTCAAATATAGATCATTATATGCCATATAGGTTAGTTATTCTCATAATCAAGAAATGTTGAGATACTGATATGGCATGCAAGTGAGATGTATGGATACATCTATACTGAACGTGACCAACTTTGGAATTTTTCTTCTGTCAAGATTAGCTTCGATGGAATATGGGTATAAATGTTCCTTCGATCTGAGATCACCACGGTGACTTTCAAGCAACTCACTATATTTTGGTGCTGGACTTTCTGAATTTTTAATTCAATGATGGAAGATTTCTGGGCACAGTCAAGTACTTACGAAGTCGGTGTGAGTATCAAGATGGGATTGACCACTTTTGATTTCAAGAGCTGTATTTAATTATGTTTTAATTTAGCAAAACCTTGGCTAGGGTAGTCTTAGTGAGGAGTCATGGGACTAATTGATTTAAAACATGACATGGATGTATTTTTTAGGATTGATAGTTTAATCCTGAGTCATCTATTATATAGAGGTTATAGGGATGAATTATATGGTAACCATATTTACATAGGTTCTGAATGTTGCGATTGTGATTATTCGACCTATTCGGATGTCGAATACCATTGCTAGATGGTCACTTCGATTAGTATAGAAATTAATTTTTGTGCTACCGACTTAGGTTCAGACCTGCGGGGTCACACATATTAGGAGTTTCTATCTGATCTGATGTTTGATCAAGAGTTTCGTTAGTCTGAAACTCTATGATCAAGAGTCACATTGGACTAAAATTCTATAACCAAGAGTCCCACTGGACTGGGATTCTAAGTTTTACTTATCTAAAATTCTCTGATCATGAGTTCTAATAATTTAGGATACGATGGTCAAGAGTCCTACTGGACTGAAACTCTGTGATCAAGAGTCCTACTGGACTGGGACTCTAAGTCCTACTTATCTGGGACTCTCTGAACAAGAGTCTCATTAATCTAAGACTCATTAGTCAAGAGTTTTACTAAATTAAAACTCTGAGTCCTACTTATCTGGAACTCTCTGATCATGATTTCTGATAATCTAGGATACTATGGTCAAGAGTCCCACTGGATTGGGACTCTATGACCAAGAGTCCTACTGGACTGAAACTCTGAGTTCTACTCATTTGAAACTCTTTGATTAAAAGTTCCACTAGTTTGAAATCCCATGATTGCGAGTTTGATTTATTTGGGATACTGGGTTCAAGAGTCCCACTAATTTAGGACTCTTCAAGAGTTTCATGTTGATAGGACTCTATTGCATAATAACCCATTCGATTTAGACTTAGATATTTTTGAAGGATTAATTAGCAATTTGATTGCTGATTAGCTTAATTTGATTTAGCGATGAGAATTTGATCAAGTTCGATTGAATTTGATTCGATTAGATTTGATCCGATCAGATCATGAGATGACCTAATCGCTATGGGAGTTTTGACCCTAATTTGATCATGACGTAGATCTAATTAATTTTTAATTTGATTAGAATTTTATTGAATTAGGTTAGGCCTAATTTGGTTGGGTTTAACCTAGTTTAATTGGATCTAGATTAATTGGTTTGGTTGAAAGCAATTAGGACTAAGTCAAATGAAGTTTGAATTCAAATTCTTTCATGCACCCACCATTTTTGACTTTTTCACTCTGCTTTCCACGCCCTCTCTTTTGTTTGTCAAATATTTTTTGAAAAATAAAATATGCATGTAGAAGGAGAGTCTTTTTACATGTTAAACATAAGGGAGGGGGCGTTGGATAAGGATAAGAGACTCATTTGATTTTTGAAATTAAGTGAGTGGTTAAAACCTCTCAATCACTCAATCTTTATCATTTTTTATATGGTTTTTCTATGGTATTTACTTCAATAAATTATGAAAATTTTTATACATATAGGAGAAGGGGTTAGCATTATGTGATAAAAATTTTAGAGTGTTTGGGAATCAATTTTGGATAAAAAAAATCTTGGAGTGAAGATGAATAGGATCTTATAGCACTTTACTTTTCCCCCATCCCTCTCTTCTCTTATGATTTTCACCTCTAAAGATATCATATTTCTAGATATAATTTAAATAGAGATTATAGATCCAAAAGTTATCTTTCCATAAAAACTTATTTTATGGAAAAACTCCACACAGAGAGGGAGTGATGGGATTTTTAGTGTATCAGGATTTTTAGGCCGAGTGAAATCCTAGATTTGGGAATCTGGGTTTGGGTGGAGAGATCGAGTGCTGTGAGCATCGGATCATCATCAAATTTGAAACACATCTTCATCATTCTCCAATATTTATGTTCTATTTTTTTATAATATCTAAAAAATTAGAAAGTATACGATCGATTAGATCGATCGTGATCAACCATCGAAGAACCCGGTGAGGAGCTAGTAGGCTGATCGAGATCAGGAGCTCCATATGGACCAACCTAGAGATCGAACATGTGTGCAACTATGATGTAATACTAGAGCATTATTTGATAGACTTAGATTATGGTGATCGACTATCTACAAAAAGGTATTACATTCTGAACACGTAGATGTAGTAAATAGTTTGTTACATAATTTTATTTTTAGATCTATTGATGTATGCATGCATATTATATTTAGATCCTAATATATAGAGTTAAATAATCTAATATAATTTGTAAATAATTAATTAAATTAATTATTTTTTACTGCATCATTACTATTTTTAAAAAATTTTTTGAAAGTAGCATAGCAAATCCTACACTATTTTCTTCAAAATCTAATCATGAGCATCAAGGATCAAGGAAGCTAGCATCATATCTAACATGTTGGGAATCTCGTACCAAAATATTATGGCAAAAAGAAAGAAGGTATCGGAGTGCAAGTTATGGCAGTGGTGATCAAGATTGAAGAAGATGGAGAAGATAAGTGCAATCAAGATGGAGATCAATAAGTTCAATGGAAAGGATAATTTATTCTTGTGGCAAGCAAGAGTGAAGGATATCCTTATCCAATAAGATTTAATTGATGCTCTTATATATGAGGAGATGTCAGGTATCATGAAGGTGCAGGATTGATAGTGGCTTCAGATATAGATGGTGAGTACAATCTACTTATACCTAATGAATGATGTGGTTATCCATATACTTAATGAGACTTTTTCGACAGCGATGTAGTCAAAACTCGAAAAATTATGTATGGCAAAGTCACTCACCAATATGCTATTTTTTTTGAGGCAGTTTTACCAACTACGAATGAAAGAAGATTAGAGCGTGCAGAAGCATCTATCCAACTTTCAGAAGATCCTTACCGACCTCCTCAGCATTGACAAGAAAGTTAAGAAGATTAGAGCATTGGTCTTGCTAGTGTCGCTTCTCTCTTCATATGAGTTCTTGGTGACTGCTCTTCTAATAGAAAAAATACCATTAAAATGAATGAGGTTACTGCAGCAATTCCTCAAAATAAGATTTTTAGAAGAAAAAATACAGCTTCGAGCTCAGATGACGGTAGCTCAACTTTAGTAGTTTCTAGATGAGCAGATGACAGCAGACGAAGTGGCAGAAGATCGCGAGGTGGGTGGTCCATTTCTAGGATGAGGGACTAGAGCAAGATCAGATGCTACTGGTGTAACGAGTTGAGACATCATGTTAAAGATTATCCATAACTCAAAGATCAAATGTAAACTACCATGGCAATGGCCAGTAGTAATACAGAAGGCAATGACTATGTTCTTCTAATAATTGATGAGGTATCTACTTCATCTTTCTAGTGAATTATGAATTCTACTTATTTTCGTCATATATGTTGTAGAGAATACTTGTTTGATTCTCTGAAGATCAGTGAGAGTACTATGTTCCTATCAGATAGATCAAGCTATAAAATCAAAGACAGTGGAATGGTCAGCATTAAGCTCCATGATAGAATAATAAAGAAGTTGAGTGAGGTCTGATACATATCCAGCTTTAAGAAGAATCTAATCTTACTAAGTAGATTGGATTCGATCGGCTTCAGATAAAAAGTTGATAGAGAAATCCTGAAGGTCATGCATGGCAGTAAGATGATGATTAGAGGAAGAAAATATAAAGGACACTACCTCATGGTGGGGAGTCCAGTATGATGTGAAGCTCTAAGAGCAAGTGGATCAGGCGCGAGACAAAAGACTCGAAAGGACAATATGCGATGTTGTAGAGTGAAGTTTCTATTATCATAGAAAATTATCTTGAGAAAATCTCAAGACAGGAGAATCACGGCCATTGACAGAGGTGCGATTAGGCAGCCTAGCTCAACTTTCATGTTTGTCTATCCATGAGACAGGAGGCGATTGCCTAGGGCATGGAGGTGCAAGACGAGCTCATAGAAAGGTGAAGATCGAATGTCTAGTTGAGATGGAGATTATTGAGAAAAATGTCTCGAATTCTTTCATAATAAGTTCACAGCAAGGTCCAAGACAACGAATGAAGTCCAACGAGTTCAAGAACAGTCCAAACAAAGTTCAGATGGAGGAAATGCACACGAGATAATGCCAGAAGTAGGTGGTACGGCCCACAAGCCATCGAAGAGGGTGTTAGGAATAGTATCCCAAAGTCAATTGTCAGCCTATTGATAGTTATGCTATTTTTTATACTTGTATATAAATTATTAATGAATAAAATTTATTTTAGTATTTTTCATCATAAATTTTCATATCTTCTAATAAACTTCTGCATTATGGTGAAGTTCTTAGGACTATTTAGAATCGACAAAGAAGAATTTATCATTTAGTCCTCAAATCTATTCGCAATCAAATGATACGTTATTACTAAGGACGATAATATTTATTGAGTGTAGATCATTGTATGCTATATGGATTGGTTATCCTCTTAACTAAAGAGTATAGAGATGCTGATATAGCATGTAGGTGAGATGTAGGGGTACATCTATACTGAATGTGACTAACTCTGAAGTTTTTCTGCTATCAAGAATTGCTTCAATAGAATATAAGTTTAAGTGTCCCTCTGATTTATGATCACTATGGTGACTTCCAAGCAACTCACTGTGCTTTGGTGTCAGACTACCTAAATTTTTAATTCAATGATGGAAGATTTCTGAACACAGTCAAGTACTTGAGGAGTCGGTGCATGTATCAAGATGGATTGGCCACTCCTAATTTCAGAAGCTATATTCAATTATGTTTCGATTTAGCAAATCTTTGGTCAGGATAGTCCTAATGAGGGATCACGAGACTAATTACTTTAAGATATGATTTGAATGTACTTTTCAAGATTGATAATTTAACTCTGAGTCATCCTATACAAAGAGATCAAATGGATGATTTATGTGATAACCATATTCATGTAGGTTCTGAATATTGCGATTGCGACTATTCGACCTATCCTGACATCGAAAATCATTGCTAGATGATCAGCTCGATTAGTGCAGAAAGTGGTTCCTGTGCTATTGACTTAGGTTCGATCTTATGGGGTCACACATATTAGAAATTCTTACCTAATTTGATAACTGATGAAGAGTCTCATTGAACTGAAACTCTATGGTCAAGAGTCTCACTGAATTGGAACTCTTCATCTGAGAGTCCTACTATACTAGAACTCTGAGTTCTATCTGTCTGAAACTCTGTGATCGAGAGTTTTACTGGTTTGAAACTCTGTGATCATAAGTTTCACTTATTTGAAACACCGAGATCAAGAGTCCCACTAGTTTGGGACTCTTCGATCAAGAGTTTTATTTTAATGAAACTTTATTGCCCAGATATCCATCAGATTTGGATTCTTTATTTATGAGAGATTTAATTAATAATTTAATTACTAATTAACTTAATTTGATTGAGTAATAATTTTTTGTTCAAGTCCAATTGAATTGGTTTCAGTTAGATTTGACCTGATTAGGTTATGAGATGACGTAATTATCGAGGAGGTTTGATCTCTAATTTGATCAAAAATTGAACTTGATCAATTTTTAATTTTATTAGAATTTAATTAAGCCTAAATTAGTTAGATTTAATCTGATCTAATTGGGTCTAACCAATTTTGATTGGAATGGGTTCAATTAGATAAGGTTTAAATTGAAACCAGTTTGACTGGTTTTCCCTTTCTACACAACCTCACTTCTGCACCCATAATTTTTTATGAGTTTCTTGTATGTTTGTCCACACGCACAAGGGGTGCACGCCCAGGTCTCTCTCACCCCACATGGATAAGTGCCAGGTTGTTTTAGTTTAAATTCAAATGAGATTTGAATTCTGACCTCCAATAACTTATCCTTGAAGGAAAATCCTGATTTCTCGGATCAGGTTCGTTCAGATCTGACAGATCAAGAGAGATATTTTAAAATTTTTTTTTTTTTGATCTAGATTAGATCTAAAATATTTTAGATATAATTTTTATTATTTTAATAATTAAAATAAAATTAAATAAATTAAATTTAATTTAATTTATCTTGAAGTGGGTAATCCTATTATCCAATGATGATCCTATGAGCAGCGAAAGGTTCTGGATCTAGCCACGCAAGTGTCTGACCTCTATCGATATCCACTTGGGCTGAATCTGGAGATCCTCTTCTTCTCTATCACATCTCCAAAAATTAGATCTGGATCTGATTTGGAGGATCTTCAAAACTCCTTTTGAAGATCAGCAGTTGTCCTTTGCAGCAGCGCAGCCTTCTAACTTTTAGTCGCCTTTCTCTCGTCTGGATTGCACCAACCAAGGTCCAAAATACTTTTGGACGTGGAGAGGAGAGGGAGAAGGTGGGTTTGGCATGGAGGAAGAGGGGAGAGGCAGCCTTGGGGCATGGGATTTCAATTCTCCAATTTTTATTTTGAGTTGGGCGCAGGGTCTTATTTATAGACTGTCTGTGATCCAACTCCTCTTCTTCCCAACCAATCACAACTCTTTGTGAAATCAGATCTAAATCTGATTGGTGAAAATAGAGTCCCCTGGATTCCTCCTTAGAGGGTGCCTAAGACCAGTCAAAGTTGGTTCTTAGGAGAACTCTAATTGGAATCCAAAAAGGAGATGGAGTCCCTGTCCAACAGGGACTCCTAGGCGCCTCCAACTTGGGCACACGCCAAGGGTGGCGTGCGCCCTCCTCCTTGCCAGGTTCTGGCAGGGGGACAGGCCCCCACCAGCTCTCCAATAGGTGCATGACACGTGGATCAAAAGTCAAAGTATCAATGGTCAATATTTGACCAGTCAAAGGTCAACTTTTGACCAAAGTCAAAGGACGAGAAATGGCAGGTGACCAAAAATGGCAGGTAATGTCTTACAAAATAAGACAACCTTTTCTGACTTGGACAAGCTCCAGTCAGACAAAGTGAAGGCCTCTGATCGAGCACAAACTCCTTTGGCTCAGTCAGGACAACTATTTATGATAGTAAAAGAAGAACGTTAGGTTCAATCGAGTGCTAGCACGATTTTCTTGAACCTAATTGAATCTCATTCAGATCAATTGAACTAGATCAGTTCAATTGATGATCACCAGATTCAAACCCTTATTTGTGTGACCCAGTTAGGTTCAGTTCTGTATGGTAATGGGATATGTCATGATCTCTATCATCGACATCATCGAAACTCCTTTCGATGGATCAGAACTCTTCTGATTCGAACAGCTAGAATGATCGATCATCTAAATCATTCTAATTGCTCCCAAAATCCACCAGTGACACCTAGCAGTATATGGTGGCAACCCATCAGAGCTGAATGCGAACCTCTTGGTGCAGCTACCTGTGTGATTAAGTTCTTCTATCTTGAGCCCCGATCAGATTAGGGTTAAGGTGAACTCGTCAAACCCTAGTCTCTGTCATATGATGTAATCATTCGATTCAAGTCCAATGTGAAAATCTAAATAGAAACTCTTTCTATTATTTCACTCTGCCATGGCCATGGACTTCTGGACTTGATTCTCATGATCATCATAGGGCTGCTCCTCTACCACCGAGGTAGATAGATTCCATCTTGATGCAATCCAGTTCCTACAATGAACATGCTATAGCCAACATACACCTCAGGGTTCCATATGGCTAGGAGATCCGAGTAATGGTGTAGTCAAACTATAACACCCTCAAGGTGAACTGCCGATGCATCTCAGGTCAAAGAACCAGACACACTACTGCAGCATCGAGTCAGTCATTGACGAGAAGGTAGACTCCCTAATGACTACTCGAGGTGGTCACGCTCAGTGCCCTCGTTCTCTAACGAGTACCTGTACTCTCGCTCCGGTGTCTCCACACCGTAGACTCAAGACTCATCTACTAAAGAGAAGCGATTGTACACCAACCTTCCGGATCAATCACCATCCTCGTGATGATCCTATGGTCGGGAGCATTTTATGAGTTAATAATGATTATTCATGTCTTAAATTTTCAACTCTTGAAAATATGAATTATCATTACCATTAACTCAAAGGATGTATCACAGACACTAAATACACATATGTGATAGAAAATAACCCATTTTATTGAATTATTAGTCAAAATTATAATTTTGCCCCTAGAAGTGTATTACAAGTGTCAGCCAATTCTGGCTTCTAGGGCACATATATCTAACAATCTCCCACTTGTCCTAAAGCCAATTGGCTACAAGTCTAAGTCCCATCTTCTCAAGGTGGGCTTCGATCTTCTGCTGGCCCAACGGCTTTGTAAGTGGGTCTGCCACATTATCTGTGGAGTTGACTCTCTTGACCTCGACGTAACCTTTCTCAAGGTAATCGCGGATGAGGTGGTATCGCCGCTCAATGTGCTTGGAATTTTTGGTGAGACCTCGGCTCCTTAGCAAGGGCTATGGCGCCATTGTTGTCGCAGTAAAGAGGAATGGCATCTGATGGCATTACTCCAATTTCTGCAGCAAACTTCTTGTACCAGAATGCTTCCTTCGCAGCCTCTGATGCAGCGATATATTCTGCTTCCATGGTGGAATCTGCTATCACAGTTTGCTTGAAACTCTTCCAGCTGACAGCACCACCATTGCACACAAACAGACTTCCAGATGTCGACTTTCGATCATCTATATCAGGACATGAAATCCGAGTCTGTGTATCCTGAACTTGGAGTTCTCCATTACCAAAGACCAACATCATATCCTTAGTTCTTCTCAAGTACTTAAGGATACATTTCACAGAAGTCCAGTGTTCTTCACCTGGATTTGACTGATATCTGCTTGTGACACTCACAGCATGGGCTATATCAGGTCGTGTACATAGCATGGCATACATGAGGCTCCCTATTGCAGAAGCATAAGGGATCTTGCTCATGCGTTCTATTTCCTCAGGTGTGCTGGGGCACATCTTCTTGGAAAGATGAATACCATGTCTGAAGGGTATTAATCCCCTCTTAGAGTTTTCCATACTAAACCTCTTTAGTACTTCCTCTATGTACATCTTCTGTGAAAGTCCTAGCATCCTATTCGGTCTATCCCTATAGACCTTAATTCCTAGAATAAAGGATGCTTCACCTAGGTCTTTCATGGAGAATTCCTTGGACAACCACAATCTTGACTGATTGTCAACATGGGAATATCATTCCCAATAAGGAGGATGTCATCCACGTACAATACGAGGAAGACAACAGCGCTCCCACTGACCCTTTTTGAAAACACATGGTTCCTCTTCATTTTTGATGAAACCAAACTTTTTGATCACATCATTGAAACGAGTGTTCCAGCTCCGAGATGCTTGCTTAAGTCCATATATGGACCTTTGCAGCTTGCAAACCTTGTGATCAGTATCACTGGATGTGAAACCTAGCGGCTGTTCCATATAGATATCTTCCTCAAGATATCCATTTAGGAATGCCGTTTTCACGTCCATTTGCCATATTTCATAATCGAAATAGGCTGCAACGGCAAGCAATGTGCGGATGGATTTTAGCATAGCCACTGGGGAAAAGGTATCCTGATAGTCAATGCCTTCACGTTGACTATAACCTTTTGCCACTAGTCTAGCCTTGAATGTCTCCACATTCCCATCTGCACCAATCTTTCTCTTGAAGATCCATTTACACCCAATAGGTACTATACCTTCTGGTGGATCTACCAAGGTCCAGACTTGGTTTGAGTGCATCGAGTCAATTTCTGACTTCATTGCCTCAAGCCATTTCTCGGAGTCGATATCTGATATCGCCTCGTTGTAGGTTTTGGGATCATCACCATGAGCACCATTACCTATGAGGAACATTTCCTCTACTTCCTCTGAAATAATACCTAAGTATCTTTCAGGGGGACGGGAAAACTCTTTCCGATCTACGAGGTGGAGGAGGTAGTGTTCTTATTGGCTCAACCTGATTTGGTTCCAATTGGTCCTTAGCTCGTTGTACTTGTGAGACTTTCTCATCAAGCTTAATCTGCTTTCCAATGCCGCTATCTTGAATAAACTATTTTTCAAGAAAGATGGCATGTCGACTCACAATCACATTGTGGTCTTCTGGAATGTAGAAATAGTATCCTAATGACTCTTTAGGATATCCTATGAATCGAGCTCTAAAGGACCTAAACTCTAACTTGTCCGCTTGTTGTCTTTTGACATGAGCCGGACAACCCCAAATTCTGAGATGACTCAGACTTGGTTTCTTACCGTGCCATATCTCATACGGTGTGGTAGGAACGGTTTTAGAGGGAACCCTATTCAGTAGAATAGAATTGAAGTTAATAATGAATGTCCCCAAAGAAAATCAGGGAGGTCTGTGAAGCTCATCATGGATCGAACCATATCCAATAGAGTCCGATTTCTCCATTCTGAAACCCCGTTGAGTTGAGGTGTTCCTGGTGGAGTCCATTGAGAGACTATGCCATTTTCCTTAAGATAGTCTAGGAATTCCGGCTAAGGTATTCACCTCCTCGATCTGATCGAAGAACCTTAATGGGTTTTTCCAGTTTGTTTTTCTACTTCATGTCTGAATTCTTTGAACTTTTCAAAAGCTTCAGACTTGTGTCTCAT
Source organism: Cocos nucifera (assembly GCA_006176705.1). Lineage (NCBI taxonomy): Eukaryota > Viridiplantae > Streptophyta > Magnoliopsida > Arecales > Arecaceae > Cocos > Cocos nucifera. Next base: position 844,133 of record QRFJ01001169.1, on the reverse strand, counting down.
AAGATACACATACCCATACCTAGACAGATCATCGGTAAAGGTAATGAAGTAGACAAAATTGCCTCTAGCCGGCACATCAAATGGGCCGCACACATCAGTATGTACTAGGGCAAGGAGATCTGTGGCCCTCTCCCCATGTCCAACAAAAGGGAGTTTAGTCATTTTGCCTTGAAGACAAGATTCACAAGTTGGATATGACTCAAAAGTCAATGGACTCAATAGCCCATTTTTCTCCAATTTGTTAATCCTATCTTCTGCTATATGACCTAATCTCAGGTGCCATAGATATCTATCGTTTGGACTATCCCTAGGTCGTTTGGCATTCACGTTTTGCTCGATAGTTAGAAATAGGTACATCAATATGTAGCTGATAAAGACCATTAATAAGGAAACCATTTGCAATTTTATTTCTTTCATAAAGAATGTTACAATGGTCCTTAAAGAAGGTGAATCACATAACCTTCTTGTGCTAAGCATGAAACAGAAATCAAATTCCTGCTAGCTGCAGGCACATAATAACAGTCTTTCAAAACTAAGTCTAAACCAGATGGTAATCGAAGAGGGTATGTTCCCACGGCTACTGCAGCAACTCTTGCTCCATTACCGATGCGTAGGATCATGTCTCCATCCCTCAGCCTCCTGCTATCCTCAAGACCCTGCATGAAAGTGCACAGATGAGCACTAGAACCAGAGTCAAGCACCCAACTGGATGCAGAAGAAACCGTAAGGTTAGACTCAATAACGAGCATACCTCCAGAAGGACCTTCCTTCTTGTTCTTCAGGGTGGCCAGGTAAGTAGGGCAGTTCCGCTTCCAATGGCCGTCGCTGTTGCAATGGAAACACTTTCCTTTGCCATCGGCCTTTCTTCTTCGGCTTCTGCCTTCTTCTTCTTTGATCCTTCCACCTTTTGCTTTTTCACAGACTTCTTTTTCTTTCCATAAGACTTTCTTTTGGAAGAAGTCCGTTCCATAGCAAGAACTGAGCCTTTAGAACCTTTCATAGAAAGCTCAGCGGTAACCAGCATATTCATTAACTTCGGCCAAGGAATTTTGAAGTTTATGCATGTGGTAATTCATGATGAATTGCCCATATGCATCAGTCAAGGATTGCAGAATAATATCGTTCTGCAGAATCCAAGTCCAACTTCACACCGAGCTTCTCAAGCTCTTCCATGTCCTTGATCATCATGTCAGACAGTGATCTTGGACTGACTGCCCATCACGCATCTTAGCCTTAAAAAGTCATTTCGTGACTTGATATTTGGCTGCGCGACTCTGTTCACCAAACATCTCCTGCAGGTGAGCCAACATTTGGCGAGCAGTCCCGATATCTTCATGTTGGCGCTGGAGCTCATCAGACATCGAGCCCAACATGTAATATCTGGCCTTATTATCTTCGTCTAATCCATTTTTTCCAGAGACGCTCTCTGTTCAGTGGATGGACGGACTGGTAAGGTGGGAGGGTCCTGGTCCAAAACATGGGTTAACTTCTCTGAACCCAAAATAATTTTGTAGTTCCTGAGCCAATCTTTATAATTGGGTCCAGTCAGTCTATGTGTGTCCAGGATACGTGCCAATGGGTTGGACGCAGACATTTTTCCTGTAGAGAGTCAAAGATTCTAGTTAGATACTGTAATTATTGACTTGACCAATTTATTTAGGAATTTTATTTTTAAACAAATTAGCTCCCACTATTTTCTCGGATCCCTACACTCCCTCTGTAGAGATGCAAAAATCTCCACGATTAATGATTTCTAGTGGGTGGTGCGGTCTCACCAACTGACTCATCACCTCACCTAACAGTTATTGGTGATGGGTTAGCCAATGAGTGAACAACTCTTGTTCAATGATTCTCTAATCATGGTGCACCCAAACTTGGTCTCTAATTCATGAATCTCACCGTATCCAAAATATTGATCCACTCCTTAGTTAAGTCAGACCCACCATTTGCATAGACTGGGTTCCTAATTGAGTCTCTCACCGTATCCAGAATATTGAGCCCAACTCATCCTCCAGCCCATAGCATCCAATGCCTAATAGACATGGTTGCATCTTTCCCGGTGCAACTGAGCCACTGTATCCAGCCGAGAACAATCAACCCCGGGAAGGGCCCGCACATCTACAATGGTGGAAGACCTCAGACTTAATCTTTTCTTAGGGAGAATTGATTCAGGTCTCATTAAACTAGACTTGGCATTAGTCATAACAATTATGACTAACCTAGTGGCATGGGTTAGCTCGGATTATTGACCACCTCAGATCAGAACTGTGTCAACAGATATGGCCAGGTAAGTGAGATCCGGTGGAAGGAATATGCCATTAACTCGTACAAGAACGCATTCAGGTCGAGTAGCTTCCAATTAAAAACCAGTCGGTCGTATGTGCCAAACTTACCTTAGACACCAAATTGTTGAGTCAGAACCAATTGGGTTAGCCTACAATCCAGACTCTAACCTCTGAGCCTAATTAGGTCTTGCTTGATCGTGACTCGATCTTGACCCAGACTTAATCCTATTAGGCTGGTCAATTTAAGCATTGTTGATCCCATCTAACCAACTCTTGATTCGGTTTGATCAACCGCTTAGACCTAATTGAGCTACCCAAGCCCGAACCCAGTATTATGAATATGTCTTAGATCTGAAATTCTCAATTTTAGACCTAATTAATATTCCATAAACTTAATTCTTAATTAAGTAGGGTTCATAAACAAAATATGCACAATAAATCCTAGGGTTTCAGGATCTAGGGTTTTGCAGAAAGTAAGTTTTGGGTTTCTGATTAAGGACGAACACGCAGCACCCCTACACGTCATAAGAACACCCCATCGAATGGGAAGAGAGGGCCTTTAAACCCTTCTTCGTTCTTATGACCGGACGGCCAAGAGGAACGCCTTAATCAGGAACATGCAATACTACAAAACAGTTTTAGATCTATATCATATATCTCATATACAAATTAGATCTAATCATGGCATATTTTGCATACATCTCATGTATCAATCATGCATATTTTCAGATCTAAATTATCTCATAATAATCTAAAAAATTAGATTTAAATTGATCTAATCAAAATAAATTCTAATCTAGACAATTATGTAGAACTATTCTACAACTAGTCTAGTCATGCATCAATCATATCTCATCTCATATGATATTTTTAAATAATTACTATTTATTTTATCAGATGTTATTATAACACTTAATATCAAAAAATAAATAAATAGATCTAAAATATGATTTAATATTAAATTTAAAACATCAAATTATTCTATATATAAGACTATTCTATAGAACTATTCTATTTTAGAACTAGTCATGCATATCTTTTTAATCTTAGATCCAAATCATTTAATTTTAATTTTTTCTGATTTCAGATCTGATCACATCTCATGTGACATCTAAAATCACTTTATTTTTTAATTAAAATAAATTTAAAATCAGATCTAAACAATTTTAGAACCATGGCTCTGATACCAGTTGAAGGGAAATCCTGATTTCCCGGTCCAGGTTCGTTCCAGATCTGATCAGATCAAGAGATATATTTCAAAAATTTTTCTTTGATCTAATCAGATCTTGATATATTTCAGATCTAATTCTTATTATTTTTAATAAAATAAAATAAAATTAAGATAAATTAAATCAAATTTAATTTACCTTGATTTGGGTAATCCTATTACCCTGTAGATGATCCTGATTGCAGCAGGAAAGGTTCTGGATCTTAGCCACGCAAGCGCCTGGCCTCTACCGGTATCCACTCAGGGTTGGATCTAGGAGATCCTCTTCTTCTCTATCACACCTCCAAAAATCAGATCTGGATCTGATCTGGATCTTCAAAACTCTTTTGAAGATCTGCAGTCGTCCTTTTGCAGCAGCGCAGCCTTCTTGCTTTTGAGTCGCCTTTCTCTTGATCTGGAATCGCACCAACCAAGTCCAAAACACTTTTGGACGTGGAGAGCAGGAGAGAGGAAGGTGAGTTTGGCATGGAGGAAGGAGGGGAGAGGCAGCCTTGGGGCGTGGGAAATTTCAATTCTTCAATTTTTATTTGAGGTTGGGCGCAGGGTCTTATTTATAGACTCTCTGTGATCCAACTCCTCTTCCTCTCAACCAATCACAACCCTTTGTGAAATCAGATCTAAATCTGATTGGTTGGAAATAGAGACCCCTGGATTCCTCCTTAGAGGGCGCCTAAGACCAGTCAAACTTGGATTCTTAGTAGAACTCTAATTGGAATCCAAAAGGGAGGTGGAGTCCTTGTCCAACAAGGACTCCTAGCGCCTCCTACTTGGGCTCACGCCACCCAGGGTTGGCGTGCGCCCTTCTCCTTGCCAGGTTCTGGCAGGGGGACAGGCCCCCACCAGCTCTCCAATAGGTGCATGACATGTGGTCAAAAGTCAAAGGGTCAATGGTCAACGTTTGACCAGTCAAAGGTCAGACTTTTGACCAAAGTCAAAGGAACAAGAAATGGCAGGTGACCAAAAATGGCAGGTAATGTCTTACAAAATAAGACAACCTATTCTGACTTGGACAACCTCCAGTCAGACCATATGAAGGCCTCTGATTGAGCACAAACTCCTTTGGCTCAGTCAGGACAACTTATTTATGATAGTAAAAGAAGAACGTTAGGTTCAATCGAGTGCTAGCACGATTTCATTTGAATCTTGAACCTAATCATTCAGATCAATTGAACTAGATCAGTTCAATTGATGATCACCAGATTCAAACCCTTGTTTGTGTGACCCAGTTAGGTTCAGTTCTGTATGGTAATGGGATATGTCATGATCTCTATCATAGACATCATCGAAACTCCTTTCGATGGATCAGAACTCTTCTGATTCGAACAGCTAGAATGATCGATCATCTAAATCATTCTAATTGCTCCCAAAATCCACCAGTGACACCTAGCAGTATATGGTGGCAACCCATCAGAGCTGAATGTGAACCTCTTGCTGCAGCTACCTGTGTGATTCAGTTCTTCTATCTTGAGAGCCCCGATCAGATTAGGGTTAAGGTGAACTCGTCAAACCCTAGTCTCTGTCATATGATGTAATCATTCGATACGAGTCCAATGTGAAAATCTAAATAGAAACTCTTTCTATTATTTCACTCTGCCATGGCCATGGACTTTCTGGACTTGATTCTCATGATCATCATAGGGCTGCTCCTCTACCACCGAGGTAGATAGATTCCATCTTGATGCAATCCAGTTCCTACAATGAACATGCTATAGCCAACATACACCTCAGGGTTTCCATATGGCTAGGAGACCGAGTAATGGTGTAGTCAAACTATAACACCCTCAAGGTGAACTGCCGATGCATCTCAGGTCAAAGAACCAGACACACTACTGCAGCATCGAGTCAGTCATTGACGAGAAGGTAGACTTCCCTAATGACTACTCGAGGTGGTCACGCTCAGTGCCCTCGTTCTCTAACGAGTACCTGTACTCTCGCTCCAGTGTCTCCATACCATAGACTCAAGACTTATTTATTAAAGAGAAGTGATTGTACACCAATCTTTCGGATCAATCACCATCCTCGTGATGATCCTATGGTCGAAAGCATTTTATGAGTTAATAATGATTATTCATGTCTTAAATTTTCAACTCTTGAAAATATGAATTATCATTACTATTAACTCAAAGGATGTATCATAGATACTAAATACACATATGTGATAGAAAATAACCCATTTTATTGATATTAGTCAAAATTATAATTTTACCCCTAGAAGTGTATTATAAGTGTCAGCCAATTCTGGCTTCTAGGACACATATATCTAACAATCCTTATCCATGCACCCATTGTTTTCCATGAGAAAGAGTTCTCATGATTTTTCTCCATGCAAAAGAGGGTGCGCGCCCTCCTTTCTCACACCCCTAGTGGATAGGATCAGATGGTTTTGAGTTCAAATTCAAATTATGTTTGAATTTGAATTGAGACCAACCTGATCTCATCCCTTCGTGCGATGTTTGCACTGAAAGGTGCAAAATATATTGCGTTATTCTTTGGAGCATGCACATTCCTGGAGTGAGAAACCTAGTTCATGATCCCTCCTTTCTACGTGGAGAAAATCAAAAAAAAAATCAGAGAGAAAAAAATTAAAAATAGAGAGTTGGTCGTAGGGTTTTCTGAGAGCATATCCTAGGGTTCCGACCTAAGATTCGGGAAGAGAGTTTGTGAGCTACGAGTGTCGTGAGCCCACCAAACTTTTAGGAGTGCCTCCCCTATCTCTCATCTACATCCATTGGTGATCTAGAGCATCAAAAAAGCTCATGGATGAAGATCAAAGTCGTTCGATCGATAACAGCCATCGAAGGGTTCCGGCATCGAGCTAGCATTTGAAAGGAGCCGATCGGATCCAGAAGCCTTATATGAATGATTCATGGAGGCCAGACATACTGTGTGGCTGCATCATGATCAGTAGATCTTTTTGACGATGATCGAATTGCGGAGTTCGGCTATCCATACAGGTATCGTGTTCTGAATATATAGAACTAGTAGTAAAGTAGTTTTACTGCTGGTATGTAGTTTTCAAATTTAAAGCATATATATCATATTTAGATTTTTAGTGTAGGATTTTCTCATATGATCAGTAGCTCTAAAGTTAATTAGATTAACTTTATTTCTACTGCATTTAGTTTAATTTCAAAAAAAATTTTGAAAGTAGAACTGAAAACCCTACACTGCATACCATCAGAGGACCCATGGATCGGTGTAGGCTGGTGGATTGCCAGGCGCATGGTGTGGGCCGACTGCGAGCGTGTGGCCTAAGCCAGCGTGTGTGCGAGCATGTGGCTCAGCACGGGTGCACGGCCCAGTGGGTGCATGGCCCAAGGCAGCTTCATGCAGTCCATGCATGAGGCATGGACCATTGGGCATTTTCCCTTGGTTTCTCGTGGTCCACCGTGGAGCGAGGGCATTTTCCGCCTCATTTCTAGCGGTCTTTGGGATTTTTGTGAACCGCTTGCACAATCAAGCAACCGTGGTTGCTCGTGGGTTCGATTGGGTGGATGAGGCTTAGCAGACATGATCAAAGGCTTCTCCAACTCAAATTGGGACCAGATTTCATGCTATTTAAAAGCTTGTTAGGCTCTAGGTTTCTGAAGGACGCAGAAGAGTCACGGTGGCCGAGAGCAGAGGGTTTCTTTATAGCTTGTGGATTGGTAGAGAGCTGAAACAATGATCCAGAGGGCACTAGAAAATAATGAGAGTATGAAGCTCCAGGCAGAGAGCTAGGCAAAGAACTGTGGTCATTTCAAGATGTCTTTAAGAGAAAATTTTATAAGGATAACTTCTAGTTGAGAGGACTGTATACGAGTATTGAGAGTGGATAATCTTCTCTTATAGTTATTTTTTTCTCATAGTAAAGCTTTGCATGCCCCATCGAAGTGAGCCTTTGGGCTGACCCACGTACTTGATTATGTTTTCTTTATTATTTTTTTTTCTATCGTAATATTTTGATACGAGATTCCCAATATGACCCTCAAGGAATTACAGACATCTTTTGCAAGGTCCACTCTCAGCCACTAGGAGGAGCAAATGAAAGCTCTCCAACTCTAGATTGGTCAGCATTATACACTAAAAGCCTACAAGATATATCAATGCTTGAACAACCATTCACAGAAGAGGAAATCAAGCAAGCGGTATTCAGTCTCCCTAAAGATAAGGCACCTAGACCAAATGGCTTCCCCACTGAGTTCTTTCAATGCTACTAGGACTTGATTAAGGGTGATCTTCTCAAGCTGTTTGATGCATTCTACAACCATGACACTGACATCACAAGGCTCAACTATACATTTGTTTCGTTGATACCCAAGGAGCAGGACTATAGAATGGTAAAAGATTAATATCTGATTAGCCTAATGAATGGGGTTCTCAAAATTGTCACAAAGACCCTAAGCATCAGGCTATCCAAAGTAATCAACTTGTTGATATCGGATGCTCAAGCAGCATTCATTAGAGGCAAACAAATTGCAGACTGTTTTTTGAATGTAGCTGAAATTTTAGCCATTAGCACCAAATCCAAACTCCCTGGAGTGGTCCTTAAACTGAGTTCAAGAAGGCATTTGACAACGTCAGCTGGATATTTATTCTCTCAATTCTAGGAGCAAGAGGAATTGGAGTAAGATGGTGTAAGTGGATCGAAAACATCTTAACCTCTAACAGATTAGCTCTTCTAATTAATGGGGCTGCTACACGATGGATTAGCGCCAAGGGAGGTCTAAAACAAGGTGACCCAATATCCCCACTTATGTTCATTCTCATCACAGATCCTCTACATCGGATTCTGATGTTGGCAGCAAAAAACAAGCTAATTCGGGGGATTGCCTACTCAAAAACTACTTCAGACATGCTATGTCTACAATATGCTGATGATATAATGATCCTTAGCGATGATGATCCGAAGCATGTTCAACACCTTAAGTTTATCCCCTATTCCTTCGAAATTATTTCCAGTCCAAAGATCAACTCCGATAAGAGTGCATTATACGATATTAATCTACCTATAGTGAGGAGTAAGCTGTTAGCCAGAATTTTGGGCTGTCCTCTCGCCTCCATGCCAACCAAATATCTTGGGTTTCCTCTAAACACTGGTGATTAGAGATCGATGGATTGGAACTTCTTAGTGGAGAAAGTGGAAAAGAAGCTATCTACGTGGAAAGATAAGCTTCTATCAATAGGGGCCCGCTTAACACTAGTTAATGCAGTCTTGGGCGCTCTACCTACTTACTGGATGTCATCATTCCTTCTTCCAGCTAGACATGAGAAGAGGTGATAAACACTACATGGCTGGGCATTGTCTTGCAAATTGGGAGCAAGTCTGCAGACCAAAAAAGTTCGGAGGACTTGGAATTCTCAACCCCCGTACTACCCAAGAGACAGCATCAAAAGAATTGGCGGATATTAATCTCTGAAATGCAAGACAGCATCAAAAGAATTGGCATTGGCATGCAAGACAGCATCAAAAGAATTGGCGGATATTAATCTCTGAAACGCACTATAGGAACTTGGCAGCATCGCTAAGGGCGCAGTTGAATGGCCTCAGGTTTGCATGGAAGAATGCTCAGCAGGTCCGGCAGCTATTCGAAGCAGGAATCGAATTCAAAGTAGGTAATGGAAAAGAAACAGCATTCTGGAATGATGGCCAGCTTTTGAGGGATATTTTTCCAACATTACACATGTTTACTTCGGCCCCAATGGTATCTGTTCATGACTTAGTAAATGCCCAAAATCTTCACTCTCATTTTCATTGGCCCCTTAGCAGGCAAGGATTGACGGAACTACAGCAACTCCGGCATCTTCTAAACTCAATCAATCTAACGGGGGAAAATGACTCGGTTGAATGGAGATGGAGCACCTCTAAAAAATTCAAAGTAAATGAATGCTACGCTCTTCTTAGTCATGGAGGGATACTCTCAAGCTTTGCTAAGGTGAACTGGTGCTTGCCAATTCCAGCAAGGACAAAGGTCTTCGATTGGCTGGTATTCAATGATAAGATTCTCACAGCAGCTAACCTCAAAAACCGGAACTTTCCAGCCACACCGCTCTGTGTACTCCGTTATCTAGAAGAGGAGAGCACTAATCACTTATTCTTCACATGCTGCCTGGACCTACTTGACTCCGCAGCTGGCGATAGCACCTCCGCCAATAAGCATTCGAGATCTTTGGGGAGATTGGAGGAATAGACTACCGCAAAGGTTTCCAAAATTGAACTGGGATTGCGTTGCAGTGGCCAATCTTTAGATTTGAGGCCAACTCGGTCCTCCAAACGATTAAGATAATATGCTCTATTTCGAAAGAATGGCTAAGCCAAGGAAAGTTCAATGCAACCTCCCAACTTATGAACTTGCTTGACAAGCTGGCAGTCGCTTGAAAGTAGGAAACCCAGGGGCATCATGAACGTAGGCGGAAATTTGCAACTCTGAAAACCTGCATCCACATCAGGCTCTGAAAACCGCTGGTAGCTGCTGTGTCTTCTAAACCATTGGATTGGCTCAGCTTGATCATGATCTCTGCAACTCTTCACATCACAACTTGTAAATCTAGATACCCCTCTGCAAGCAGAACAGATTCTGTTGAACTGTAACCAAGCCTGGTGAGAGAGTCCCTGGAAAGCTGCAGGAAACTTGAGAACAGAATCTGTAAACATGGTAAACCTGTAAACCAGCAAACAGCTGGAAACAAAGAAACACCTGTTCTATTGGACGGCAACAAACCTCCTCAGCTTGTTACGCTTCCAAGACATTGTACACACTACTTTTTCCATTAATAAATTCACGGGTGGTTTAACCTCCCATTCAATCAAAAAAAAAAAAAATGCCACTCTCACCAGCCGGTTTAAGTGCCTTATGAAAGCTATTTCAACAAATCGTAATTGTTCACCCGGCCCGAAGAAAAACGCAATCTTTTCCTCACAAAGAAAAAAAATGAGGAAAAACGTGCGCAATCAATAAAAATTCATTATTTCAGTAACATTTGATCACCAGAAAATATCAGGTTGCAGTAGATGACTCAGAAGACTTGTAGCATGCTGGGTACTAGTTTATTAATGTTACTGCCAATATCATTTTCAGAGACAGGGAACTAATTATCCATATATTGCTCCCTATAAGGAGCTTTATGTAAGAGTTCTCAAATAAAAATTGTAGTCCCGACCGGGACTGGTTCAAACTAAACTACAAGTGACTTCCCGTTCTCTACGGGAAGCTTATTTGTGTCATTTACCTTCCAAAGGGAGTTCATTGTAAAATTGCTTAGTCTAAATTTGATCCAGTCCCAGCAGCCAGCTTACCAGGACTAGTTGGCAAAACTAAAAAATAAAAGAAATCTATAATACCTACATGCCACAGGGCTTAATTATGAGATCAGCCTGTCGGGTTGTCTAGGTCCAAAATCCTATTTGATTGCCTATAATACCTACATTCCCAGCAGGTCTAGGCCGACTCTAAAGCCCCTCACGTCTAATTAAACAAGCCCAGCTCAAACTGATTTTTTCGTTGTACTGACCCAATCCCATGAATCCTATAGAATTTTGCATCCAAACAATCAAAGAGATCCTAGTAAAGGAAATAAGAATAAAGCAAAATTTAGAATAACGCTTATAATACAATTCTTGTACGCGTCCTGGCGTGGATCTTGCCGAAACTGGTTCAATTAAAGTGTAACCATATTTGGACAAACCCCTGCACCAATATTATTAGATTATTTTTTCACGTCCGGCGCACGTGATCATTCAGATCCAGGAAAACCCCGTTGGGTTGTCAGATTGAATCTGATATGTGCCACTGCAACCTGGTCGGCCGTTGGAAAATTATTGGATATGAGAAATGAGAACAGAAGAAACATGTCCAACCGATTTAAGTCTCAAAGGTATATATCATACGTGTAATATAATAGTACAACCATAATCATCATATTGTTTGAGAGAGAATTAAGAGGAACTCTTCGAGCTTCAATTTTTGCTAAAACTACTCCATCGGCAGCCAATGTGCATGCACTGAGAAGGATAGGATCACCAACTTGATTACCATTCCAGAATCCTAGAAGGACACGAAGCAAGCTACTTATATACGACATGCACTGGGATTCGTGCATAAAATTTTTTAGGGTGCCGAAGATCGCTGATAAGGCATGCTTGGGGGAGGAAGTTGTGGCGGCAAGTTGACGTGAGCTTTGGCCGGACGCGGTACCGAAGATGGTGGTGGAGGGCTCGAAGAAGCTACCTCGGCCGAACGCTCGAACAAACCTTGCGGAGGTGTAGTCCTTCCTGATGGCCCACTGCAGACTGGGCGATTCCTCTGTGGAGTGGGAGGAGGATTGGACGACACCCTCTTGCTCTCAGCGTATACACAATTGCTCATGACCCGAACTGCGCTGCCAAAGGAAATGAGAGCATAGAATGCCAACAACAATCCTAGGACCAGTTTCATGGTGGAGTTTCAAGTAAAAAAGCCAAATGTATTGATTTGGTGGCCGTGCCTTTCCTATATTGGACTATATATAATGCAGGAGAACTAGGCCAGAAAGGAATTGTTAAAGAGCAGGCAGAAGCCTTCACGGGATATACCTACTCTGTTCTAGCCCATTTGGAAAGCGACTCTTAACTGAAAATGACCTAAAGTCCTTGGAGTAGTCGTTTTGGTTTCTTACCGGTAAGTATTCATGTAGGACGGCCACTAAATTGATCATGAAAGATTTCCTTTTGTCCGACTTATAACTTATTTGGTGCCCTTTAGTCCAACAAGGTGGCTTGACGGAATTGCAGGCGAAAGGACGTGGAAGCTCTCCACCATCTTTTGGACTTCTTGCTCGCTCCTTTTTTTTTTTTTTTTTTTTTTCGGGTGAAGGAACTTAATTTCCGGCATTCACATGCTGAACTCTTTCGATAAGAAGCTAGATTTTCTAGTTGAGAAGCCTGTAGGACCTATTTTGACGGCCGATGTACCGTCACTGGATAAGTAATAATGTTTTGGGCTTGAGTGAGAGGGTAGGGACTATATCTTTGGCGCGAAGCATGGATTCACCATCCTTCACCTGAGTACACTGTTGGATCGACCACTGATTGCTTTGAGATCTGTACAGATCTTCTTAACCAAAAAGACTTTTGTTAGGATGGTTCCGATTTGAGAAAATCATTATTATTTATTCATAGATTATTCTGAAGGAAGAAATTTTTGACTGAAATGATTCTGATATGAAAAATTCGCTGTGAATAATTTTGATCGAAGAAATTTTCTAGACTGAAGCGGTTTCGATCTGAGAAACTCCCTGCAAATTATCTCGATCAAAAAGATTTTTTAGTTGAAGCAGTTCCAATCTGAGAAACTCACTGTGAATTATCTTAATCAAAGAAATTTTTTAGATTAAAGTGGTTTTGATCTGAGAAACTCGCTATGAATTATCTCGATCAAAGAGATTTTTTAGTTGAAGTGATTCTGATCTGAGAAACTTGCTATAAATTATCCCGATCAAAAAAAATTTTTAGATTAAAGTGGTTTCGATCTGAGAAACTTGCTGCGAATTATCCTGATTAAAAAATATTTTTAGACTAAAGTAGATCCGATTCGAGGAACTCGCTATAAATTATTCCGATCAAAAAAAAATTTTAGATTGAAGTGATTTTGATCTAAGAAACTCGCTGTGAATTATCACGATTAAAAAGATTTTTTAGTTGAAGCGATTCCGATCTAAGAAACTCACTGTGAATTATCTCGATCAAAAATAATTTTTAGATTAAAGCAGTTCCAATCTGAGAAACTCATTATGAATTATCCTGATTAAAGAGATTTTTTTGATTAAAATGGTTCCGATCTAAGAAACTCGCTGCAAATTATCTCGATCAACGAGATTTTTTTAGATTAAAACGATTTCGATCTGAGAAACTCACTGTGAATTATCTCGATCAAAGAGATTTTTTAGACTGAACCGATTCCAATATGAGAAACTTACTATGAATTATCCCAATCAAAGAGATTTTTTTGATTAAAATGGTTTCGATCTGAGAAACTCGCTGCAAATTATTTCAATCAAAGAGATTTTTTAAATTAAAGCGATTCCAATATGAGAAACTCGCTGCAAATTATCTCGATCAAATAAATTTTTTAGTTGACTTCATTTTTAGTCTGTTGGCTGCGCATACACCCATTAACAAAAGCAAGAGAGTAAACTTGAAAACTCATTCATTCATTTATTTCATTGATAATACATACGGAGATTGGCCGAATTTCATAGCCTAGGGAGTGGGGCTCCATTGAGTTGTTTTAGCCGATAAATTTTCGGTCGCACTACTTCATCGACCTGGTAGGAACTTTTTTAGTTGGGTGAGAGCTTTTTTTGTTCAGTTATCTTAAAAACTTCAGCTCTTCGAAGGACGAAATCGTTGGCTCGGAACTCTTTGGCTTTGACCCTAGTATTGTAATATCTTGTCATCTTCTATCGATATGTGGCCATTCTCACTGCAGCTCGCTCCTTGATCTTCTCGATTAGATCGAGGTTGGTCCTGAGCCAAATGGGATTAGTATCCTCATCGTATTCTTCAACTTTGATGGAAGAAAGCCCAAATTTCATGGGTATGACTGCTTCTATACCAAACGCCAAATTGAAAGACGTTTTGCTTATAGAAATTCTTTGGGTTGTTCAATAGGCCCATAGAACATAATAAAGTTCTTCAGCTTAGGACCCCCCAGTCCGATCTAGTCTGGCTTTAAGACCTTGAAGGAGGATTCTGTTGGTAACATCTACTTCTCCATTTATTTGTGGGTGGCCTACCGAAGTGAAACATTGCTCGATCCTATGGTCTTCACATAATTCTTTAAGCCAAAAACCGCTGAATTACCTTCCATTATCTAAGATCAATATTTTAGGTAGTGCATAATGGCAGATAATTGATTTTCAAATAAAATTTTGGATCTTTATTTCTATGATTTGGGCCAACGGCTCAGCTTCTATCCACTTTGTGAAGTACTCGATTGCCACTAATAGAAATTTTTGCTGGCATGAAGCTTGAGACAATGGGCCTAAGATGTCCAACTCCCATTGGGCAAATGGCTAGGAGGATTCAATAGAAGTCAGAAGAGCTATGGGCTGGCACTGAATTCGATCATTACGTTGGCATTGCTCACATCTCCTGACAAAATTTTGAGCGTCCTCCTGCATTATCAGCCAGTAATATTCTTGACGAAGGATCTTATAAGATAAGGACTGATCCTCCAAGTGACTCCCGTAGATTGCTTCATGAACCTCCCGCATGGCATAATGGACTTCTAAGGGACATAGGCATCTCAAGAGAGATAGAGAAAAAGACCACTTGTATAGATCATTATCGAGTAACGCATATCTAGTGGTCTGATTCTTGATTTTTTGAGCATCTTTTTGATCTGGTGGCATTTCTCCTATTTTTAAGTACTTCAAGATATGATCCATCCAGCTAGGTTCTCCATTGATCTACTGAATAGTGGCGGGCTCTTCCAAGCTTGAAGCTTTCAAGACCTTAAAGTAGGTCTCTTTACTTAGGTCGATAGGTAACAAGAATGCGAACTTTGATAAAGCATCAGCCTTGATGTTTTGCATTCTGGGGATCTACTAGATGTCAAAATATCTGAAGCATAAGGTCAAGTCTTTTATCTTTTGAAGATATATTTTCATGTTTTCTTCTTGAGCCTCGTATTTTTTTTTATCTACCCTACTACCAGTTGAGAATCACTGAATACCTTCAGGCATTGGGCTCCAGTTTGCTGAGCGAGTTTCAATCCAGCTGTTGGTGCAGAAACTGATCGTCGTCGGAGGTCGCTGGAGTCGAGGCTGCTGAGGTCGCCATCGGGGACCTGCAAAATAAAGTTTCATTCGAAGCCGGTGGGGGGTGGCTCCGGCAGGACCCTCCAACGCTCAAGTCAGCTCTGGCCAACAGAAATGGAGTGCTCGGAATGAGTTTCGGAGCTTAGAGAAGAGGAGGAGAGCTTAGAGATCAGAGAGAGATTAGAGTTAGCGTATCTGGAGGGGTCCTTTTTATAGCAGAGCTTGATGGTGACAGCTGCAGCCGCGTGCTGGCGGGCCGCTCGAGGTTAGGCGGAGCCAGTCTCATGGGAAGGTGCTGTGTGCGGCGGGTTGATGGTGACAACTGCAGCCGCGTACTGGTGGGCCGCTCGAGATTCGGTGGAGCCAGTCTTACGGGATGGTGACAGCCATCGCCGCCTCATAGCGGGTCGCTATCACTCGGTGGACCGATGGTAATGCTGCAGAGCTTGCGACGGATGAAGGGTTGGCCTTCGTCGTGTGCCCATTTTGGAGGAGCTCGGGCTCTTAGCTTGGAGGGAGTTCGGCTCCCATAGGCGGAGGTATGCAGCTAAGGCTTGTCCGCTGAGGAGTCTGACAGTTGGGAATCTGAAGCTCGGTCGTTGAAGAGTTCGGTCGGATGTTGGACTTCGACTGAGGCTCGTCAGCTAAGAAATTCGAGGAGCTCGATCGCTGAGCAGTTCGACCATCTGAATGGGTCCGTAGAAGCTCGGATGCTAAGCAGTTCGACCATCTGAATGCGTCGGTAGAAGCTCGGATGCTAGGAGTTTGGAGAGCTCGGCCACTGAGCAGTTCGGCCATCTGAATGCGTCGATAGAAGCTCGGACGCTAGGAGCTCGGCCGCTAAGCAGTTCGGCCGACTGGAGTCTGAAGAAGCTCGATGGCTGAATGGGTTGGAATAAGCTCAGCCATCGGGGGCTTGGCCGAAGTCCGACTGCTTGGAGTCTAAGGAGCTCGGGCGCTAAGTAGTTCGGTCGGCTGTAAGAGTTCGATTGAGATCCATCCGTCAAAGCTCTTCCATGAATATAGGTTGCATTAGGCTGAGCATCGAGCTAGACTTTAGCGGGAGCGGGATTTATCTCCAACACTAGCCCCCCCACTTCTGAGTTCAAAAATTGAAGGAAGGAAGTGCAAGAAAGGCGACTGCCAGAGTCTTCCTCTGAGCTCTGTGCTGGTCTAGGTCAAAGCTCGGGGGGATCTCGCCTCCAGCTGAAGTTGATATCGAGGTTGAAGCCTGGCGAAGATCCCATTTTCAGTCGAAATTGACATGGTTGCTTTCTCTAGCCAAGGTCGATGTTGAAGCTCCCCAACCGAGGTCGTCGAGGGCCTTACCTCTATCCGAGGTTACTCAGGCACTCTGGCCGAGGTCGTCAAGGGCCTTACCTCTATCCGAGGTTACTCAGGTGCTCTGGCCGAGGTTGATGCGGGCGCTCGGGGGAGATCTCATCTCCTACTACCGAAGTTGGCCCAATCCCTCGGGGGAGATCTGATCCATAGCCAAAGTTGTACACGATCGCTCGGGAGAGATCTTATCTCTAGCCAAGCCTTCCTCGGGGGAGATCTTATCTCGAGCAGCCGAGGTCGAAGTGCGCGCTCGGGGGAGGTCTTATCTCCTACGGCCGAGCTCCTCGGGGGAGATCTTATCTCCTGTGGCCGAGGTCAAAGTACGCGCTCGGAGGAGATCTTATCTCCTGCGGTCGAGCTTTCCGCATTCGGGGAGATCTTATCTCCTGCGGTCGAGCTTTCCTCGGGGGAGATCTTATCTCCTGCGGCCGAGTCGTGCTCAAGGGAGATCTTTCTCCTGTGCGCGCCGGCTCTCGGAGGAGATCTTATCTCCTGCGCGAGGTCGAAGTGCGCCTCGGAGGGAGATCTTATCTCCTACGTCGAGCTTCCCTCGAGAAGATCTTATCTTCTGCGGTCGAGGTCGAAGTGCGCGCTCGGGGGAGATCTTATCTCCTACGGTCCGAGCTTTTCTCGGGGAGATCTTAGCTTACGGGGGAGATCGAGGCGCTCGAGGAGATCTCATCTCTGCGCACTTCCCTCAGAGATCTTATTTTCGACGATCGAGGTCGAAGTGCGCGCTCGGGGGATTATCTCCTACGATCTTTCTCGCGAAGAGCTTATCGATCGCTTCTAAGGCTTTCACCTCGGGGGAGATCTATCTCCTGCCCCGCGCTCGGGGGATCTTATCTCCGCACAGATCGCGAGGTCGAAGTGCGCACTCGGGGAGATCTTATCTCCTACGGTCGAGCTTCTAAGGCTTTCAATCTGCCCCCATTAGCACAAGATCCTCCGCCAGTTTTCAATACGGCAACTATTTGACTGCTCCATCCCCTCTATTACCGCGGTTTCTACGCCAGAGAATAACATTATTGGAAGAAAAGAATTTTACCGAAGGAAAGTTACGGACAGCACATCCCTATTTGAGGGGTCGTCGGGGCATTATTTCTCGGAGCTTCCTCCATCGAGCAGTAAGTCCCGTCCAGACGACCTCCTCTATCCTATGCTGGCCTTCTCGATTTGGAGCAAGCTCTTGGCTTTGTCGCTGGGAGCCGACGAACCACCGATGTACCAAGCTCCTCCGTAGGGTAACGTTGATGACGCTTTGAGGCGGTCGACCCAGGAGTTTCTGATTACGACAGCGCCCTTAGCCAACTTTCTCCAGCTGCTCCTTCCTGATGAGCTCCTCAATTTCGTCTCGTAGTCGGATGCATTTCTCAGCATCATGGTCGTGGTCGCGATGGTAGACGCAGTACGACCGCGCTTGTTTAGTAGAGATCATAAACCTTCTGGTCTTAGCAGCTGGCTCTTTTAACTTCGCTGAGAATTCGAGTTAGAAGAGCGGAACGTAGTTGCGAAACCTTTCGGAAGGACTTCTTCGCATCCTTTTGTCGGGGCCTCCTTGGTGGTGAGCTCAAGGAGTTAGGGGTTGTAAAATCTGCGGAAGAACTTTATGCCCAGTTGTTGGAGCTTCCTTGGAGTCATATTCGAGAGGGAGTCCTCGCTTGCCCTAGGGCGGTTGTGAGCTCGGCCGAACTTTGTCTCATATTGTGTGAAATCTTTGTTGGGGGCTTCCTTGATGACATAATCGGGCTGGAGTTCCGCCTCACTTGTGCCGAACTTCATTCCGCCTTCCCGCGAAAGCCTTCACGGGAGGAATAATGCTCCTTCCTCGATGACGGGCTTCGAGGTGAAGTTCGGCCTCACTTGCGCTGAACTTCATTCCATTTTTCTGCGAAACCCTCCGTGGGAGAACTTCCTCTGCTGCTTTTGTCCAGACTTCCTCGACGACGAGCTCGAGTGGGAGCTCGACTTTGCTTGCCCGAACTTCACTCCACCTCCTATGAATTTTTTATAGTGATTTCCTTGGTGTCATACTCGAGCGGAAGTTTGGCCTCACTTACGCCGAACTTCATTCCGATGATGAGATTTTGGGGGAAGTTCGGCCTTACTGCCGTCGAACTTCATTCCGCTTTTCTGCTCACGGTAAACTCCATTCCGCTTTCCCGCGGAACCTTCCTCGTGCCGAACTTCATTCCGCTTCTGCGGAAGAACTTCTATGGGAGGACTTCATACTCCTTTGTCGGGGCTTCCTCGATGACGGGCTCGAGGGAGAGTACGGCCTTGCTTGCGCTAGGAGATCGTGAGCGCGGCCGAACTTCATTCCGTCTCCTTCTGAAACATGGGGGAGAACTTTCTTGATGATGAGTTCGAGGAAGAGCTCGGCATCGCTTGCCCGAGCTTAATTCCTCCTCCTGTGACTTCTTCGTAGGTGGCTCCCTTGGTGTCATACCCATGCGGAAGTTTGGCCTCACTTGCGCCGAACTTCATTCCGATGATGAGATTTCAGGAGAAGTTTGGCCTTGCTGCCGCCGTACTTCATTCTACTTTTCTGCTCACGGTAAACCCCATTCCGCTTTCCCGCAAAACCTTCCTCGCATCGAACTTCATTCCGCTTCTGCGGAAGAACTTCTGCTCTCTGTTTCTCTCCTAAGGACGATTGGCATGCCCAAATGCTCTTTCTTAAGGCCGGTTCCTCGCATTTTTTTGGCAAAGTCTCCATCGAAGGTTGTCGCATGGCCTGTATCATCGCGGCGGGCCATGAATTCATCCGACAGGTTGAACTGCTCTACATCTGCGGTGGCTTCGGATGGAGCCTGGGCTACCGGGACTGCAACGGGAGCAGGCGTACCTGGCGTGCAGGACGTCAATCACCGCGTCGAAGCTCTCCTAGGGGCATTTTCTCTTCGAGAGAGAAAGGGGAGATCTCCGGAGAGGGAAAAGAAGAGTCACCGAGCACTCCTTTAAGAACAAGGGAACCTCGAAGGTTCAAGGGCCCTTCCTCTAGCGCCAATCTGTTGGTGCAGAAACTGATCATCGTCGGAGGTCATTGGAGTCGAGGCCGTTGAGGTCGCCACTGGAGACCTGCAAAACAAAGTTCCGTCCGGAGTCGGTGAGGGGTGGCTCCGACAGGATCCTCCGACGCTCAAGTCAGCTCTGGCCAACAGAAATGGAGTGCTCGAAATGAGTTCCGAAGCTTAGAGAAGATGAGGAGAGCATAGAGATCAGAGAGAGATTGGAGTTAGCGTATCTGGAGGGGTCTTTTTTATAGCGGAGCTTGATGGTGACAGCTGCGGGCCGCTCGAGGTTCGACGGAGCCAGTCTCATGGGAAGGTGCCGTGTGCGGCGGGTTAATGGTGACAGCTGCAGCCACGTGCTGGCGGGCCGCTCGAGATTCGACGGAGCCAGTCTCACGGGATGGTGACAGCCATCGCCGCCTCATAGTGGGTCGCTATCACTCGGTGGACCGATGGTGATGCTGCAGAGCTTGTGGTGGATGAAGGGTTGGCCTTCGTCGTGTGCCCATTTCGGAGGAGCTCAGGCTCTTATCTTGGAGGGAGTTCGGCTCCCATAGGCGGAGGTATGCAGCTAAGGCTCGTCCGCTGAGGAGTCCGGCAGCTGAGAATCCAAAGCTCGATCGTTGAAGAGTTCGGTCAGATGTTGGACTTTGGCTGAGGCTCGTTAGCTGAGGAATTCGAGGAGCTTGGCCGTTGAGCAGTTCGACCATCTAAATGGGTCTGTAGAAGCTCAGACGCTAAGCAATTCAGCCGTCTGAACGCGTCGGTAGAAGCTCGGACGCTAGGAGTTTGGGGAGCTCGGCCGCTAAGCAGTTCAGCCGTCTGAACGTGTCGGTAGAAGCTCGAACGCTAGGAGTTCGGGGAGCTCGGCCGCTAAGCAGTTCGGTCGGCTGAAGTTCGAAGAAGCTCGATGGCTGAATGGGTTGGAATAAGCTCGGCCGCCAGGGGCTTGGTCGAAGCCCGGCTGCTTGAAGTCCAAGGAGCTCGGGCGCTAAGTAGTTCGGCCGATTGTAGGAGTTCGGCTGAGACCCATTCGTCGAAACTCTTTCGTGGCTACAGGTTGCATTAGGCTGAGCGTCGAGCTAGACTTCAGCGGGAGCGGGATTTATCCCCAACACCAGCGATGAGGGCTTTGTATTTTTCCTCATTATTGATAGTTGAAAATTCGAAGCAGAAAGCGTATGCTGCCACGTCTCCTTCTGAACTGGATAAAATAAGCCCAACACCTGATCCTATTGAGTTCGAAGAGCCGTCGACGTGTAGGGTCCACATTTCCTCTAGATTCAACCTCTGGTTTTTGTTGGTCTCCGAACTCGTGGGGTCTTCTGGTCTACTCACAAGATTTTCTTTCAGGAACTCCTCATCCAGTACAGTACATTCGAGGATGAAATCGATCAGGATTTGAGCTTTAATAGATGGCCTCGGTCGGTATCGAATGTCCAATTTTGAGAGCTTCAATGTCCACTTTGCTATCTGACCCGAAGAATCTGGTTGGTGTAGGACCATCTTCAAAGGCTGATTTATGAGTACTATCATGGTGTGAGCCTGAAAATAGGATCGGAGCTTTCTTGCGGCAACAATGAGTGCGAAGATAAATTTTTTTTCAACTTAGCGTATCTAGTTTTTGCATCATAGAGGACCTTACTGATGTAGTATATGGGCTTTTGAACTCATCCCTTTTTTGAGAAAGAACCGCACTGATCATCATCGATGAAACGGCCAGATAAAGAAGGAGCTCTTCATCTAGCAACGGTTTAGTGAGCAGGAATGAAGAGCTGAGATATTTTTTCAACTCATTGAAAGCTTTTTAGCATTCCAGGGTTTATTAAAAATTCATTGGCTACTTGAGAGTCTGGAAGAATGGGAGACACCTCTCGATCGATCTGAAAATAAAATAATTAAGGAAGGCAATTTTTTCAGTCAGACGTTGTACCTCTTTAATAGTTTTTGATGGTGACATTTTTAAGATTGCCTTGATCTTCTGAGGGTTTACTTCAATTCTCCGATGGAAGATCATAAAATCGAGAAACTTGCCAGCGGTGACCCCGAAGATGCACTTCATAGGATTTAGTTTTATTTGATATCATCGAAGTGTGTCAAAAGCCTCATGGAGGTCTTGCACATGATCAGATATTGCTCGACTCTTAACCAGCATGTCATTGATATAGGCCTCCATATGTCTGTTGATTTGATCTTTAAAGATTTTGCTAACCAACCTTTGATATGCGACTTCTGCATTTTTAAGCCTAAAGAGCATCATCCTGTAACAGTAAAGCCCATGGTCAATTATAAAGGATGTTTTCTCCTCATCTTCTGGGGCCATCCAGATTTGGTTGTAACCAGATAAAGCATCCATGAAGCTGAGGAGCTCATGTCTAGAAGTGGAATCGATTGGTTAGTCGATCCAAGATAATGGATAACTGTCTTTAGAATAGATTTTGTTCAAATCAGTGAAGTCAATACACATGCACCACTTTCCATTCGCCTTCTTTACTAGAACGATGTTTGTCAGTCAGTCAGGTACATTACCTCTCTGATGAAACCAGCCTTCATCAGTTTGTCCAGCTCCTCTACGATCACTATCTGGCATTTAGGAGTAAAGCTTCACTTCTTTTGCTTAATCAGGCGACAGGTCGGGTCTACTCTTAGATGATGAGCCATCACCTCCGAGTCGATCTCGAGCATATCAGTAGCTGACCAAGCAAAAAGGTCTGCATTTGCTTGCAAAAAATCAATCAGTTGGTATTTCATTACCTAATCAAGATAGGATCCGATCTTCACAGTTTGATGGAGGTTCTCCTCCCTTAGTGGGATCTCCTAGAGGTCATCAGATGATTGGACCCAATTTTCCACTAGATCATCTCGTGCATCCAACTCTATCGAGAGATTGGGTTGGTTTTCCATCGGGTTCTCTATCTAAAGCTTGGCAGTGAAATATTGTCTAGCGACGGTTTGGTTTTCCCAGATCTTTCCCACTTCGTGTATTGTTGAAAATTTTACCAAGAGGTGGTAGTTGGATACAATAGCCTTAAACTTTCATAAACTTGATCTTCTGAGGACGATGTTATAGGCTGAGGAAAGCTGCACAACAAGAAAGTCTACTTGTATGGTTACCTACTGAGGTGGGGTACCCACAGTTACAGATAACTTGATCATTCCCTCCGAAATTATGGAGCTTCCAAAAAATTCTTGGATCGCCACATCAAAGTAAGTTAACGATCGGAAGAAAATCCCATAAGAAAGATTTCAGAAAAATATAAAATATCAACTGAGCTTTCATTATCAACAAGTATGTGGCATACATTGTAATCAAAAATATTTAAAAAAATAACCATAGCATCATTATGTAGTTGCTGCATACCCTCTGCATCTTGCTCAGTGAAAGTTATTGATTCTTGAAGCCCATCCTCACATCTTGGCTTCTTTGCTACTGCCACCTCAGACGACCCTCCGATAATCATATGAATCTCACCACGGAAAGGTCGCTCTTCAACTACTATCAGATCTCTCTCCTCTGGCGCGGGCATTGGCATTTGGCATTGGAGCTAAGGAGGTGGTTGCCGGGCTCTTGGTAGAGGTCGCCATGGGGGAGTTCTTCCACAGACAAAGCGTTTCAGCCTTTCCTCCCGAATCAGTTTTTCAATAGCATCGTGAAGGAGGTGGCAGTCTTTGGTGTTGTGACCGTGGTCACGATGGTAGAAGCAAAACTTCGTTGGATCATAGCGCTCTGGGTTGGTCATCATCCTCGGAGGTTGGGGGAGCTGGTCTTGAATCTACATCAGAACTTCTTCCTGGGTGGCATTCAAAGACATGTAGTTATGGAAACACCTCGACGGAGACCGTTGTCGACTCTCCCTTGAGGGCTTGGAGATCGACCGTTTCGAAAGGAACCTCCGCCTTTAAACTTCCTAGGCGAAGAGTGGGAGTGATGTCGGTGAGCCTTTCTTTTTGAGGGGAGGCGCTCCTTATTCAACCCTGTCGGAATAACGTCGACAGGGGTGTCTTCAGCAAAGACTTCTTCAATATTGATATACTTTCTTACTCGCTCCAATATACTGGTATAATCTTTAGGATAGGACTTTATTAACGATCTTTTTAGATCAGTTTTCTATAGTCCGCCCATGAAAGTGGACATCACGATCGATTGATCTAGATCGTGGACTTTTAGGATCGCCACATTAAAATGGCTCAGATAGCTATGGATCGACTCTCCATCCCTCTGATGGATGGTGTATAGATAGTCAAACTGCTTCTACTGTTTATAGCTACTGATAAAGTATATCGCCAAAGATCGGCTTAGCTCATTGAAAGAATATATCGAATCAGATTTTAGATTGGAGTACCACTATCGGATTGCTCCCTTAAGAGTAGCAGGGAATGCCCAATAGAGAGTAGCATCGGATGCTCCTTGAAAGAGCAAAGCTATCTTCAAAGTTTCAATATGATCGACGGGATCGATGGTCCCGTCGTAAGTCTCGAGCTGAGGCAGTTTGAAACCTGGTGGCGGCAACTCCTTTAGGATCTTCTCATCAAAGGGGGGCCTCGCCGCTAAGTCCGTGAACTGGTCGGAAGGAAGATACTCTATTCAAGACTTCAAGCTTTTTATACTTTATTCAAGACTTCAAGCTTTTTATTAAACTCTTGAAGCTTCTTTTCAATCATTAACTCTCGATCAGTATAGGCCTCAGACTGCTAAGGAGAGCGGTGGTCAGGAGTAGATTCATGCCCTGACTATGGGCTAAGGGACTGCTGATGGGGTCACTTCCTTCTACGACTTTATAGAGGTGCTTGAGTAGGTTCGGCTTATTATTGCAGATGTGTTACCGGTGGTTGAAGCGGCACCGTTGCTGGGGGTATAGATGAAGCCGCCATAGGAGGTATTGGCCTGTTAAGGATGGTGCAGGGACAGCTTGATTTGGTTGGGGCACCAATAAGGAATGCATGATCACAGTTTGGACCGCCTGGACAGCGGCCGTCAGAGAGTGGAGCTGCTGAAGGAGCAAATTGAATTGGTCCATAGTGACATGGGCCGACTGGATAGGTGGAGAGATTTCCACCATAGGAGGCTGAACATGATCGTTAACCCGCAAATCTACCTGCTGAGAGGTAGTAGCTTCTGCGACATCATTGAGACGTGACGAAGTCTTTTTTGGAGCAATGAGTCGGCCCTTCGTCTATCTATTGTTGCTGAAAATAGTTTGCTTTGAAAGCAGAGCGATCGGCTTCTTGCAGAAGGTGCTAGAGTGACCTACAAAACAACATCTAAGCCAGAGGATTTGACTCCAGCGAAAATCCTCCGACGCTCAAGTCAGCAGAGAATGATCAAGCAATAACAGATTCTCTAAGAGAGATTTTTTGCTTATCTGGATCCTCGAGGTTTGTGATATTTGTAGGAAAGCTCTACGCGATTGTTACATCATTCCATTAATATTGGACCGCCAATGTCATTGTGGCAAGATTTCTGGGCTCCCTTCAAATAGAAATATTGTTATCAGTATGATCAGAATGTCTTATCTATCATCGATAATTTAGGATGAGTGGAGAACAGTTTGTTCGTGGTTGGATTACAGCTTTATTGTCGTTAATCTATAAGATAAATTACCTATCCGAGACGATTTACAAGTTACGAATGCCATCCGAGGTATTCATCAGAAAGAACAGGTCGGGTCAGCCATTGGGGGTTAGACACCAGTTCAGAGGATATTATGGTAATTCTGTTGACCCCTGGATGTTCATAGATAGGAACTGAATCAAGATATTTCTAAAGTAGATCACATGATCTGAGGTATTTACATTATCACCATAACAATGAGAATCTTTTGCACTGAAAATTAAAATAAGAAATTGATATATGTAACAGCAAGCTTTCGGCATTGTCTGCTCTAACTCCAAGATTTTCCGTTGCAATACCTCTCTCTCTCTTTCTCTCTCTCTCTCTCTCTTCATATGGCCTTCTCTCCTCAGCATAAGGGCTTAATGCGGGCTTCATCGAATTAATCGTTTAGCCATCATAACAGGCCTTCATATTCCTGGATTTAATCAAATTAAATAAGTTTTTGCAATTTAGAAAGAGGGAGCCTGTCTGTTGGCAAGAGCCAACATATCAGTTGACTGGTTATCTAAAATGGAATTTTAGTTACTTAATGCAGATATAGATCGGCACTGCTTGCATTTTATTTTATTTTATTTATTTTTTTGCCTCCTTAGCCTGGTCTGTAACTCTGGGCTGAACAACTAAACAAATCATTGTTGAAATTTGGACAATTTAAGTATTGTTAATCCTTGGCAATTAAAATTTGGACGATTTAAGCACCGTTCCTTTGCAAATTGCATGCACTCTTGATTTTGGTGCTAATGGATGTGGTGCCATACTGCCATATGTATGATGCTTGCATGAGACTAATTGGGAATGCGGTTAATCCAAACCTTTCCAAAGTCAGAGCTCATCAACTTTGATAAGCACCATTGGATGTCATCACTACTGCTCCCATAAGAAGTTCTCGATAGATTGATAAAAAGCGAAGAAATTTTCGACAAAAGGGAGACAAAACCTCACCAACTGGGTATAGGTACGTAGACCAAACAAAATTTAGAGGACTAGGAGTGTTAAATTTAAAGCTGTTTGACAGAAGCATCCTTGTTAAACGTTGGTGAAGATTTCACCAACAGCACAATAATGCTTGGAGATTGCTTATACATAATCTATGCTACAACAACGAAATCCCAAGCCAAACGGAGGCGGGAAAGTTAAAACACGCCTCCACATGGAAAAGGTAAACACCTGCTTCCGCTGGGGGATGCAATTAATTCAAGCTGAGAAATGAAAAGCAAATATTGATGTGACACGATCATTGGAAGAATATGGAACCACTTAAAGGCACTTATCCAATGTTTTACCTACTCACGATGAGGCTAAAAGTAATAGCAGAAAGACTCCTTTCTAAAGTAGATCCCAGAATCCAATTTATAGGAGACATGTCATTGAACACAGTCTTTATAATTCTTGATTTCAATCAATTAATGTGGCTTGAATGTTGGATATTTTCATAGACTCGAAATATGATCCGACCCAAAGAGCTCGCATTGTAACCTGAATGAAATATTTTGTCAGGCGGATGGTGCGGAGCCCAACACTCTTCTGTGGTATGGGCCAAAACAAAAATTAAATTTTCTATCAATCTCATCAGTTCTGTGAGATGGGGCTAAGGTTCAAAGAGTTCTAAGTGATTGTATCTCTTTCTTTTCATCATAGTAAAATTTTTCTTTCGTATCTTACCCATGGACGTAGGCCTTACCACCGAATCACATACCATAAATTTTCTGTCCATTTTTCTTCTCTTCTCTATTCTATATCATTGTGAGAATTTTATATTTGTACCTATTATAACACAATCAAAAAAGTTAGCCTTTCTAATTCACTTGACACGATGACATAGAAATGGAACATGAAAAGGGATCTTCGTAGTAAGAGAGTGTTATATGTTCCTCAGCAATGATGGAATGTGGTCCGACTTGACCAAAATAAACTAGAAAATTTCTTTAGCAAAAAAGTTAAAGTATTTAATTGGCTATTTTTTTACAATAAAATTTTAACATTAGAAACTTTGAAGAAAAGAAAGATACAAGTTGTCCCGTATGCTGTATTAATGATGAAACTGCAAACTATATATCTCTATCCTGCGGGTATGCCACAGCCATTTGGAAAGAAATAGCTCAGAAGCTTCATACTCCCCCCTCCCCTAGAAAATATCAAAATAGTGTGGAAGGATGGCAAAGGAAGCTCCCACTAAATATTCACAAGCGGGCTTGGAAGGGCTTAGTCTCAATTGTATATTAGACAATCTAGAAAGAGAGAAATTAGGGGATTTTTTGCTTTGAAGCACTCTTTCAAAACATGATCTATCATCATTCAATCTTCCTCTTAGGCAACTAACTAGACCTTATGCTACAAATGAAAAGCAAAGCAAGAATTAGAAGATATAATCACACAACTTAAAACAGGGGGCTAATAGAGTGGATAAAGGTCATCATGATAGGTGAAGAATAGTTTCGGACTTACAATCTTTGATAACTATAAAAAATCAACCAGTGCCATCATCAACAGTTGGTTAGGCTGTGGACTACTCTAAAACCCAACTAGACTATTCCATCTTGTAATACCTCATGTAATATACTGTATATTATCTAATAAAGTTAGGGTGGTATATCTCCTATCACCAGAAGACCAAACCTCCCCTTTTCCATGAACAAACTTTGATAAACTGCGCTCCTCTCAAGAAGGGAGAGAGCTATCTATTTCTTTGGAATCCACAATTAATAATTAAATTTAAGCCAAAAATTCACATTATTATTGATCATGATCTATATTACTAAAAACATCTACCAACCAAACATCATGTACTTTGGGATTTCTAACCTATGTATTATATGAACATAGAAATAGACCATTTCCATTATGTCAGTGTACTAATATTAATATATATATAATATTTAAATTGAGAATCCATCACATTAATCATGATCTGTACATGATAAAACATATAAAGATTGATTGTAGACTATAGTGAAACATGGTGGCATATTATTTTAATTATTCATTTTTACATCTAATTGACATAAGTCAAAGACCGGCAAATATAACTTTTGGGTTCTAAGCATTTTTAGTGGTATAAATTATGATTCATTACATATATCTTTAATTTTTGGATTTTTTATTATTAATTTTAAATTTTAAATTAGTAGATATCCTCTTCTCTCAAGAGAAGTAACTCCATCTCTTTAGAAACCTAAACATATATTATCATTAGTATTTCATTCTCCCTTATAAGAATCTGAAACAGCTATAGTGATCAATGACCAAATAGACGGAGAAAAAGTAAAAAATTAAAATTAAAAAAAGTAGAAATAAAAGGGCCACCTCTAGATTCACTGGATCCCTAGACCAAAACTTGTGCATCATATCATTACTCTTTAGGACTTGTTTGGGTATACATTATGCCCAGGGTATTTCATGGAAACCGGGCATTTCGGAGAGAGTGTTTAAATCACAAGAAAAATAAGAATTTGACCCAAGAGTTGCTTGGATAGGTGTTCAGCGAATCAAAATATCATACAAACTAGTTGAAAACCCATGCGTTACACGGGATAGATAATTACGATCTATAACTATTAAAAAATTTTAATAATAAATATTTATAATAAATATTTTTTATTTTTTTAATATTTTATTTTATTTTATTTATTTATTTATTATATATATGATATATTTTTTATTATTTTATAAATAATATTTTATTTTATATTTTTTTTCTTATTCTCATATCTTTTATGCGTTCGTCGGTCCCGCTGCTGTTAGATATGTGTGCCCTAGAAGTCAAAATTGGCTGACACTTGTAATACACTTCTAGGGGCAAAATTATAATTTTGACTATAATTAATGAAATGGGTTATTTTCTATCACACATGTGTATTTAGTATCTGTGATACATTCTTTGAGTTAATGGTAATGATAATTCATATTTTCAAGAGTTGAAAATTTAAGACATGAATAATCATTATTAACTCATAAACAGCTCCCGACCATAGGATCATCACGAGGATGGTGATTGATCCGGAAGGTTGGTGTACGATCGCTTCTCTTTAGTAGATGAGTCTTGAGTCTACGGTGTGGAGACACCGGAGCGAGAGTACAGGTACTCGTTAGAGAACGAGGGCACTGAGCGTGACCACCTCGAGTAGTCATTAGGAAGTCTACCTTCTCGTCAATGACTGACTCGATGCTGCAGTAGTGTGTCTGGTTCTTTGACCTGAGATGCATCGGCAGTTCACCTTGAGGGTGTTATAGTTTGACTACACCATTACTCGGTCTCCTAGCCATATGGAACCCTGAGGTGTATGTTGGCTATGACATGTTCATTGTAGGAACTGGATTGCATCAAGATGGGATCTATCTACCTCGGTGGTAGAGGAGTAGCCCTATGATGATCATGAGAATCAAGTCCTGAAGCCCATGGCCATGGCAGAGTGAAATAATAGAAAGAGTTTCTATTTAGATTTTCACATTGGACTCGAATCGAATGATTACATCATATGACAGAGACTAGGGTTTGACGAGTTCACCTTAACCCTAATCTGATCGGGGCTCAAGATAGAAGAACTTAATCACACAGGTAGCTGCACCAAGAGGTTCGCATTCAGCTCTGATGGGTTGCCACCATATACTGCTAGGTGTCACTGGTGGATTTTGGGAGCAATTAGAATGATTTAGATGATCGATCATTCTAGCTGTTCGAATCAGAAGAGTTCTGATCCATCGAAAGGAGTTTCGATGATGTCTATGATAGAGATCATGACATATCCCATTACCATACAGAACTGAACCTAACTGGGTCACACAAACAAGGGTTTGAATCTGGTGATCATCAATTGAACTGATCTAGTTCAATTGATCTGAATGAGATTCAATTAGGTTCAAGAAAATCGTGCTAGCACTCGATTGAACCTAACGTTCTTCTTTTACTATCATAAATAAGTTGTCCTGACTGAGCCAAAGGAGTTTGTGCTCAATCAGAGGCCTTCATATGGTCTGACTGGAGGTTGTCCAAGTCAGAATAAGGTTGTCTTATTTTGTAAGACATTACCTGCCATTTTTGGTCACCTGCCATTTCTTGTTCTTTGACTTTGGTCAAAAGTCTACCTTTGACTGGTCAAACGTTGACCATTGACCTTTGACTTTTGACCACATGTCATGCACCTATTGGAGAGCTGGTGGGGGCTTGTCCCCCTGCCAGAACCTGGCAAGGAGAAGGGCGCACGCCAAGGGTGGCGTGAGCCCAAGTAGGAGGCGCCTAGGAGTCCTTGTTGGACAAGGACTCCATCTCCTTTTTGGATTCCAATTAGAGTTCTACCTAAGAATCCAACTTTGACTGGTCTTAGGCGCCCTCTAAGGAGGAATCCAGGGGTCTCTATTCCAACCAATCAGATTTAGATCTGATTTCACAAAGGGTTGTGATTGGTTGAGAGGAAGAGGAGTTGGATCACAAGAGGTCTATAAATAAGACCCTGCGCCCAACCCTAATTAAGAATCAAAGTGAATTCAATAGAGATTTCCCACGTCCCAAGGCTGCCTCTCCCCTCCTTCTCCATGCCATAACTCTCTTCTCCCCTTGCCTCTCCACGTCCAAAAGGTTTTGGATTTAGTTTTGGTGCGATTCAGATCAAGGAAAGGCGACCAAAAGCAAGAAGGCTGCGCTGCTGCAAAAGGACGACTGCAGATCTTCAAAAGAAGTTTTGAAGATCCTCCAGATCAGATCCAGATCTAATTTTTGGAGATGTGATAGAGAAGAAGAGGATCTCCAGATCCAACCCGAGTGGATACCGGTAGAGGCCAGGCGCTTGCGTGGCTAAGATCCAGAACCTTCCGCTGCAATCAGGATCATCTAACAGGGTAATAGGATTACCCAAATCAAGGTAAATTAAATTTGATTTAATTTATCTTATTTTATTTTATTTATTAAAATAATAAGAATCAGATCTGAAACATATCAAGATCTGATTAAGATCAAGAGAAAAATTTTTGAAATATATCTCTTGATCTAATCAGATCTGGAACGAACCTGGACCGGGAAATCAGGATTTCCCTTCAACTGGTATCAGAGCCATGGTTCTAAAATTATTTAGATCTGATTTTAATTTTATTTTAATTAAAAATAATGTGATTTTAGATGTCACATGAGATGTGATCAGATCTGAAAATCAGAAAAAATTAAAATTAAATGAATTTGGATCTAAGATTATGAAGAATATGCATGACTAGTTCTAAAAATAGAATAGTTCTATAGAATAGTCTTGCATGTTTTGAATTTAATTTGATTAAATCATATTTTAGATCTTCTTTATTTACTATTTTTTGATATTATAAGTGTTATAATAACATCTGAAAAAATAGCAAATAAAAATTATTTAATTTTAAATATCATATGAGATATGATTGATGCATGTCTAGACTAGTTGTAGAATAGTTCTACATAATTGTCTAGATTAGAATTTATTTTGATTAGATCAATTTAAATCTAATTTTTTAGATTATTATGAGATAATTTAGATCTAAAAATATGCATGATTCGATACATGAGATGTATGCAAAATATGCCATGATTAGATCTAATTTATATATGAGATATATGATATAGATCTATAAACTGTTTTGTAGTATTGAATGTTCCTGATTAAGGCATTCCTCTTGGCCGTCCGGTCATAAGAATGAAGAAGGATTTAAAGGCCCTCTCTTTCCATTCGATGGGGTGTTCTTATGACGTGTAGGGGTGCTGCGTGTTCGTCCTTAATCAGAAACCCAAAACTTACTTTCTGCAAAACCCTAGATCCTGAAACCCTAGGATTTATTGTGCATATTTTGTTTATGAACCCAACTTAATTAAGAATTAAGTTTATGGAATATTAATTAGGTCTAAAATTGAGAATTTCAGATCTAAGACATATTCATAATACTGGGTTCGGGCTTGGGTAGCTCAATTAGGTCTAAGCGGTTGATCAAACCGAATCAAGAGTTGGTTAGATGGGATCAACAATGCTTAAATTGACCAGCCTAATAGGATTAAGTCTGGGTCAAGATCGAGTCACGATCAAGCAAGACCTAATTAGGCTCAGAGGTTAGAGTCTGGATTGTAGGCTAACCCAATTGGTTCTGACTCAACAATTTGGTGTCTAAGGTAAGTTTGGCACATACGACCGACTGGTTTTTAATTGGAAGCTACTCGACCTGAATGCGTTCTTGTGCGAGTTAATGGCATATTCCTTCCACCGGTCTCACTTACCTGGCCATATCTGTTGACACAGTTCTGATCTGAGGTGGTCAATAATCCGAGCTAACCCATGCCACTAGGTTAGTCATAATTGTTATGACTAAGCCAAGTCTAGTTTAATGAGACCTGAATCAATTCTCCCTAAGAAAAGATTAAGTCTGAGGTCTTCCACCATTGTAGACGTGCGGGCCCTTCCCGGGGTTGATTGTTCTCGGCTGGATACAGTGGCTCAGTTGCACCGGAAAGATGCAACCATGTCTATTAGGCATTGGATGCTATGGGCTGGAGGATGAGTTGGGCTCAATATTTCGGATACGGTGAGAGACCCAATTAGGAACCCAGTCTATGCAAATGGTGGGTCTGACTTAACTAAGGAGTGGATCAATATTTTGGATACGGTGAGATTCATGAATTAGAGACCAAGTTTGGGTGCACCATGATTAGAGAATCATTGAACAAGAGTTGTTCACTCATTGGCTAACCCATCACCAATAACTGTTAGGTGAGGTGATGAGTCAGTTGGTGAGACCGCACCACCCACTAGAAATCATAATCGCGGAGATTTTCGCATCTCTACAGAGGGAGTGTAGGGATCCGAGAAAATAGTGGGAGCTAATTTGTTTAAAAATAAAATCCCTAAATAAATTGGTCAAGTCAAAATTACAGTATCTAACTAGAATCTTTGACTCTCTACAGGAAAATGTCTGCGTCCAACCCACTGGCACGTATCCTAGACACACATAGACTGATTGGACCTAATTATAAAGATTGGCTCAGGAACTACAAAATTATTTTGGGTTCAGAGAAGTTAACACATGTTTTGGACCAGGACCCTCCCACCTTACCAGCTCGTCCATCTGTTGAACAGAGAGCGTCTCTGGAAAAATGGATTGATGAAGACAATAAGGCCAGATACTACATGTCACAAGCAGATATCAGTCAAATCCAGGTGAAGAACACTGGACTTCTGTGAAATGTATCCTTAAGTACTTGAGAAGAACTAAGGATATGATGTTGGTCTTTGGTAATGGAGAACTCCAAGTTCAGGGATACACAGACTCGGACTTCATGTCCGATATAGATGATCGAAAGTCGACATCTGGCAGACTGTTTGTGCTGAAAGAGTTCCAAGCAAACGGCGATATCATCTCATCCGCGATTACCTTGAGAAAGGTTACGTTGAGGTCAAGAGAGTCAACTCCACAGATAATGTGGCAGACCCACTTACAAAGCCGTTGGGCCAGCAGAAGATCGAAGCCCACCTTGAGAAGATGGGACTTAGACTTGTAGCCAATTGGCTTTAGGACAAGTGGGAGATTGTTAGATATATGTGCCCTAGAAGCCAGAATTGGCTGACACTTGTAATACACTTCTAGGGGCAAAATTGTAATTTTGACTATAATTAATGAAATGGGTTATTTTCTATCACACATGTGTATTTAGTGTCTGTGATACATCCTTTGAGTTAATGGTAATGATAATTCATATTTTCAAGAGTTGAAAATTTAAGACATGAATAATCATTATTAACTCATAAACAGCTCCCGACCATAGGATCATCACGAGGATGGTGATTGATCCGGAAGGTTGGTGTACGATCGCTTCTCTTTAGTAGATGAGTCTTGAGTCTACGGTGTGGAGACACCGGAGCGAGAGTACAGGTACTCGTTAGAGAACGAGGGCACTGAGCGTGACCACCTCGAGTAGTCATTAGGAAGTCTACCTTCTCATCAATGACTGACTCGATGCTGCAGTAGTGTGTCTGGTTCTTTGACCTGAGATGCATCGGCAGTTCACCTTGAGGGTGTTATAGTTTGACTACACCATTACTCGGTCTCCTAGCCATATGGAACCCTGAGGTGTATGTTGGCTGTGACATGTTCATTGTAGGAACTGGATTGCATCAAGATGGGATCTATCTACCTCGGTGGTAGAGGAGTAGCCCTATGATGATCATGAGAATCAAGTCCTGAAGCCCATGGCCATGGCAGAGTGAAATAATAGAAAGAGTTTCTATTTAGATTTTCACACTGGACTCGAATCGAATGATTACATCATATGACAGAGACTAGGGTTTGACGAGTTCACCTTAACCCTAATCTGATCGGGGCTCAAGATAGAAGAACTGAATCACACAGGTAGCTGCACCAAGAGGTTCGCATTCAGCTCTGATGGATTGCCACCATATACTGCTAGGTGTCACTGGTGGATTTTGGAAGCAATTAGAATGATTTAGATGATCGATCATTCTAGCTGTTTGAATCAGAAGAGTTCTGATCCATCGAAAGGAGTTTCGATGATGTCTATGATAGAGATCATGACATATCCCATTACCATACAGAACTGAACCTAACTGGGTCACACAAACAAGGGTTTGAATCTGGTGATCATCAATTGAACTGATCTAGTTCAATTGATCTGAATGAGATTCAATTAGGTTCAAGGAAATCATGCTAGCACTCGATTGAACCTAACGTTCTTCTTTTACTATCATAAATAAGTTGTCCTGACTGAGCCAAAGGAGTTTGTGCTCAATCAGAGGCCTTCATATGGTCTGACTGGAGGTTGTCCAAGTCAGAATAGGTTGTCTTATTTATAAGACATTACCTGCCATTTTTGGTCACCTGCCATTTCTTGTTCTTTGACTTTGGTCAAAAGTCTACCTTTGACTTGGTCAAACGTTGACCATTGACCCTTTGACTTTTGACCACATGTCATGCACCTATTGGAGAGCTGGTGGGGGCTTGTCCCCCTGCCAGAACCTGGCAAGGAGAAGGGCGCACGCCAAGGGTGGCGTGAGCCCAAGTAGGAGGCGCCTAGGAGTCCTTGTTGGACAAGGACTCCATCTCCCTTTTGGATTCCAATTAGAGTTCTACTAAGAATCCAGTTTGACTGGTCTTAGGCGCCCTCTAAGGAGGAATCCAGGGGTCTCTATTCCAACCAATCAGATTTAGATCTGATTTCACAAAGGGTTGTGATTGGTTGAGAGGAAGAGGAGTTGGATCATAAGAGGTCTATAAATAAGACCCTGCGCCCAACCCTAATTAAGAAGTCAAAGTGAATTCAATAGAGATTTCCCACGTCCAAGGCTGCCTCTCCCCTCCTTCTCCACGCCATACTCTCTTCTCCCCTTGCTCTCCACGTCCAAAAGGGTTTTGGATTTAGTTTGGTGCGATTCAGATCAAGGAAAGGCGACCAAAAGCAAGAAGGCTGCGCTGCTGCAAAAGGACGACTGCAGATCTTCAAAAGAGTTTTGAAGATCCTCCAGATCAGATCCAGATCTAATTTTTGGAGGAGTGATAGAGAAGAAGAGGATCTCCAGATCCAACTCGAGTGGATACCGGTAGAGGCCAGGCGCTTGCGTGGCTAAGATCCAGAACCTTCCGCTGCAATCAGGATCATCTACAGGGTAATAGGATTACCCAAATCAGGTAAATTAAATTAGATTTAATTTATCTTATTTTATTTTATTTATTAAAATAATAAGAATCGGATCTGAAACATATCAAGATCTGATTAAGATCAAGAAAAAAATTTTTGAAATATATCTCTTGATCTAATCAGATCTGGACGAACCTGGACCGAGAAATCAGGATTTTCCTTCAGCTGCACCCCCTATCGACCCATCATGGCTCCTCTTCTCTCTTGGTAAATACTGATCTCGATCGCACCTTCGTCCCCTCTCTTCTTCTCATACCTTCTCTGCACTTGTCGGTGCCATCCCATCCTTTGTCATTCCACCACTGTTTTTCTTCTTTCTCGATAAATGCCGATCCCGATCGCACTCCCTGGTGCCCCTATCGGTACTGCAGCCCCTGGCATTACCACCGAAAGAAGAGAGAAAAATTTTTTCTCTTCTTTTCTTTTCTTCTTTCTTTTTTCTCTTCTTCTTTTTTCTTTTTACAAAATAATATATTATTATTATTTTTCTTCTTCCTTCCTATTCTCATACCTTCTCCATATCTGTCGGTGTCACCCCACCATGGCTCTCCTTCTCTCTCAACAAATATCAATCCCAATCGCATCCCTGCCCTCTCACTTCTTCTCATACCTTCTCCAAACTTTTGAAAACTATTAAATACAGAGATTTAACTTTCAAATCGATGGAATATCGTACTCTATTTACGGATAATTTATTAGATCTGATCTGATTTGATCCAATGGATCGATTCAGATCTCAAAATATATTATTTTTTATAAAAAATAATAAAAATATTATTTTAAAAAAAATAAATTAGTATGTGATTATTTTTAAAATTAAAAAATGATATGTTATCTTTTTTAAAATAATAATAAATTAGTTTTTTAAAAATATTATTATTATTTTTATAATATTTTATTTTTAAAAATAATAATTTTTAAAAAATATTTTTCATCTTTTATTATTTTATTATTTTTATTTTTAAAATTTTTTTTTAATTTTTTAAAATATTATTTTATTATTATTTAAAAATAATATTTAAATTATTATAGATAATAAAATAATAATCTATGTGGCATAACTAAAATTATCTGAGATATTGAGATGCTAACATCATAATACTCTTTTATAGAATATTATATATATATATATATATATATATATAATAGGTTAGGAGATTCCAACCAAATTAAAAGGATATATTATTTTTTAGCATTTTTGAACCCACATTTTTTTTTTTTTGTGAGCGCAATTCTCCATCCCGTTCCGTGAAACATAACTCCGACGAGTCCGCCCCCAATCCACTACCAATGAGTGCCTTTAGATCCTCAAATTATTATTTTTTTCATTTAAAATTCTCTCACTAAGTCCCCTTCGTCTGATCTCACCTCCTCCTTTTATTGAGACTTAAGATTAAAAATATATATAAATAAAGTTTTTTATATGTATACCCTCCTAAACATTCAAATTTACATAAATATTCTTTCAAAATTTATATTTATATATATACCCTCATAAAATATTTATTTTACTTATATACCTTTTTTCTTATTTTTTGTATATATACCCATATCATCTAATGCCAGTTAAAAATTAAATATTTAAAATTTAAATAACTAAAATATCCTTATGGATAAATATGTAAAAAAAATTTATAAGAATATATATATAAATAGTAATTTTATGAGGGTATTTATACAAATTTGAATGTTTATGAGGATATACACAAAAATTTTAATTTACTTTTTATCTATTTCATTTAAATGGATTCAGGCCCTCTGTATAGTGTAATAATATATTATATAATACAACAACATGATAATGATACTATACAATATTTTATATATTAGAATACTATATTGTATTTTATTTTTAGGCTAAATGGAATGACTCGTTAGAACTTCATTCATTCAATAAAAGAGTATAAGAAATCCCTCAGACAAAATATAGAAAGAAAGAAAATGAACAAAAAAAAAAATCATAAAAATTATTATAAACCAAAACTAGATCACCAATAGCAAGGAGATTAATAGAGATTAACAGTCAGTATAGTTTTTTCCTATGAAACTTTCTACAGTTT
This sequence comes from Cocos nucifera, assembly GCA_006176705.1. Lineage (NCBI taxonomy): Eukaryota > Viridiplantae > Streptophyta > Magnoliopsida > Arecales > Arecaceae > Cocos > Cocos nucifera. Next base: position 806,165 of record QRFJ01001169.1, on the reverse strand, counting down.
CTAAAGAGGAAGCTAGCTTCATATATGCTACCACCAAGCCTTAATTGCATCCTCCAATAACCCCTTCTTGACTTCAAAAAATAATGGTGTTGTTATTTCTCATACCTTCTAAATATTTCAGAGCAAGGCACTACTGTAATATCCTACTTATTTTGTTGCTCTCTTTTAACACTAGTTATCTTTGCTTTATCTATAGAATATCAAACCTAAAGACTCAAAAAATATCGAGAGGCCAAGAAAAGAGGCATACCCAGTCTTTCTTCATCCAGCAAGGCAAATTCCAACAAAGCACCCGATGAGACAAGCTTTAGTAACTACTCAGTATGGAAAACTCCTATAAAGTACACGATGTGGAAAACTTAGGTGAAGTGCTTGACTTGCTGTACAAAACTATGGCGATATGCTAGGTGTTATTTAATAGAAAGTGGATTTAACTAGTCATCCTTGGAGTACTGATGCGCAGAAGTATAACTCTAATGCTGAGAAGATTTTTGATGAAGAAAATAGAGGAAGAGTCTGGCTAGTTGTCCTTGAGAGTGGCAATGAGAGAAAGTATGACACTTAGGAGATCTCTAAGGAAAGAAAGAGAGAAAGAGTCTAGTTAGTTGTTCTTGGAAGTGGCGATGAGAAGAACTGAGTCTGGCAGTGAGGAGATCTCCAACAAAGAAAAAAGAATGCCAATGGTGAAGAAAAAGAATCGAGGGAAGGTGCTCGATGTTATTGATGGTGACTTCAAGAGCCATTTGACTATCATCTCTACTAATGACTTTGCAAAAGCTTAAGAAAAACTTGAAAAAGCCCATCCCAGTTAGGCTAACGTGACTCGAGTTCTCTCAAGAATTCTTTAGATTATATGATATATATATATATAGTAGACTTGATTTTATACTTCATATGGTATGATATACCTTATACATTTCATAAAGACATTTTCAATAAAAATTTCTAAAATAAAATATAATAAGATTGTAATTTTTCATTGTTATGTAATTAATGCCCAAATACACAATTGTCCATTCTGTACAAATATATAAGCTATCCATATAATATCAAATTTAAATATTTTTTTAGAAGTATATTATTTTATATTAGAGAAAATATGGATGGTTACAATCTATCTATTTTATAGATAAAAAAATTTTGATCTATCATTTGATAAAAGGATCTTTCTATCTATATAAGTCAATAAATTAAGTATATTCATTATTTTGGTTTGCATATTAATTTTTCTATATTAAAATAAAAAAAATTAATAAATCAAGAGAGATCTATTATGATTAGTGTTGACGCAGAATCTGATTGTCGTCGGAATCAGCTGAAGCGGTGGTGGACGAGGTCGCCATCGGGGACCTGCAAAATAAAGTCCCGTCCGGAGTCGGTGGGGGGTGGCTCTGGCAGGACCCTCCAACAATCAAGTCAGCTCTGGCCAACAGGAATGAAGTGCTCGGGAATGAGTTCCACTGAGCTTAGAGAAGGAGAGGATAGCTTAGATATCAGAGTTCAGAGATTAGGGATAGCATATCTGGAGGGTCCTTTATAGGCGGAGCTTAATTGATCGTAGTGGCCATACCATCTGGTAGCGAGCCGTTGGAACCGCATAAAGTTTGGTATGGAGAGGAAGGCATCGTCAGATGGATAGTGACAGCCATACTGGCAGGTCATGGGCCGCATGGAGCTGGTTACGGAGAGAGTGGTGTCGCCAGTAGTGACGACCATATCGTCCGATCTTGTCGCCTGTTGCAGACTGATGACGACAGTTCGTCTAGAGAAGTTTGGACTTATAGAAAAGTTTGGCGGAAGGGAAAGCTCGGGAGGAGCTCGGCCATAGAGGAGTTTACAGGAGCTCGGTCGGCTGAAGGGATGGCCACTTGAAGAGTTCGGCCGAGGGACGACCGCTGAGGAGTTTGGGCGTTGGGGGATTTCGTTAAAGTCCGACCACTTGGAGTTCAAGGAGCTTGGCCGCTAGGTAGTTCGGCCGGCTGAACGAGTTCGAAGGAGCTCGGACGTTGGGAGTTCGAGGAGCTCGACCGCTAAGCAGTTCGGCCGGCTGAACGGGTTCTAAGGAGCTCGGCCGCTGGGGGTTCGGCTAAAGCCCGACTGCTTGGAGTCCAAGGAGCTCGGCTGCTAAGTAGTTCGACCGACAGTAGGAGTTCAGCTAAGATCCGTTCGTTGAAGCTCTTCCACGGCTACTGGTTGCATTAGGCAGAGTATTGAACTTGACTTCGGTAGGAGCGGGGTTTATCCCCAACACTAGCCCCTCCACTTCTGAGTTCGAAACTCGAAGGAAGAGAGTGCAGGAATGGCGACTGCTGAAGTCTTCTTCTGGGCTCCGTGCTGGTTCACATCGAAGCTCGGGGGAGATCTCATCTCCAGCTGAAGTTGATATTGAAGTTGAAGTCCGGAGGAGATCCCATCTCCAACCGAGGTTGAGGGAGGCCTTGTCCGCTATGATCGAAGTCAGAGGTTGAGCTCCTTGGCAGCAATATTGTCTCCAGCAGCCAAGGTTAATACGGACACTCGCGTTAGGATGAGGTTGTCTCCAATCTTATCTCCGACCGAGGTTGTCTCGATCGCTCGGGAGAGATCGTCTCTGACCGAGGTTGAAGTTGAAGCTCTCCAGCTGAGGTTGACACGGTCGCTCAGGAGAGATCCTATCTCTAGCCGAGGTCAAAGCTGAAGCTCTCCAGCCGAGGTTGACACGGTCGCTCGGAAGAGATTCTATCTCTAGCCGAGGTCGAAGCTGAAGCTCTCCAATCGAGGTTGGCCCGATCGCTCGAGAGAGATCCCATCTCTAGCCGAGGTCGAAGCTGAAGCTCTCCAGTTGAGGTTGGCCCGATCACTCGAGAGAGATCCTATCTCCTTTGGCCGAGGTTGATGCGGGCGCTCGCATTAAGACAAGGTTCTCCTCCTGTTCCTAACGGGCTGTGGGGGCACATTCGGACCGTCGTCCGTCTTCCCCCATCTCGTCTAAGGTGAACGAGGCCTTCGGCTTTGCTCGCGTTAGGATGAGATTCTTCTTCGATTCCTAATGGACTGTGGGGGCACATATGGACCGTCGTTCGTGTCTCTCCCTCCGTCTCATCCTTTATGAATGAGGCCTTCGACTTTGCTCACGTTAAAACGTGGTTCTCCTCCTGTTTCTAATACGGCAACTATCAACTGCTTCTTTTCTGTCATCACATAGTTTTTGCATCCAGAAACAATATTATTTATTGGGAGAGAATTTTATCGAGGGGAAGTTACTCACAGCACATTCCCATTTCAGGGTCGTGGGGGCGTTGCTCCTCCAGGTTCTCTCCGACAGTAAGTCCCGAACTGGACGACCTCCTCTATCTTATGCTGGCCTTCTCGATTTGGTCTAGCTCTTGGCTTTATCGCTGGAAGATGATGAATCGCCGATGTACCATGCTCCTCCCCGGAGTAACGTTGATGACGCCGTGAGACGGCCGATCTTGTCATTTCTGGTTACGGCAGCGCCCTTGGCCGATCTTCTCCTGCTTCAGACTGGCGTTGAAGGAATTTATCCAGCCGTCCCTTTCTGACGAGCTTCTCAATTTCGTCTCGGAGCTGGATGCATTCCTCAATGTTGTGGCTATGATCGCGATGGTAGAGGCAGTACTTACTTCGATCGCTCTTGTTTGGGGGAGACCATAACCCTTCTGATCTCGACAGCTGGTTCTTAACTTCCGTGAGAATTTGAGTTCGAGGAGCGTTGAGGGAGGCGCAGTCACGAAATCTTTCGGGAGGAGGACTTCTTAGCACCCTTCTGTCAAAAATTTCTTGGTGGCGAGCTCGAAAAGTTTGGGCCTTACTTGCGCTGTGGAGGTCGTAAGCACGGCCGAACTTCATTCCGTCCCTTTGTGAAACCCGTGGGAGAACTTCATGCCCCTTTGTCGGGGCTTCCTTGATGGCGAGCTCGAGGTTCGGCCTCGCTTGCACTGGGGAGGTCGTGGACATGGAAAGGCTTCATTCTGTCTCCTTACGAAACCTTCTGCGGGAGAAGTTCATGCCCCTTTGTCGAGGCTTCCTCAATGACGAGCTCGAGGGGGAGTTCGGTTCGGAGAGCTTCCTGCTTCTTTGTCCGTACTTCCTTGACGACGAGCTTGAGGGCGAGCTCGGCTTTGCTCGCGCCAAACTTCATTTCGCTTTTTCATGAAACCCTCCGTGGGAGAACTTCCTTGACACTTTCTTGACAACGAGCTCGAGGGGGAGCTCGGCTTTGCTCGCGCCAAACTTCATTTCGCGAAATCTTCCGCGGGAGGACTTCATGCCCCTTTGTCGGGGCTTCCTCGATGACGAGCTTTGAGGAGAGTTCGGCATCGCTTGTGCAGGGAGGTCGTGGACGCGGCCAAACTTCGTTCCACCTCCTTACGAAACCTTCTGTGGGAGAAGTTCATGCCCCTCTGTCGGGGCTTCCTCGATGATGGGCTCGAGGGGGAGTTCGACCTTGCTGCCAACGAACTTCATTCCGATGATGAACTTTGAGGGAGAGTTTGGGCTTGCTTCCGCCGAACCTCATTCCATCTTCTTGCGAAACCTGCGGGAGAACTTCATGCTTCTTTGTCCGCTTTTCCAAGTTTTATGCGTCGAACTTCATTACGCTTTCCCATGAAACCCTTCATGGGATTGCTTTATGCTTCTTTGTCCGGACTTCCTTGAAGACGAGCTCGAGGGGGAGCCGGCATTGCTCATGCTGTCGAACTTCATTCCACCTGTGAATTCTTTGTAGGGGGTTTCCTTGATGATATACTCGAGGGGGGTTCAGCCTCGCTTACGCCAAACTTCATTCTGACGATGAGCTTCGAGGAGGAGTTCGGCCTTGCTTCCGCCGAACTTCATTCCGATGATGAGCTTCAAGGGGGAGTTCGGCCTTGCTTCCGTCGAACTTTATTCCGATGATGAGGTTTGAGGGGGGAGTTCGGCCTTGCTTGCACCAAACTTTATTCCGATGATGAGGTTTGATGAAAAAGTTTGAGGGGGAGTTTGGTCTTGCTTGCACCGAACTTTATTCCGATGATGAGGTTTGAGGGGGGAAGTTTGACCTTGCTTGCATCGAACTTCATTCCGATGACGAGCTTCGAGGTGGAGTTCGGCCTCACTTGCACCAAACTTTATTTCGATGACGAGCTTCGAGGTGGAGTTCGACCTCATTTATGCCAAACTTCATTCCGTTTTCCCGCGAGACCCTCCGTGGGAGAACTTCCTTGACGACGAGCTCGAGGTGGAGCTCGACTTAACTCGTGCCAAACTTCATTCCGCTTTTTCGCTCGCACGAACTTCATTCCGCTTTCCCATGAAACCCTCCATGGAAGAACTTTCTGCTTCTTTTGTCCGAACTTTCTTGACGACAAGCTCGAAGGGGAGCTCGAATTTGCTCACGCCGAACTTCATTCCGCTTTCCCACGAAACCCTCCATGGGAGAACTTCCTTGACTCTTTCTTGACGATGAGCTCGAGGGGGAGTTCGGCCTCGCTTGCGCTGCCGAACTTCATTCCACCTCCTTGTGAGACCTTCTACAGGAGAATTTCTGCTTTCTATTTCTCCTTCCTTAGGACGATTGGTATGTCCGAATGCTTTTTCTTAAGGTCAGTTCCTCGTGTCCTCATGGCGGGTTTGCTGGCAAAGTTTCCATCGGTGGTTGTCGCACGGCCAGCATCATCTTGGCAGGGCCACGAACCCGACCAGTGGGTTGAACTGCTCCACATCTGCGGTGGCTTCATATGAAACCTGGACTGTCGGAGCTGAAACGAGAGCAGACGGATCTGGACGGGATCGGACCGCGGCGGCCATTGAAAGTCGAGTCGAGTCGAAGCTCTCCTGGGAGGCACTTTCTCTTCAAGAAAGAACTCTAGTGAGGAAAAACAGAGATCTCCGAAGAGAGAAGAGAGAAATCATCATCGAGCACTCCTTTAAGAATAAGAGAACCTCGCAGGTTCGAGCCCTCCTTCTAGCGCCATTCTGTTGATGCAGAATCTGATCATCATCGGAATCAATTGAAGCGGTGGTGGACAAGGTCATCATCGAAGATCTGCAAAATAAAGTCCCGTCCGAAGTCGATGGGGGGGATGGCTTTGGCAAGATCCTCTGACGATCAAGTCAGCTTTGATCAAAAGGAATGGAGTGCTCGGGAATGAGTTCCACTGAGCTTAGAGAAGGAGAGGAGAGCTTAGAGATCAGAGTTCAAAGATTAGGGATAGCATATCTGGAGGATCCTTTATAGGCGGAGCTTAATTGATGGTGGCGGCCATACCGTCTGGTAGCGAGCCGTTGGAATCGCATGGAGTTCGGTACGGAGAGGAAGGCATCGTCAGATGGATAGTGACAGCCATACTGGCAGATCATGGGTCGATGGGACTGGTTACGGAGAGAGTGGTGTCGCCAATAGTGATGGCCATATCGTCCGATCTTGTTGCCTATTGCAGACTGATGGCGATAGTTCATCCAGAGAAGTTTGAACTTGTAGGAAGGTTCGACGGAAGGAAAAGCTCGGGAGGAGCTCGACCGTAGAGTTCACAGGAGCTCGACCGGCTGAAGGGATGGCCACTTGAAGAGTTCGGCCGAGGGACGACCGCTGAGGAGTTCGGGCGCTGGAGGATTTCGTTAAAGCCCGACCGCTTGGAGTTCAAGGAGCTCGACCGCTAGGTAGTTCGATCGGCTGAACGGGTTCGAAGGAGCTCGGACGCTGGGAGTTCGAGGAGCTCGATCGCTAAGTAGTTCGGCCAGCTGAATGGGTTCTAAGGAGCTCGGCCGCTGGGGGTTCGGCTAAAGCCCGACTGCTGGGAGTCCAAGAAGCTCGGCTGCTAAATAGTTCGACCGACTGTAGGAGTTTAGCTAAGACCCGTTCGTTGAAGCTCTTCCATGGCTACTGGTTGCATTAGGCAGAGCATTGAACTTGACTTCGGTAGGAGCGGGGTTTATCCCCAACACTAGCCCCCCCACTCTCGAGTTCGAAACTCGAAGAAAGAGAGTGTAGGAAAGGCGACTGCTGAAGTCTTCTTCTGGGCTTCGTGCTGGTTCACGTCGAAGCTCGGGGGAGATCTCATCTCCAGCTGAGTTGATATTGAAGTTGAATCCGGAGAAGATGCCATCTCCAACCGAGGTTGAGGGAGGCCTCGTCCGCTGTGATCGAAGTCAGAGGTTGAGCTCCTCAGGGATAATATTGTCTCCAGCAACCAAGGTTAATACGGACGCTCGCATTAGGATGAGGTTGTCTCTGATCTTATCTCTGACTGAGGTTGTCTCGATCGCTCGAAAGAGATCTTCTCTGATCGAGGTTGAAGTTGAAGCTCTCTAGCCGAGGTTGACACAGTCGCTCGGGAGAGATCCTATCTCTAGCCGAGGTCGAAGCTGAAGCTCTCCAGCTAAGGTTGACACGATCGCTCAGAAGAGATCCTATCTCTAGCCGAGGTCGAAGATAAAGCTCTCCAGTCGAGGTTGGCCCGGTCGCTCGAGAGAGATCCCATCTCTAGCCGAGGTCGAAGCTGAAGCTCTCCAGTCGAGGTTGGCCCGGTCACTCGGAAGAGATCCTATCTCCTTTGGCCGAGGTTGATGCGGGCACTCGCATTAAGACGAGGTTCTCCTCCTATTCCTAACGGGCTGTGGGGGCACATTCGGACCGTCGTCCGTCTCCTTCCGTCTCGTCTAAGGTGAACGAGGCCTTCGACTTTGCTCGCATTAGGATGAGGTTCTCCTTCTGTTCCTAACGGACTGTGGGGGCACATATGGACCGTCGTCCGCGTCTCTCCCTCCGTCTCATCCTTTGTGAACGAGGCCTTCGACTTTGCTCACGTTAAAACGTGGTTCTCCTCCTGTTCCTAATACAGCAACTATCGACTGCTTCTTTCCTGTCATCACATAGTTTTTGCATCCAGAAATAATATTATTTGTTGGGAGAGAATTTTACCGAGGGGAAGTTACTCGCAGCACATTCCCGTTTCAGGGTCGTGGGGGCATTGCTCCTCTAAGTTCTCTCCGACAGTAAGTTCCGAACTGGACGACCTCCTCTATCTCATGCTGGCCTTCTCGATTTGGTCTAGCTCTTGGCTTTGTCGCTGGGAGACGACGAATCGTCGATGTACCAAGCTCCTCTCTGGAGTAACGTTGATGACGCCATGAGGCGGCCGACCTTGTCATTTCTGGTTACGGCAGCGCCCTTGGCCGATCTTCTCCTGCTTCAGACTGGTGTCGAAGGATTTTATCCAGCCGTCCCTTTCTAACGAGCTTCTCAATTTCATCTCGGAGCTGGATGCATTGCTTAGTGTTGTGGCTATAGTCGCGATGGTAGAGGCAGTACTTGCTTCGATCGCGCTTGTTTGGGAGAGACCATAATCCTTCTGGTCTCGACAGCTGGTTCTTAACTTCCATGAGAATTTGAGTTCGAGGTGCATTGAGGGGGGCGCAGTCGCAGAACCTTTCGGAAGGAGGACTTCTCCGTGCCCTTCTGTCGAAAATTTTTTGGTGGCGAGCTCGAAAAGTTCGGGCCTTGCTTGCGCTGTGGAGGTCATAAGCGCGGCCGAACTTCATTCCGTCCCTTTGTGAAACCCACGGGAGAACTTCATGCCCCTTTGTCGGGGCTTCCTTGATGGCGAGCTCGAGGTTCGGCCTCGCTTGCGCTGGGGAGGTCATGGACATGGAAAGACTTCATTCCGCCTCCTTGCGAAACCTTCTGCGGAAGAAGTTCATGCCCCTTTGTCGGGGCTTCCTCGATGACGAGCTCGAGGGGGAGTTCGGTTCGGAGAACTTCCTACTTCTTTGTCCGAACTTTCTTGACGACGAGCTCGAGGGGGAGCTCGACTTTGCTTGCGCCGAACTTCGTTCCGCTTTCCCGCGAAATCCTCCATGGGAGAACTTCCTTGACACTTCCTTGACGACGAGCTCGAGGGGGAGCTCGGCTTTGCTCATGCCAAACTTCATTCCACTTTTCCACGAAACCTTCCGCGGGAAGACTTCATGCCCCTTTGTCGGGGCTTCCTCGATGATGAGCTTCGAGGAGAGTTCGGCATCGCTTGTGTGGGGAGATCGTGGATGCGGCCAAACTTCGTTCCGCCTCCTTACGAAATCTTCTGTGGGAGAAGTTCATGCCCCTTTGTCAGGGCTTCCTCGATGATGGGCTCGAGGGGGAGTTCGACCTTGCTGCCAACGAACTTCATTCCGATGATGAGCTTTGAGGGGGAGTTTGGGCTTGCTTCCGCTGAACCTCATTCCGTCTTCTTGCGAAACCTGTGGGAGAACTTCATGCTTCTTTGTCCGCTTTTTCGAGTTTTACATGCTGAACTTCATTGCGCTTTTCTGCGAAACCCTTCGTGGGATTGCTTTATGCTTCTTTGTCCGGACTTCCTTGAAGACGAGCTCGAGGGGGAGCTCGACATTGCTCGTGCTGCCGAACTTCATTTCACCTGTGAATTCTTTGTAGGGGATTTCGTTGATGATATACTCGAGGGGGGTTCGACCTCGCTTGCGCCAAACTTCATTCCGACGATGAGCTTCGAGGAAGAGTTTGGCCTTGCTTCCGCCGAACTTCATTTCGATGATGAGCTTCAAGGGGAAGTTCGACCTTGCTTCCATCGAACTTTATTCCAATGATGAGGTTTGAGGGGGGAGTTCGATCTTGCTTGCACCAAACTTTATTCCGATGTTGAGGTTTGAGGGGGGAGTTTGGTCTTGCTTGCACCGAACTTCATTCCGATGATGAGGTTTGAGGGGGGGAGTTTGACCTTGCTTGCGTCAAACTTCATTCCGATGAGGAGCTTCGAAGTGGAGTTCGGCCTCACTAGCATCGAACTTCATTTCGATGATGAGCTTCGAGGTGGAGTTCGGCCTCACTTATGCCAAACTTCATTCCACTTTCCCGCGAGACCCTCCATGGGAGAACTTTTTTAACGACGAGCTCGAGGTGGAGCTCAACTTAGCTCGCGCCGAACTTCATTCTGCTTTTCCGCTCGCACCGAACTTCATTCTGCTTTCCCACGAAACCCTCCGTGGAAGAATTTTCTGCTTCTTTTGTCCGAACTTCCTTGACGACGAGCTCGAAGGGGAGCTCGAGTTTGCTCACGCCGAACTTCATTCTGCTTTCCCACGAAACCCTCCGTGGGAGAACTTCCTTGACACTTTCTTGACGACGAGCTCGAGGGGGAGTTCGGCCTCGCTTGCGCTGCCGAACTTCGTTCCACCTCCTTGTGAGACCTTCTATAGGAGAATTTCTGCTCTCTATTTTTCCTTCCTTAGGATGATTGGTATGCCCGAATGCTTTTCCTTAAGATCAGTTCCTCGTGTCCTCATGGCGGATTTGCTGGCAAAGTTTCCGTCGAAGGTTGTCGCACGGCCAGCATCATCTTGGCTGGGCCACGAACCCGATCAGTGGGTTGAACTGCTCCATGTCTGTGGTGGCTTTATGTGGAACCTGGGCTGTCGGAGCTGAAACGAGAGCAGACGGATCTGGATGGGATCGGGCCGCGGCGGCCATCGAGCATCGAGTCGAGTCGAAGCTCTCCTGGGAGGCACTTTCTCTTCGAAAAAGAACTCTAGTAAGGAAGAACAGAGATCTCCGGAGAGGAAAGAGAGAAATCATCGTTGAGCACTCCTTTAAGAATAAGAAAACCTCGCAGGTTCGAGCCCTCCTTCTAGCGCTATTCTGTTGACGCAGAATCTGATCATCGTCGGAATCAACTGGAGCGATGGTGGACGAGGTCTCCATCGGAGACCTGCAAAATAAAGTTCCGTCCGGAGCCGGTGGGGGGGATGGCTCCGGCAAGACCCTCCGACGATCAAGTCAGCTCTGGTCAACAGGAATGGAGTGCTCGAGAATGAGTTCCACTGAGCTTAGAGAAGGAGAGGAGAGCTTAGAGATCAGAGTTCAAAGATTAGGAATAGCATATCTGGAGGGTCCTTTATAGACGGAGCTTAATTGATGGTGGCGGACATACCATCTGGTAGGGAGCCATTAGGGCCGCATAGAGTTCGGTATGGAGAGGAAGGCGTCGTCAGATGGATAGTGACAGCCATACTGGCAGATTATGGGCCGCATGGGGCTGGTTACGGAGAGAGTGGTGTCACCAATAGTGGCGACCACATCATCCGATCTTGTTGCCTGTTGTAGACTGATGGCGACAGTTCGTCCAGAGGAGTTTGGACTTGTAGGAAAGTTCGACGGAAGGGAAAGCTCGGGAGGAGCTCGGTTGTAGAGGAGTTCGGAGGAGCTCGACCGGCTGAAGGGATGGCTGCTTGAAGAGTTCGATCGAGAAACGACCGCTGAGGAGTTCGGGCGCTGGAGGATTCCGTTAAAGCCCGACCGCTTGGAGTTCAAGGAGCTCAACTACTAGGCAGTTTGGCCGGCTGAACGAGTTCGAAGAAGCTCGGACGCTGGGAATTCGAGGAGCTCGGCCGCTAAGCAGTTCGGTCGACTGAATGGATTCTAAGGAGCTCGACCGCTGAGGGTTCGGCTAAAGCCCGACTGCTGGGAGTCCAAGGAGCTCGGCCGCTAAGTAGTTCGGTCGACTACAGGAGTTCGGCTAAGATCCGTCCGTTGAAGCTCTTCCATGGCTACTGGTTGCATTAGATAAAGCATTGAACTTGACTTCGACAGGAGCGGAATTTATCCCCAACAATTAGGATTTTTTGTGTGAATACCCTTCCAAATATTCAAATTTGCACGACAATCCTTGTAAAATTACTATTTGCATATATATCCTTATAAATTTTTTTTGCACGTCTACTCATAAGGATATTTTAATCATTTTAATTTTGAATCGTTAATTTTTTAATAGTATTAGATGATATGGGTACATATACAAAAAAAAAAATTTTAAGGGTATATATGCAAATATCAAATTTGAAAGGATATTCATGTAAATTTTAATATTTAGGAGGATATATACGTAAAAAACTCTAAATATATAAAATTATATAAATATTCTCATAAAATTATTATTTATGTATATATTCTCTGAAAATACTTATTTTGCATGCAAATCCTTCTTCTTCTTCTTTTTGTATATGTACCCATTCAATTTAACATAGTTAAAAAAAAAAGTTTAAAATTAAGATGATTACAATATATCTATGGAGAAGGATGCAAAAAAAAAAGTTTATAATTATATACATGCAAATAGCAACTTTGTGAGGATGTTCATACGCTTTTATACATTTAGCAGGGTATATACTCAAAAAAAAATTATTAGAAAATAGTCAAAACTTGGTTGAGACCTATCCAATATTTCATATCTTAGTTAATCATAAGTCAAAAAAAAAAAAGACCAAGTAATGTTGTCAAATTTTATTTGTTTAAGATCTTAACTTGATCGGTTGGAATATTGAATGACCATTTTGATAATTATATTCTCATTTTATTTTGATCTAACCATCATTATTGAGTCTATGACATCTCTATATTCTTCATTATTTTAGAAATATTAAAATATAGTAAATTTAAATTAATTATTACTATTAAGGTTAATGAAATGACTTTTAGTGATTTGTACATGGTGAGTTGTTCTTTTGTTGAGGTGAAAATTTTACAAAAATAATATAATTTCTTCTATAAGAATCGATGTTAGTATGGGATCATGCAGCATAATAATACTAACTTTTTTGGTGCCCTCCTCAACCAAGGGTGATTAAATCATTTTTACTATCATTAACTTCTTACTAGTTGAGCATATACCCTAATTTTTAATCTATTTTTTGAGTGTATATCTTTCTATATATATAAAATTGCATAAATATCCTTATGAAGTTGTTCTTTATATGTATACTTTTATAAAATTTTTTTTTACGTATCTATCCATAATGATATTTCGGTCATTTTAATTGTAAATTATTTATTTTTAATGATGTTAAATAATATGGATACATATAAAAAAAGAAAAAAAGATATATATATATATATATATATATATATATATATATATAGAGAGAGAGAGAGAGAGAGAGAGAGATTATGATAATATTTATAAATTTTGAATATTTAGAAGGATATATGTGTAAAAAAAATCTATTAAATATTAGATTACCATATATGCATCATCATGATAAAGAAATGAGAGGGAAAAAAAAAAAAGTCCAAAAGCGTACACAACCATGACCCGCATCATGGGTGGACTGCAATAACTGGCCCCGATTGGTTGTTAATTATTGTGCTCTCTTTCCTGGATCTAGAAAGGGTCGGGTCCGAACGTAATCAGATCCCTTCCTCTCCACCTTGTTACGGTCTGGGCGAGCAGATTGGTGCCGCTTGGAAAAAGAATTTTCATCTGCAACGAATACGGAAAAAAATTATTAGATAAACTCATTTTATCATAGATAAAATTAATAAAAAATTTATATATTAATTATTTTTTATTAATTATTAATTTAAATTAATTATAATTAATTATAAGATGAAAAAGAAGCCAATCAAATCCGATAAATACTTATAGAATGAATCTACTCGTCAAGAGAGCAGTAGAAGAAAAAGATTAAGCCGGCGCCGGAGGGTGGTGCACCAGGTGCAATTTGTCCGTGGAAATCTCACGGTGGATAACACGCCACGTTACCCCTTGCATTTCATCATTTTCCAATTACACGCTTTCCACCGTGCATATGCCTCGGGATTTGCCCTGATTCACTTGCACCGACCTGGTGCATGCAATAATTTCTCCCGAGGGTGGGACGTGGGCTTGCGAAACTAAATGCGGACGCAAGAGTGTAAAATTGCAGATCACGCATAAAATATCTGAAAATCCACCGAGAAATATGCGGGCATTCGCACTAATGGTGGCGTGTGAAGGACGTAAGTAATGCCTTCGCGGAACCAAATTCCGCATCTCTCATCGGTGGCGCTTCATCACGATAAAGTTTCTATGCGAACGAGAAATCGGACCGCATGCGTTTCTTCTCTTTCTGATGTTCCCTTCCTTTGGCTTCAGTGTTGCATTATTATATATAGGGATGAGATATGGTTGTGGTAAGAGGATCTCACTCCATTGTTCCGCCTATATATATTGCATTAGGAGAAAAAGACTTGGTAACCTCATATTAATTTGTTTAGTTGAAATTGCAAGTGGAGATGGTACACGAGCGCATGCTAGCGGTGAGGGAGAGGCACGAACCAGCACCAAAAAACCCAATTGGCTGATATTGCAAATTTACTTGCTATATCAACCCCTCAATTTGTCTTCCTCTCCGGTAATCATGATGGATCTCTTTAAAGAATAATCACAGTCGATCATTAATTTTTGTGTCTTTATGGACAACCAACATGCATCACGAAAACTCTTAACAGCATCGTGCATGTTACCGTCAATCAAGTTACATAAACAATGATCTAATCTCTCACCAAAGACTATATATATATATATATATATATATATATATATATAGAGAGAGAGAGAGAGAGATCAACTAATTAATCAACAAATATATAAATAAATAAATAAAATAAATCATCCAATTTTCCATCCTCAACAATTTTTATGTGGCCTTGTTGATGGCTTATAAGACGCAGCTGTTGGGGGACTTGATGTTGCCAGTAGCTGAATTGGAGCTCTCGCTGGCGGTGATTATTCCACCAGAGGTGGAGGTGGCAAGAGAGCAGGGGATGTGGATGAAGTTACCAGAGGACTCGGAGATGGAGGGATTTTAGAAAAATGGGGAGTGGGATTGCGGGTAGGAGTAGGAGGGGAAAAGGTTGACACCCTCTTGCTCTCGGCATATACCCCTGTTCTCATAACTCGAGCTGCACCATCCACTAAAACGAAACCATGGATAGCCAACAACAGCACTAATACCATCTTCATGGTGGAGGCTGGGGGGGGGGGCGCGGGTTGAAGCCCACTGTATTCCGTTTGTTGGTTGCGCCTCTTTCCGTGGGTTTTATACGACGGTTTCGGACACATGCCCATTTTGTACGTCCGTTTACATGGTCAAAATGGGACCACGCATGCCCGTAGACCTTCTCTATCCGTATCAACCACGGCAGGAGATGAGATCTCCTCCGAGCTTCGATCTGAACCAATACGGAGCCCAGAAGAAAACTTCGGCAGTCATCTTTTCTGCACTCCCTTCCTTCGAGTTTCGAGCTCGGGAGTGGGGGGGCTACTATTGGGGATAAACCTCGCTCCTGCCGAAGTCTAGCCCGATGCTCTGACTAATGTAACCAGTAGCCGCGGAAGAGCTTCAATGGATGGATCTTAGCTGAACTCTTGCAGTCGGCCGAACTACTTAGCGGCCGAGCTCCTTGAACTCCAAGCGGTCGGACTTTAGCGGAATCCCCCAGCGCCCGAACTCTTCAGCGGTCGTCCCTCGGTCGAACTCCTCAAGCAGCCGTCCCTTTAGCCGGCCGAGCTCCTTCGAACTTCTCTACGGCCGAGCTCCTCCCGAGCTTTTCTTTCAGCTGAACTCTTCTACAAGTCCGAACTCCTCTGGACGAACTGTCGCCATCAGTCTGCAACAGGCAACAAGATCGGACGATATGGCCGCCACTACTGACGACACCACTCTCTCCGTAACCAGCCCCATGCGGCCCACAACCTGCCAGTACAGCTGTCACCATCCATCTAACGACTCCTTCCTCTCCGTACCGAACTCCATGCGGTCCCAACGGCTCTCTGCCAGGCGGTACGGCCGTCACCATCAACTAAGCTCCGCCTTTAAAGGATCCTCCAGATACGCTAACTCTAATCTCTCTGATCTCTAAGCTCTCCTCTTCTTCTCTAAGCTCCGGAACTCATTCCGAGCACTCCATTTTTATTGGCCAGAACTGACTTGATCGTCGGAGGGTCCTACCGGAGCCACCCCCATCAGCTCCGGACGGGATTTTATTTTGCAGGTCCCCGACGGCGACCTCATCGGCCTCCACTCCAGCGGACTCCGATGACGATCAGATTTTGCGTCAATAAATCGTTTAGAAATTCATGTAATTAACCATAAGAAATGTATTATTTTTGCTAAAAAAAAAATGTTGTATGTTTAGAACATTAGAAATGCATTAGGGCAAGTACATCACATAGTTTGAGCAAAACGAAGGTTTCATAGCCTTTTCCGTATGTTTTGTCGGTAGTTATCCGGTAGTCACTTGTTTAATTTAGGAAACCATTAACAAGCACAGGAAACAATGGAATCAACTTTAATTTTGTATTTATTCGATGCCTCTTCTTTTATTTTTTATTTTTTCTTTTTTCGCCTACTTCCATTTTATGCTTTTGGGGCTATTTGGTTGGAGAACTAGTGCCCTCAAATTAGTGGGATATCATCTTCAAACATCAGATAACGCTTTATACCTTGTGGAGCTATATGTAGACCCGATATAATTTTATTGCATCATTTTGGTGAAATAGACCTCTACCGTGATATCGGTTGGAATAGGTATGCCCTTATCTAACCTTTTTTTTATCCTTGTTCATTCTATAAATATATAGAAAAAGGAAAAATAATTTTATCTTTATAATGAAATTCAATGCACATTAAATACATCTTGCTCCGTGCACTTATTCTCCCTAATTATTCTTCCAACCAAACACCAGAATGTTACTTATAGAGATATCCCATCCCAAATTTATTCTGTCTTGAATTGAACTATTAGTAATAGTGGCTGCTTGTTGGAATAGCAGTGCATGCGGCCGGGTATTGAACATCACTTGTCCCGGTAGCCGGCTTGAACATGGCGACCGAACCAAACCAAACCAAACTGGATCATTAGGAGCCTAAGATCTCAAAATGCTTCTGTTCTGCACCCTGACTAGATATTTGTTGTTCGATCAAAACGCTTAGCGTGCATTTTTTTCATAAATAATATTGAGATAGACTTCTGGTTTTGAATAATGACAAAATAATGTTATAATATATTTTTTTAAAAAAAACTAGTTGAATACATGCATGTTATACGGAGCCAGGCGTACGAAAATAATTTTTTTCCAGCGGCTAGCACGGAAACACAATCATGGTGATCTTCTTCTCCACTATCACGATGCTGGAATTAGCTACCTACGGACTACCGGAATCGTCGAAATGAAGCTCGAATTCATCAAAAAAATTGACGGCCAAGATGGAACAAGAAATTTTGCTCACTCTCCGCTTTTGCCTTCCCATCGTCAGTTCCGCTCTCCTATTGGGCTTTAATGACGGTGGTGGCTCACCGATAGAGAGAAGAGCCACTTGGCTTTCATGTAATCCGACTTCCTCCATGGCGGAAAGCTGCAGTTTTTCTTCTTGAGGCTCAGCCTCGCCGTCTTGAAGATGGCGGTGATGATTTGCTGGAGCTGGTCGGGCTTCCCAGTGAAAACCAATAATAGGGATTGAAGAACGGCGTGATAGTGCTTGGTAGACTGAGCAATCTCAAACACCGAATGAAAAATTAAAAAAAAATCTAGGACGTTAAAATTCATCCAAAAAATTTAAAAAAATTTAAAAAAATCAAAACTTGACATATGGCATATTGGAAGAATTTTAGCTTCATGAATTGACAATCCTATAATACGCCTCCACAAAATATTATATATATATATATATATATATATATATATATGATTATAATAATATCTTTTGTTTAATTAAATTTTTGAATATTTGAGAAATTTTTGCTAAGTATTTAGCTGTTAAAGTAAGAGAAATCTAAAATAAAAAAATATATAAGATTCTTTTAAGAAAAAAATTAAGAATGTGAAATTTTTAAAATTAAAAATTTCAAAACCTATAATTAAGAAGTATTATGAATTTCTAAAAAGGAGCCAAAAGAGATAAATATCTCAAAAAATAAATTTTTATTTAAGTTTATAGAATATCATAATATTACTTCGTACATGCAAATATAATCTTGGTGGTGCGGAAAAACTTTACCAAATGATGTACAATTATGGTATTATTATTATTTTTTTTTTATTTTTTTTTTTGCTCTCTCTATCAATCCTCTCGACCATTAAATAATGAAACATGCTGCTCGGAAATGATTTTCCAAAAATCAAAGCATTGCACACTTTTGGTTTTCTTTCTCTTCAAAATCATTTTTTCAAGCTTAATCCCTATCATGTCTGGATTAATTCAGGGCCATGGAGGATATACCTAATAGCCAAACCAACAACGTATGCCACATGAGCAATATTTTGACCATAAAGAGCTTTCTCTTTTCTTTTAACCATTTCTCCCGACACCACCACCACTCATATTTCTTCGTAACATGAAATATATAATAAAATAAAATAAAATAAAATAAAATAAAAATATATATAGTGATATGATCAATAGCATCGTAGAATTTAAAAATTTATGAAAAGACAAAACATTCCAACTCTTCTGGTCTTTGTATATTATGTAAAGAATGAGCAATTTCCTCTTCTTACCCGTAGGCTTTGTATATTATGTTGAAGAATAGATAATTTCCTGATTGTAGTTATTGTTAGTACCATTAGGCATCTCCATCTACCTTCTCCCTCATCGTCTTCCCAACCCCCAGGCCCCCACTCGCGTCCCCACCAGACTCCCTCCTTGTCTGCTCCGCCCTCCTCCCCATCGGCAAGCCCGACGGCCCACCGCCCTCCTTCGCCTCTTCTCCCACACCCCCACCCCCCACCGCCACCACCATCTTCCACGACGCAGACCTCCCCCGTCGCCCTCGTCGGCCCTCACGTCCTCCGCTCCCTGCTCCAATCCTGCGACTCCCTCAAGGCCGCCTTCTTCCTCTCCCACACCGCCTCTGCCTGCTCCCCCGTCGACCTCACCACCCTCTTCCTCCCAGCCACTGCCTCTGGCAACCCCCGCCTTGTCTTTGCCCTCCTCGCCACTGGCGCCAACCCCTCCGCCGCCTGTGGGGATGACCACCGCTCCGCTCTCACCCTTGCCATCGCCTCCGGCAGCGCTGATGCCATCACCGCCCTCCTCAACGTTGGTGCCCGAGTCGAACCTGCCACCCCTGATCTTCCCTTCCATGTCGCCACCGCCTCCGGTCTCGCCGATCTCATCTCCCTCCTTGCCGAATCCTGTCCCGATCCGGCCTGGGCCGGCACCGTCGGACCCGACGGTCGGATGCCCGTCCACACCGCGGCGGCGGCGGGGAACCTCGATGCTATCCGCCTCTGCGTCACCTCCGACAGCATCAATCCCAACCAGGCCGACTCCCACAGGTGGACCACACTCCATTGTGCCATCGCCGATGGATACCTAGACGTCGTCGAGTTCTTGATCGACCAGTCTGTCTACGACACTCGATTTGCATGGACGAGAGATGGGCGGAAGACGCTGTTCGATACGTGACGCGTTGAGAGAGTTTTAGCTTCCTGAATTGGCAATCCTACGACACTCCTCTATGTATAGAGAGAGAGGTGGACTAGATTTTCATCGATGGAATCTTAATTCATATTTAATTAAATTCTCAATCATTGAATCAATGTGCATCTATATGTATGTATGCACCTAACAAAAATAGGCATGGATGCACGCTCGAAATTTTTTTTTTTAATCTTTTCTAAGCACCTAAAGGTGGGTTCTAATGCCATGGTTATTGTTGTTGCAAGGTGATAAGCTGAAGAAAATAATGGGAGAAGCGGAGGGAACTGCAGAAGCCAATAATCTAAAACTTACCTGACCAATCGTCTTCATAAAAAAAAAAAAAAAAAAGTCAGCAGTCAGCAAAAAAGATTTAAGATGAGAAATTATGTCTAGAGCTATCAATTTAGGTTAGACCCATCGAATTAGCTTGCCCCACTATGTAAACAGTACGGGTTTGGTTCATGTTTTAGCAATCCATTGGGTTAAATAACCCATCCCGTTTGAATTATGGGTTATGGTGGGTTCGGAATGGGTTGGTCCGTCTCTTTATATATATATACATTGATTTGTGACTTTGATTTATCTTTAAATTAGTCTGAAAATTGAAACTTTAAGTCTTTTAAGTTTGAATTGTATTAAGTATTTAAGTTTGGGTTGTATTAAGTATTTAATTTTGATTTGAGCTTGAATTAAATATGAAATTTTATTTATATTACTATTTTATAGGTTTTTTTTTGAGAATTTTGGTGGATTGACTTATTTAACCCGCAACCCATGGCGGATTGGATTCGATTGGAGTTTTCCTAACCTGCCAGTTAAATAGGTCAACCCGCCCAATCCTGTTTAGAGATGGATTGGGATGGGCTGACCCGTCTTGACAGCCCTAATTACATCCTACACAGTCATTCCTTTGGTCCTCATTTATCAAGCATTCATCTAGATGCACAGCTATGGGTATGAGTGGCTATGATTATCGATATGTACTGCCATATGATGTATGCTGTGTATGATATGGTTTCTTGGAATATGGTTTAGAAATAAGAGAATAAACCAATCTACACAAAAAGCTGTAGGACACCATTTATCATCGCTGTATAATCTCACATGCCAATCGAGTTACCATTCCTTGTTTCTGATTAACTCTCAAAAAACATGTTAATACTTGATATGAACTTATTTTAATCTTTTCTAAGCACCTCAAGGCACCTCCAAGATATCTAAAAAAAATCAAAAAAAATTTTTAAAAAAAAAAAAAATTTGAAAATTTTTGAAAAAAAGTTTGAAAAAAATTAGAAAAAAATTTAAAAAATAAAAACTAAAGAAAGAAAGAAAAAAAAAGAGGGAGGGAAGGCATCCGAAGAAAAAAAATGAAGGGCTAAAAAAAATAGGCATATGAAAAAAAAATTTAAAAAAAGAAAAGAAAAGAAGGCGTCTTCTTCTTTTTTTTTTTTTTTTTCTTCAATTTTTTTTTCTATTTCTTTTTAGTTTTTCTTTTGGTTTAGATTTTTTTCTAATTTTTTTTAGATTTTTTTCGGATTCAATTTTTTTTTTCTAAAATTTTTTAGATAGATTTTTTTTTTCTAAAATTTTTTAGATGAAAGTGCATGTTTTTTTTTTTTTTTTTTTTTTTTTTTTTTTTTCAATCAATGCATTTTTTCAAATGGTTGAAGATCCGATCTATCAAAATTTAATATATCTTTCTATATATATTTATATGGTATGATATGATATGATCAGAACTGTAATCATCGGACAAAATCTAGACTGACCAAATGAGCATGTTAACCATGGGCACCCCCGGATTAGAGCTCGGAAAATTGTTATGGTTTAATTCGCCCTCCGGAACCTAAATTTCCCGGTTGTTTTCAATAAACCACGTGTGTTGTTTTCGACCTCCTCTTCGCTGCCCCTAACTTCCCTTGGACTGATATTTCCTTTTTGAATGCCATCTTACTTGGGATAACTCCGTCGTCCCCTAAAACGTACAGCATGTCTTCCGCCGCCAACCCAATCTCTCCGGCCGCCTTGACTTCGCCTGAGCAACCCTTCGTCTGGGCTCGGATTCGGCTGGCCGACAACCAGGATGTTCCCATCATCCAACGCCTCATCTGCCAGTTGGCCGACTTCCTCCATTTCAACCACGTCTTTTCCGCCACCGAGTCCTCCCTCTCCTCCTCCCTCTTCCCCACTCCCTCCCCTCCGCCGTTCCTCTCCCTCACCGCCCTCCTCCTCGAGCTCTCTCCCTCTCCCATCCCCCAACGAGACCCCGAGGACGAGAAGGAAGAAGACGGAGAAGAGAACAAACCCGGTTCTATCAGCCCAGTCGTCCACCGAATCGAGCTGGCGGCGCCGGTGGCGGACGAGGAGGCAGAGGCGTTCGCGTCGCCGAGGGGCAGGGGGCTGGTTGTCGCCGGGTTCACGCTGTGCTTCCCCAAGTACTCGGCGTTCCGGGCGAAGCCAGGGCTGTACGTGGAGGGCCTGTTCGTGAGGGAGGCTTGGCGGCGGAGGGGGCTTGGGCGGATGCTTCTGTTCGCGGTGGCGACGCAGGCGGCGAGGATGGGATTGCCGAAGGTGGAGTGGGGCGTGCCCAACTGGAACGCCGGCGCCGTCGACTTCTACGAGGGGATGGGCGCGGTGGAACAGCGCGACGGGAGGCACTTCAAGCTCAGCGGGGAGGCTTTGAAGGCGTATGAGACACGGGCGGAGGAGAGTGGCTGGGATGACGCGTGCGTGCAGCGGACTTGATCGAGCCTGAATTCCACGTAATCAGCGGTAAAGGCGATCAAAATTGCCCAGCCGCGAAGGTGAGTCCGGCCTTGAGTTTGCATTCTCAGGTCACCTGCTGGCCGTGTCAGGCTCGGATCAGCTCTATGACATTTGATATTGAGGTTAACTCAACCCAGTAAAGTCCAATAACGGCTTGCTCTCCCTCATGACTGAAATCATGAATATGATTAGAGATATAATATAAATAAATTATAAATAATTATCATAAATTTATATAAAAAATTAAAATTTAAAAAATAGATGCATACCTGTGTTCGTCATTAATTTACGAAAAACGACAGTAGCGAATGCTTAGACGAATACCGAAATCAAATTCTTCTCCACCAGCTTTTTTTCAACATGCGACTATTTAATGGGATAAACCAGAGAACTAGTCTCATGATATTTATAAAAAATAGAGAGAGAACCTAGCCATATAAAATAAAATTCTAACAGGCCCACTTATCATGAGCTCATGTCGGATTAAAGCCTACACTGTGCAGCCCTAACCACACCAACCCAGTATAAGGTGCATCTAGCGTACAACAAAAAGATTACAAACAATATTGGACTTACATGTATGTCTATCAATTCGGATTATATAATCAGCCCATTTTTAATAAAATAAATAAAATAATTAATGGTAGCTCATAATTAGAAAAATTCTCATATTTTTCTACTTGGACAACATTAATTAAGATTTTATAATTTTAAAAATATTTTACTTTTAAAAATGACTCTCGGGCTGAATAACAGAAAATACAGTACGTGGTTATAATTTTGAAAAATATATGATCCATAGACAATACCTCAGAATTGATTTGGTCTAATAGTATTAATCATGCTGAATCATGAGAGTCATTGCATCCTTTATCTGACACAAGACCTATCCATAGTTACAAACATAACTAACACTATCGACATGAGTCTTGGTGTGATAGTATAGAAAGAAAATAGCATTCAAAAGTCATCAAATATATGCTACTTTCATTGTCAGCCCTCCAATTTCTCTTTAATATGCTTGGATACAAAATAAGTAAAAAAATTCTAATGACTTTAACAACAAACCATTCTGCCTCACATACTCAACATGGTGTCAATGACGAGACAGCATAACATATCTGAGACTCGATACCTGATATCAGATTTTATATAATAGGTACATAAATAAAAGATATCTCTAAATGTATCAAAATAAATATATATATTTAAATAAAAGAATTAAAATAAATGTATCATTAACTTATCATGCCAATAATGTATATCAAAAGTACATGAGATATAAAGAGTCCATAACAATAAAGAAACTGTTGATGCAGAAATTGGTCATCGTCGGAAGCAGCTGGAGTGGAGGTGGACGAGGTCGCCGCCGGGGACCTGCAAAACAAAGTCCCATTCGGAGTCGGTGGGGGGTTGCTCCGGCAGGACCCTCCGACGATCAAGTCAACTTTGGCCAACAGGAATGGAGTGCTCGGAAATGATTTTCACAGAGCTTAGAGATGAAGAGGAGATCTTAGAGATCAGAGAGATCGGAGTTAGCGTATCTGGAGGGTCCTTTTTATAGCGGAGCTTGATGGTGACAGCTGTAGCCGCATGCTGACGGGCCACTCGAGGTCTGGCGAAGTTAGTCTCATGGGAAGGTGCCGTCTGCAGTGGGTTGATGGTGACAACCATCGCCGCCTATTAGCGGGTCACTATCGCTTGCGGCGGACTGATGGTGATGGCTGCAGCTGTCCTGATACTGAGCCGCTTGGGGCGGAATGAAGGGTTGAAGGGCTTCGACGTGTGCCCATTTCAGAGGAGTTCGGATTCTTGAAGAGGAAGCTCGAAAGGAGTTTGACTCCCGTAGGCGTCTGGCTAGAGGTGCGCGGCTAAGGCTCGACCGCTGGGGAGTTCGGTAGGAGCTCGATCGGTAAGAAGTCCGACCCCTGAAGAAATCCAGTCGAAGAAGAAGCTTGGAGGGAGTTCGGCTTCCACAGGCGCCTGGCTGGAACGATGCGGATAGAGTTCGACTTTTGCGGGAGTCTGACTGAAGCTCGACGATTGAATTCGGTTAAAGCCCGGCTACTGGGAGTCCAAGGAGCTCGGCCGTTAAGTAGTTCGGCCAGCTGAAGGGGTTCGGTCCGAACGCTGGAAGTCCAAGGGAGCTCGACTGCTATGGAGTCCGAAGGAGCTCGGCCGCTAAGTAGTTCGACCGGCTGAAGGGGTTCGGTTCGGATGCTAGGAGTCCCAGTCATTGAGCAGTTCAGCCGGCCTTAAGAGCTTTCCTCGGGGGAGATCTTATCTCCTGCAGCCGAGGTTGCCTCGGGGGAGATCTTATCTCCTACAGTTGAGGTTGTTGCGGGCGCTTGGGAGAGATCCTATCTCCTATGGCCGAGCTTTAAGGTCTTTGACCTGCCCCCGTTAGCACAAGGTCCTCCTCCAGTTTCTAACATGGTAACTATTTGACTGCTTCATCCCCTGTTACCACAGTTTCTGCACCAAGGAATAATATTATTTGTTGGGGGAGAATTTTACCGAGGGAAAGTTACTCGCAGCACATTCCCATTTCAGGATCATGGGGGTGTTGCTCTTCCTGGTTCTCTCCGGCAGTAAGTCTCGGGCTGGATGACCTCCTCTATCTCATGCTAGCAAGCTCTTGGCTTTGTCGCTGGGAGACGACAAATCATCGATGTACCAAGCTCCTCCCCGGAGTAACGTTGATGATGCCGTGAGGTGGCTGACCTTGTTGTTTCTGGTTATGGCAGCACCCTTGGCCGATCTTCTCCTGCTTTAGGCTGGCATCGAAGGAATTTACCTAGCCACCTCTTTCTGACGAGCTCCTCAGTTTCATCTCGGGACTGGATGCATTCCTCAGTGTCGTGGCCATGGTCGCGATGGTAGAGATAGTACTTACTTCGATCGCGCTTGTTTGAGGGAGACCATAATCCTTCTGGTCTTGGCAATTGGTTCTTAACTTTGGTGAAAATCTGAGTTTGAGGAGCGTTGAGGGGGGCGTAGTTGCAGAACCTTTCGGAAGGAGGACTTCTTCATGCCCTTCTGTCGGAGCTTTCTCAGTGGCGAGCTTGAAAAGTTCAGGCCTTGCTTGCATTGGGGAGGTCGTTAGCGCGGTCAAACTTTCTGTGGAACCTTCTGCGGAAGAACTTCATGCTCCTTTATCGGGGTTTCCTTGGAGTCATACTCGAGAGGAAGTTCGGCCTCGCTTGCTCTGAACTTCATTCCAATGATGAGCTTTGAGGGGGAGTTCGGCCTCGCTTCCACCGAATTTCATTCCGATGATGAGCTTCGAGGGGGAGTTCGGCCTCGCTTCCGCCGAATTTCACTCTGCCCTTTTGTGAAGCTTTTATCGGGAGGACATCATGCTTTTTTGTCGGGGGTTCTTGATGGCGAGTTCGGCGGCGAGCTTGGCGGCCTCGTACACGTCGAACTTCTTTCCGCCCTCCTGGGTGAACTTCATGCCCTCTTGATCGGGGCCCCTTGATGGGGAGTTCGGCGGTGAGCTCGATGGCGTCGCATATGCCGAACTTCTTTCCATCCTCCTGTGAAGCTTTCATCGGGAGAACTTCATGCTCCTTTGTCGAGGCTTCCTTGATGGTGAGTTCAAGGGTGAGTTCGGCCCCGTTAGCGCTGCCGAACTTCATTCCGCTTCTGCGAGAGAACTTCTGCCCTCTGTTTCTCCTTTCTTAGAATGATTGGTATGCTTGAATGCTCTTCCTTAAGGCCAGTTCCTCGCATCCTTATGGCGGGTTTGCTGGCAAAGTCCCCATCGGAGGTTGTCGCACGGCCAGCATCATCTCGACGGGACCACGAATCCAATCAGTAGGTTGAACTGCTCCACGACTGCGGTGACTTCGTATGGAATCTGGGCTGCCGGGATTGAAACGGGAGCAGATGGATCTGACGCGCAGGCCGTCGATCGTCGAGTCGGAGCTTTCCTGAGAAGCATTTTCTCTTCGAGAAAGAACTCTAGTGAGGAAGGAGAGAGATCTCTGGAGAGGGAAGAGAGAAATCATCGCCGAGCACTCCTTTAAGAATAAGGAAATCTTGGAGGTTCATGCCCTTCCTCTAGAGTCAATCTGTTGACGCAGAAATTGGTCATCGTCGGAAGCAGCTGGAGCGGAGGTGGACGAGGTCGCCACCGGGGACCTACAAAATAAAGTCCCATTCGGAGCCGGTGGGGGGTGGCTCCGACAGAACCATCCGACGATCAAGTCAGCTCTGGCCAACAGGAATGAAGTGCTCGGGAATGATTTTCACAGAGCTTAGAGATGAAGAGGAGATCTTAGAGATTAGAGAGAGCGAAATTAGCGTATCTGGAGGGTCCTTTTTATAGCGGAGCTTGATGGTGATAGCTGTAGCCGCATGCTAGCAGGCTGCTCGAGGTTCGATGGAGTCAGTCTCATGAAAAGGTGCCATTTGCGGTGGGTTGATGGTGATAGCCATCGTCGTCTGATAGCGGATCGCTGTCGCTTGCGGTGGACTGATGGTGATGACTGCAGCTATCTTGATACTAAGCCGCTCAGGGCTGAATGAAGGATTGAAGAGCTTCGACATGTGCCCATTTTAGAGGAGTTTGGATTTCTAAAGAGGAAGTTCGGAAGGAGTTCGGCTTTCGTAGGCATCTGGCTGGAGGTGCGCGGCTAAGGCTCAGCCGCTGGGGAGTTCGGTAGGAGCTCGGTCGGTGAGAAGTCCAGCTCCTAAAGAAATCTGATCGAAGAGAAAGCTTGGAGGGAGTTTGGCTCCCGCAGGCGCCTGGTCGGAATGATGCGGATAGAGTTCGGCTCTTGCGGGAGTCTGACTGAAGCTCGATGATTGAGTTCGGCTAAAGCCCAGCTGTTGGGAGTCCAAGGAGCTCGGCCGCTAAGTAGTTCGGTCGATTGAAGGAGTTCGGTCCGAACGTTGGGAGTCCAAGGAAGCTCGACTGTTGTGAAGTCCGAAGGAGCTCGGCCGCTAAGTAGTTCAACCGGGTGAAGGGGTTCGGTCCGGACGCTGGGAGTCTCGATCGTTGAGCAGTTCGGCAGGCCCTAAGAGTTCGGCTAAGATCCGTCCGCTGAAGCTCTTCCGTGGCTATTAGTTGCATTAGGCTGAGTATCGAGCTAGACTTCGGCAGGAGCGGGGTTTATCCCTAATAGAAATAATAAAACATAAATACAAAATCACTTTCACTAACCAAGTACATCAAAAGAACTCAGTATGTCTATATCTTCAATATATCTTGTCAGCATATTGGCTTCAAACATTTAGTTAGGAGATTAGCTAACATTGACTCTATATCTATGTACTCAACAGTTATGTCTTCTTTCTTTATAAGATCTCTTACTGTCAGATACTTCAGCTCTAAATATTTAGATCCACTAAAGGATTTATTATTCTTTGTAAAGAATACAGTAGCACTATTATCACAATAAATTGTTAGTGGTCGGAAGATAAAATCAATAATCTAAAATCCTGTAATAAAGTTTCTCAGCCAAATAGCTTGAGTAGCATACTACAACAAAAAAGAGCTACGACAGCGATTTGTAACCACTGCCATAGCCCAAAAAATTAAACCACTATCGTAGCCCAAAAAATCGCTACCATAGGCTATGGCAGCGATTTTCTAACCGCTGCTACTGCGGCCATCATCGTAGCTTTATGGTAGCGGTTGATAGAACCGCTGTCATAGATTGTCTATTGCAGTGATTTATAAACCGCTCCAATAGATCGACCTATCGCAGCGGTTATGTAACCGCTGTCATAGGATATCTATAGCAGCGGTTACATAATCGCTGCCATAGGTAATCTATAGCAGTGGTTTCTTAACCACTGCCATAGGTCTAGTGTAGCGGTTGGCACCGAACCTATGGCAGCGGTTGGCACGAATATGGCAATGGTTATAAAATTACTACCATAAATTTTGAATAATTAAAAAAAATATTTTTTTATATATTTTATCTGATAAATATAGATATATAACATAAGAAAATATAATAAACATAAAAATTATTCTAAAATACTAAAATTTTATTACCGAATAAAATTTATTATAATTTTTTTAAAAAAATAAAATACATCAAAAGTCTTCTAAATCTACATCATCGTCGTCATCGTTGTCATCGAAAGTCAAAGTCGGAGTTGAAGCTGGAATGCAGGCCAATATATCCTCAAAGTCCGTGACTCCAAAATATGTATTGAGCGTCGACATCATGTCTCTCATGAAGTCCTCTAGATGAGATGCGCGCTCCTCAGCCCGATCTACCCACGTCGTAGTATGATCTGCCCGTGCCAACGCCTCCTTAAGCTCCTTCCGACTAACGACACCGAAAGTCTGTGAGGAGGTGCTCACCTCGGACCAGTAGCTCGTCGACGTGTGTCTGGGCCTGCATCAGATCCTTCCAGAGTCACTACTAAAAAAAAGGGCTATGGTAATGATTTGTAACCGTTGTTGTAGCCTAAAAAACCACTGTCATAGGCTATGATAGCGATTTTCTAACCGCTACCATTACGACCATCGCTGTAGCTCTATGGCAGCGGTTGTTAGAACCGCTGTCATAGATTGCCTATTACAGCAGTTTATAAACTGCTGCAATAGATCGACTTATCACAGCGATTATGTAACTGCTGCCATAGGATATCTATAGCAGCGGTTACATAACCGCTGCCATAGGTAATCTATAGCAGTGATTTCTTAACCGCTGCCATAAGTTTAGTATAGCAGTTGGCATCGAACCTATGGCAGTGGTTTGTACGGATATGGTAGCGATTATAAAACCACTACCGTAGATCTTAAATAATTTTAAAAAAATAATTTTTTTATTTTTTTATATATTTTATCTGATAAATATAGATATATAACACAAAAAAATATAATAAACATAAAAATTATTTTAAAATACTAAAATTTTATTATCGAATAAAATTTATTATATTATTTTTTAAAAAAAATAAAATACATCAAAAGTCTCCTAAATCTACATCATCATCGTCGTCATCGGGAGCTAGAGTCAGAGCTGAAGTTGGAGCCAGAGCCAGAGTTGGAGTCGGAGCTGGAGCTAGAGTCGGAGTCGGAGTTGGAGCTAGAATGCGGGCCAACATATTCTCGAAGCCCGTGACTTCAAAATGCATGCTAAGCATCGACATCATATCTCTCACGATGCCCTCCAAATGAGATGCGCGCTCCTCAGCCCGATCTGCCCGCGTCGCAGCATGATCTGCCCGTGCCAACGCCTCCTCAAGCTCATCCCGACTGATGACACCGAAAGTCTGTGAAGAGATGCTCACCTCAGACTAGTAGCTCATCGGCATATGTCCGGGCCTGCATCGAATCCTTTTAGAGTGCTTAGGCCCCAAGACCTAAGACGGATGGTCATGGGGCTCAGAGGTATCCGGACCCTCGCTTATGAGCGCATCTAACTAATTCTGTAATTATAAATTAAAATAAAATTTTATAAAAAATACTATAATATTAATCATATATACTAAAATATTTAATACTTACAAAAATACGTCCGATCGCGGCATTCATCGACCTGTCCGTCTTGTCCGTACGGCTGGATCGAAAGATCTCACTACAGTTGGACATCACTCCATCTCTCATCAGCTATAATAAAGAACAAATTTATCAAAAAGATGATAAAAAATATGAATTTAATTTATCTAGTAAGATTTAGAATTAATTATCTCTCTATGCATATGATTGGCCATAGACTCGCGGTCTAGAGCGTGCGTATACTCTTGGGCTATACGATTCTTCTGATTTTGATGGAAGGCAGCCTAACAAGTATTCAAATATATAATAAATATTTAAATAAAACTTTAAGCATATTCAAAAATTTAAAAGTTAGAAATTTTACCTCAAACTCTTGGCTCCTCCAGTGTCTAACCATCCTCTTCCACTGACTCGGAGGACAGTCCTGTATCCAGAAAATAAGCTCCTCTAGAGTGTCTCGTCGGTGCTTAAGCCATCCTCTGTGGAGCTTGATCTTGTAACTCCGGTACAACTCTTCGATCTTCTTCAATCGGGCATCTCGAGCCCTCTCATGATCGGAGAAGTCATACCTCCTTTGTATAAATTTATCAAAAATCAGTTATAAAATTATTCTAATTAAATATATAGTGTAAACATATAAAATACATAAATATAACTAAGATGCGCGTACTTATCCATATCTCCTCTCATACCCAATCTCTGATGGCAGTATCTATCAAACGCTAGTCTCTGGGCTCTACGAGAATGATGTCTGACCGCCTCACAAGTATTCTAAAAAAGGATGCATCTCCCGCATGGTCTTTCCTACCGACATCCCCTCCACATCATACTGCATCATCATCTGATGCTGGCAGTTTCACACGTGTGCCATACATATGGGACCATGAAATATCCGACTGGATGATGCACCTGCATTGCAAATACGTTATGCAAATATATAAGTATACAAATACTATATAAAAAATAAAGTTGTGCTAATATAATAAAAACGTACACTCAGATGCCTGTGACGGTAAAGGCTTAGCTGCTGGTGGACTAGATGCCACCGATAGAGTAGATGCCATTGGTGCAGTAGATGCCAATGGTGAAGATCCCTGAGCAGCCGATGTCGAGGTAGATGGAGTATGCTCTGACTACTCAAATGCAAAACTACGCATAACCCATCAAGAGACAGAGGTGAAAGCTAGATGACGTTTCGGTGCCATTGTGACCTGCAACATTAATGAATATTAATTAATATAATATCATGATATATCAAATTCTATTCGCTTGAAAGCCGAGCCAGCTTCGTGCCTGAGACAGCCGACTCCATACCTAAGAAATTCGGTTAGGATCCTCCTCTAGTCGGCTCGATTACGGCCCGAGCTGGCTCGACTGCGTATCCGAACCGGCTCGGCTGTGTGCCATCCCCTCGATCACTCCCTCTCTCCCTCTCTCAATCTCTCTCGTCAGTGAGGACGGCGAGGCCAAACCCCTTCCTCCCAACTTTTCCATCTCTCGATCTTTCTCTCTCCCTCTCTCAATCTTCCTCACTGACAAGGTCGAACCCCATCCCTCCCTCTCTCACTCTCTCGATCTTCCTCACCAGTAAGGCTAAACCCCATCCCTCCCAGTGATGCTGGCAAGGTCGGACCCCCTTCCTTCCTCTCTCGCTCTCTCGATCTCCCACTCTCCCTCTCTCGATCTCCCAATGATGGCGGCAAGGCCGGATCCCTTCCTTCCTCTCTCAAGTATAGATCCATCGGATATTCGGGTTCGAATCCGATATCAGTAATTAAAATTGAGTTCGAATCTAAATATCCAGGCTCTGATCCAAACCTAATCCGTTGACAGATCTATTCCACAACTGCCGACATGGCACGACCCAAGGCTACCGCCATGGCACGACCCAAAAACTACGACATGCAGATAATTATAATATTTATAATAAATATTTATAATATTTATTATAAATATTTTATAAATTATTATAAATATATATGATTAATAAATAATACTATAAAATTAAAAAAAATATACCTGCGGCTATAGAGAGCGAGTCACATTGAAAGTTTCGAGGGTCGCCGACGATGATGCTAGAGGAGGACGATGGCATTAGAGGTAACCTACAAAATAAAAGTAAGATAGTGAGATAGAGAAGAGAGAAAAGGAGAAAAAAAAGAGAGAGCAGGGTGGGATGAAGATGAGGGGCCAGGGGGCACAGTTGATGAGGAGGTCGAAGGAGGCTTCACACTCAGTTGGGGGAGGGTCAGAATGGTAGTGGTGGTGGGGGGTGGGGTTTCACAGGGGGCCGACGAGGGCAGGAAGGTTCGTCGGAGGAGGGGTTTCGTGGTGGGCCGAGGGAGGATCGGATGGGGGTTCATCGGAGGGAAGTTTTGCTGAGGGCCGAGGAGGGTCAGATGGAGGGGTGGGGTGGCAGGTGGGGGGAGGGACGACCGAGGATGGTGGGGCCGAAGAGGGAGGCGGAAGGAGGGGCACGATGAGGGGGAAGGAGGGGCGATGCCGGCTCGGGGAGGGAGGAGATCGACGTCGGCCGTGGGGGGAGGAGGGGCAACTCTGGTTGGGGGAGAGGGGCGACGTCGGCCAGGGAGGAATGGGCGATGCGATCGGGGTGAGAGCCTCACCAACGATGAAGAGGAGGAAGAGAGAGAAGATCGAGGCGCGCAGAAGGAAAGAAAAAATTTGAAGATTTTTAACCTAACCTACGAAAGCAGTTATCGAACCACTGTCATAGATCTACGATAGTGGTTATCCAAAATTGCTGCCATAGATCTATGGCAGCGGTTCTATAACTGCTGTTGTAGACCTATAACAGTGGTTTTTGATAACCGCTACCATGGATTGAAAATAATTTATTTTAATTTTTTTAAATATTATATAATTTTAAAATTTAATATCCATCTTCATCATTTATTCTCTAAATAATTATTATTAGAGTGTCGTCGCAAAAGATCGCCTCGATCCAATGGCCCTAACTTCATCAATCAAAAAAATTTGATTTCGACGATCACAAATGATGATGCGATGATCTGATAGATGAAGATCTTCGATGGATTCAAAAATCTACAACGACGATCTTGATGATGTTTCTAGCATCCTATCAAAATTTTATTTCAATTAGATATTGCTATCATGGTCAATTTAGTACGAAATGATTTCGACCGTTAAATTAGAAACAAGCGATCAAAGGATTAAACGACATCCAATTATGAGATAATTTTTTAGTTAAATGATCTTTGTTATAATTTTAAATATTTTATATGGCAATGATAGTAAAATTTAAATTATTTTTGTATAAACTATTCATGTTAAGCAGATATTACAAAAGCAAAAAGCATAACGACCAGTGAAGTTTCAGAATGGTTATCAGAAGATGTATAGTTTTAGATCGTTCTTCATCTCACAAGTTGAATTTTATAATTACCACCATAAAAAATGATTAAAATAGTAGGCAAGATCATTTATAAAAAAAAAATCTCATAATCGGACACCGTTTAATTCTTTGATCAATCGTTTATCATTTAACGGTCGAAACTAACCTATACTAAATTGACCAAGATAACAATATCCGATTGAAGTAAAACTTTGATAGTATACTACAAACATCATCTAGATCATCGTTGCAGGTTTTTAGATCTATTGAAGGTCTCCATCTATCAAATCATCGCATCATCATTCATGATCGTCAAAATTAAATTTTTTTGATCGACGAAGCTAGGGCCATCGGATCGAGGCGATCTTTTGCGACGATACTCTAATGATAATAATTTAGATAATGAACGATGAAGATAGGTATTAAATTTTAAAATTATATAATATTTAAAATATATATATATATAGCAGTAGTTACAATTAACCGCTGCCATAAATCAGATTATAACAGCGGTTCCTACCAACCGCTGCTATAGGTCCGACTTATGACAGCGGTTATAATGAACCACTGCTATAGGTTAATCTATGATAGTGATTTTTTGTAACCGCTGCTATAGATCTGATCTACGATAGCGATTTTCGTTAACTACTGCTATATATCGGATCTATAGCAGCGGTTATAAAAATCATTGCTATAGGTCCGACCTATAGCAGTGGTTAATAAAAATTACCGTCGTAGGTGCTATGGCAGCAGTTTCAAAAATCACTGCCATAGGTCATTTTTATAGTAGTGAGTGCTCAGGTCCTAAGACCTGAGATAGATGGTCATAGAGCCCAGAGGTATTCGGACCCTTGCTCGCAAGCACATGTAACTGATCCTATAATTATAAATTAAAATAAAATTTTATAAAAAATACTATAATACTAATCATATATACTAATATATTTAATACTTATAAAAATATGGTCGATCGTAACATTCATCGACCTGCCCGTCTTATCCATGCGGCTAGATCGGAAGATCTTGCTATGGCTAGGTATCATTCCACCTCTCATCAGTTATAACAAAGAATAAATTTATCAGAAAGATGATAAAAAATATGAATTTAATTTATCTAGTAAGATTTAAAATTAATTACCTCTCTATGCACACGACTGACCATAGACTCGTGGCCTAAAGTGTGCGTATACTTCTGAGCTGCACGGTTCTTCCGATTCTGACGAAAGATAGCCTAACAAATATTTAAATAAATAATAAATATTTAAAAAATATTTAAATAAAATTTTAAGCATATTAAAAAATTTAAAAGTTAGAAATTTTATCTCGAACTCCTGGCTCCTCCAGTGTCTAACCATCTTCTCCCACTGACTCGGAGGACAGTCCTATATCTAAGGAACAAGCTCCTCCGAAGTGTCTCATCGGTCCTCGAGCCATCCTCTATAGAGCTTGACCTTGTAACCTTGGTACAACTTTTCGATCTTCTTCAGTCGGGCATCTCGAGCCCTTTCGTGATGGAGAAAGTCGTACCTCCTCTGCATAAATTTATCAAAAATTAGTTATAAAATTATTTTAATCAAACATATATAGTGTAAACATATAAAATGCAAATATATATATGTATAAATACTATATAAAAAATAAAGTTATGCTAATATAATAAAAATGTACACTCGGATACCTGCGATGGTAGAGGCTCAGCTACCGATGGACTGATGCCGTCGATGGAGTTGATGCCAATGGTGAAGATCCCCGAGCAATCGATGTTGAGGTGGATGGAGTATGCTCTAACTGCTCCTCGACTGTAGAACTGCACGTAACCCATCGAGAGGTAGGAGTGAAAGCTAGATGGTGTTTCGGTGTCATCATGATCTGCATTGTTAATGAACATTAATTAATATAATATCATGACATATCAAATTCTATTCGCTCGGAAGTCGAGCCAGTTCCATGCTTGAGATAGTCGATTCTATGCCTGAGACAGCCAGCTCTGTGCTTGAGACATCCGACTAGGGTCCTCCCTCAATCGGCTCGATCACGGCCCGAGCCGACTCGGCTGCATATCCAAGCTGGCTCGGCTGTGTGCCATCCCCTTGATCACTTCCTCTCTCGATCTCTCTCACCGATAACGACGGTGAGGCTGAACCCCTTCCTCCTAGCATTTCCATCTCTCGATCTTCCTCTCTCCCTCTCTCGATCTTCCTCGTCGACGAGGTCGGATCCCATCCCTCCCTCTCTCACTCTCTCGATCTCCCTCGTCGGCAAGGCCGGACCCCATCCCTCCCAGTGATGTCGGCGAGATCGGATTCCCTTCCTCTCTCTCTCTCGCTCTCTCAATCTCTTACTCTCCCTCTCTCGATCTCCCTCGCCGATGAGGCTGGACCCCCTCCCTCCCAATGATGGCAGCAAGGTCGGATCTCTCTCTTCCTCTCTCAAGTATAGACCCATCGGATATTCGGATTTGGATTCGATACCAGTAATTAAAATTGGATCCAAATCTGAATATCCAAATTTTAATCCGAATCCAATTCATTGATAGATCTAGTCTACAGCCATCGACATGGCACGGCCCAAGGCTACTACCATGGCACGGTCCAAAAACTACGGCATGCAGATAATTATAATATTTATAATAAATATTTATAATATTTATTATAAATATTTTATAAATTATTATAAATATACATGATTAATAAATAATATTATAAAATTTTAAAAAAAAAATTATACCTACGGCTATAGAGAGTGGGTCGCACCGAAAGCTCCGAGTATCGCCGACGATGATGCTAGAAGAGGACGACAGCACTAGAGGTAACCTACGAAACAAAAGCAAGATAGTGAGATAGAGAAGAGAGAAAAAGAAAAAAAAGAGAGAGAGAGCAGAGGCGGCCGGAGATGGGGGCCAGAGGGCATAGTGATGAGGAGGCCGAAGGAGGCTTTGCACTCGACCGGGGGAGGGTTAGAATGGTGGTGGTGGTGGGGGGTTTCGTAGGGGCCGAAGGAGGGTCGGATGGGGATTCGCCAAAGGGGGGGTTCACTGGGACCGATGGAGGGTCGGATGGAGGGGCGAGGGGGGTTTTGCAAGGGGCCGACCGAGGGTGGAGGGGGGTTCACCAGATGGGGGGTTCATGGGGGCTGAGGGAGGGTCAGATGAGAGGTTTCGTTGGAGGCCGAGGGAGGGTCGGATGGAGGGGTGGGGGGCTGGGTGGGGGGTGGCGGGGAGGGGCGATCGGAGATGGGGGATCGAAGAGGAAGGGAGAAGGAGGGGCGGCGTCGACCATGGGGGAAGGAGGGGTGACCCCGATCAGGAGGGAGAAGGGGCGGCGTCGATCGGAGGGGAGGAGGGGCGACGTCGGCCAGGGGGAGGAGGGGCGACGCCGATCGAAGGTGAGGAACCTCACCGACGATGAAGAGAAGGGAGAGAGAGAGAGTGAGAGAGATTGAGCATGCACGGGAGGAAAGAAAAAATTTGGAGATTTTAAACCTAATCTACGGTAGTAGTGATCCAAAACCACTGCCATAAATCTATGACAGCAGTTCTATAACCGTTGCTGTAGACTATAGTAGCGATTTTTGATAATCACTGCCATAGATTGAAAATAATTTTTTTTTATTTTTTTTAAATATTATATAATTTTAAAATTTAATGTCCATATTCATCGTTCATTATCTAAATAATTATTATTAGAGTGTCATCGTAAAAGATTGTCTTAATTTGATGGCTCTAACTTCATCGATCAAAAAAATTTGATTTCGATGATCATGAATGATGATGCGATGATCTGATAAATGGAGATCTTCGATGGGTTCAAAAATCTACAATAATGATTTTGATGATGTTTGTAGCATACTATCAAAGTTTTACTTTAATCGAATATCGTTATCATGATCAATTTAGTACGAAATGATTTTGATCGT
This sequence comes from Cocos nucifera, assembly GCA_006176705.1. NCBI lineage: Eukaryota > Viridiplantae > Streptophyta > Magnoliopsida > Arecales > Arecaceae > Cocos > Cocos nucifera. The sequence goes on along the minus strand of QRFJ01001169.1, from coordinate 769,410 downwards.
TAAATTAGAAACAAGCGATCAAAGGGTTAAATGGTGTCTGATTGTAAGATAATTTTTTAGTTAAATAATTTTTATTATAATTTTAAATATTTTATAGTTTTAGATTGTTAAGCAGATATTGCAAAAGTATGAGCATAACAACCAATGAAGTTTCAAAATGGTTATCAGGAGATGTATAGTTTTAGATTATTCTCCATCTCATGAGTTGAATTTTATAATCACCACCATAAAAAATAATTAAAGTAGTAGGCAAGATCATTTATAAAAAAAAATATCTCATAATTGGACACCGTTTGATTCTTTGATCAATCATTTATCATTTAACGATCGAAACTAATCTATACTAAATTAACCAAAATAATAATATCCGATTGAAGTGAAACTTTGATAGTATGCTACAAACATCATCGAGATCATCGTTGTAGGTTTTCGAATCCATCAGAGGTCTTCATCTATCAGATCATCGCATCGTCGTTCATGGTCATCAAAATCAAATTTTTCTGATCGATAAAGCTAAGGCCATCGGATCGAGGTGACCTTTTGCGAAGATACTCTAATGATAATTATTTAGATAATGAATGATGAAGATGGATATTAAATTTTAAAATTATATAATATTTAATATATATATATATATATGGCAGTGGTTGCAATTAACCGCTGCCATAAATCAGATTATAGCAGCGGTTCCTACTAACCGCTGCTATAGGTTCGACTTATGGCAGCGGTTACAATGAACTGCTGCTATAGATCGATCTATAGCTGTGATTTTTTATAATTACTGCTATAGATCCGACCTACGGTAGTGATTTTTTGTATCCGCTGCTATATGTCAGACCTATGACAGTGATTACAAAAATCACTGCTATAGGTTTGACCTATGACAGCAGTTAATGAAAACTACTGCCATAGGTACTATGGCAGTAGTTTTCGAAATTGCTGCCATAGTAAGCAAGGCCATAGGCCATTTTTATAGTAGTGACAGTTCCATAACAGGCAATAAACTTAACTTGCATAGTAGAAAAAGCTGTCATGATCAGTTTAACACTCCTCTAAGATATAGCACCACCGACTAATATAAAAATATATCCTAAAGTTGATTTTAAATCATCAGGGCATCCAGTAAGATCTGAATTCAAATACTCTAATAACTGTAGATCATTAGTTTTTCTATATATAAGCATATAGTCCTTAATTTTCTATAAATATCTCATTATCCTTTTTGCTGTAATCCAATGTTGAAAATCTAGATTCGATAGATATCTATCGAGAACTCCCATTATGAAGGCAATGTCAGGTTTGGTGCAAACCTAAGCATACATCAAACTCCCTATAGCACTAGCATAATGGATATTCTTCATCTGATCTTTCTCAAGCTCATTTTTGGGGCACTGATCTTTATTGAATTTATCATCTTTAACAATAGGTATATCACATGGTTTATGTTGGTGCAGAAACTGATCGTCGCCGGATCCAGCTGGAGTAGAGGAGGATGAGGTCGCCGTCGGGGACCTACAAAATAAAGTTCCATCCAGAGTTGATGGAGGGTGGCTCCGGTAGGATCCTCCAATGATCAAGTCAGCTCTGGCCAATAGGAATGGAGTGCTCGAGAATGAGTTTCGCAGAGCTTAGAGAAGGAGAGGAGAGTTTAGAGCTTAGAGTTAGCATATCTGAAGGATCCTTTTTATAGGCGGAGCTTGATTGATGGTAACTGATAGTGACGATCATACCGCTTGATGGTGGGCCGCTCGAGACTGCACGGGTTTGGTATAGAGAGGATGGTATCGTCAGGTCGATAGTGACAGCCATACCATCCGATAGTGGTGGGCTGCTCGAGATCTGGCAGAGTCAGTCATGGAGGAGTGCGTTTATAGCATCGCCTGTGGCAGACTAATGGCGATCGATTATCTAGATTTAATAGCCATGGCTCTGAGAAAGTAGGCATTGATCAGTGGACTTCGATACATATCAATTTCAGAGGAGTTCAGACTCTTAGAGGAGTTCGACTGGGGGAAGCTCGGAAGGAATTCGGTCGGAGGAGTGCAGAGGAAGTTCGGCTCTCATGGGAGTCCAATTGAAGCTCGACCATTGGAGAGTTCGATCGGTTGAAGAAGTTCGACTAAGGCCTGGCTGCTAAGAGTCCGAAGGAGCTCAATCGCTAAGAAGTTCGGCCGGCTGAAGGAGTTCGGCTAAGGCCCAGCCACTGAGAGTCCGAAGGAGCTCGACCGCTGAGTTCGATCGGCTGAAGGAGTTCAGCTAAGACCCATCCGCTGAAGCTCTTCCATGGCTACCAGTCGCATTAAGCTAAGCATCGAACTGGACTTCGGCAGGAGCAGGGTTCATCTCCAATAATAGTCTCCCCCACTTCTGAGTTCGAAACTCGAAGGAAGGGAGTGCAGAAAAGACAACTGCCGAAGTCCTCTTCTGAGCTTCATGCAGGTTCAAGTTTAAGCTCAGGGGAGATTTCATCTCTAGCCAAAGTTGATGTTGAAGTTGAAGCCCGGGGGAGATCTCATCTCCCATCGAGGTTGAAGTAGATCTTGCCTCCTGCGGTCGAGGTTGAAGGTTGAGCTCCTCGGGGGCGATATTGTCACCAGCGGTCGAGGCTGACTCGGGGGAGATCTCCTCTCCTGCAGTCGAGGTCGGCTCGAAGGAGATCTCATTTTCTATAGCTGAGGTTAATACGGGCGCTCGAAAGAGATCTGATCCGCAGCCAAGGTTATCGCAGTCGCTCGAAAGAGATCTTATCTCTGGCCGAGGTTGACGTGATCGCTCGGGAGAGATCTCATCTCTAGCCGAGGTTGACTCGGTCGCTCGGGAGAGATCTCATCTCTAGTCAAGGTTATCGCGGTCGCTCGAAAGAGAACTTATCTCTGGTCGAGATTGACTCGATCGCTTAGGAGAGATCTTATCTCTAGTCGAGGTTGTCCTGAGTGCTCTAACCGAGATTGTCTCTAATTTTATCTCTGGTCGAGATTGTTTCGATCGCTCGAGAGAGATCTTATCTCTGATCGAGATTATCTCGGTCGCTCAAGAGAGATCTTATCTCTGATCGAGGTTGCCTCGAAAGAGATCTTATCTCCTGTGGTCGAAGTTAATGCGGGCGCTCGGGATTGATGGAGCTGTAGACTTTGAAGCTTGGACTTGGACTTTGCTCGCGTTAGAATGAGGGCCTTCGACTTTGCTCACATTAGAACGAGATTCTCCTCCTATTCCTAACGAACTGTGGGGGCACATAAGAGTCATTGTTGGAGCCTCTCCTTTCATCTCGTCTAAAATGAACGAGGCCTTCGACTTTGCTCATGTTAGGATGAGGTTCTTCTCCTATTTCTAACAGGCTGTGGGGGCACATAAGGGCCATTGTCAGGACCTCTTCCTCCATCTCGTCTATAATGAATGAGGCCTTCGACTTTACTCACATTAGGACAAGATTCTTCTTCTATTTCTAACGGGCTGTGGGAGCATATAAGGGCCGTTGTCAGGGCCTCTCCCCCATCTCGTCTAAAATAAATGAGGCCTTCGACTTTGCTCACGTTAGGACGAGGTTCTCCTCCTGTTTCTAACGGACTGTGAGGGTACATAAGGATCGTTGTCAGGACCTCTCCCTCCATCTCATCTAAAATGAACGAGATCTTCAATTTTGCTCACGTTAGAACGAGATTCTCCTCCTACTCCTAATGGACTGTGGGGGCACGTAAGGACCGTTATCAGGGCCTCTCCCCCATCTCGTCTAAAATGAACAAGGCCTTCGACTTTGCTCATATTAGGATGAGATTCTTCTCCTATTTTTAATGGGCTGTGAGGGCACATAAAGGCCGTTGTCAGAGCCTCTCCCCCCATCTCGTCTAAAAATGAATGAGGCTTTCGACTTTGCTCATGTTAGGACAAGATTCTCCTCCTACTCTTAACGAACGTGGGGGTACATAAGGATCGTTGTCAGGGCCTCTCCCCCCATCTCATCTAAAAATGAACGAGGCCTTTGATTTTGCTCACGTTAGGATGAGGTTCTCCTCCTATTTCTAACGGACTGTGGGAGCACATAAGGACCGTTGTCAGGGTCTCTTCTTCCATCTCGTCTAAAATGAATGAGACTTTCGACTTTGCTCACGTTAGGACAAGGTTCTCCTCCTGTTCCTAATGGGCTGTGGATGAGGTTCTTCGAAGCTCGAAAGAGTTCTCATCTCTAGTCGAGGTTGATGCGGTCGCTCGAAAGAGATCTTATCTCTAGTCGAGATTGACTTGATCGCTCGAAAGAGATCTTATCTCTAGCCGAGGTTATCGCGGTCGCTTGGAAGAGATCTTATCTCTTACCGAGATTATCGTGATCGCTCGGAAGAGATCTTATCTCTGATCGAGGTTTGACTCGGTCGCTCGAAAGCGATCTTATCTCTAGCCGAGGTTTGATGCGGTCGCTCGAGAGAGATCTTATCTCTGGCCGAGGTTGACTCGGTTGCTCAGGAGAGATCTTATCTTTAGTCGAGGTTGTCGCGGTCGCTTGGAAGAGATCTTATCTCTAGCCGAGGTTGCGGTCGAGGTTGATGCGGTCGCTCGGGAGAGATTCTTATCTCTGATCGAGGTTGGTTCGATCGTTCGAGAGAGATCTTATTTCTCTAGTCGAGGTTATCTCGATCGCTCGAAAGAGAATCTTATCTCTAGTCGAGGTTGACACGATCGCTCGAAAGAGATCTTATCTCTGGCTGAGGTTGGCTCGGGCACTCGGGAGAGATCTTTATCTCTAACCGAGATTGATGTGGTCGCTCGAGAGAGATCTTATCTCTGGTCGAGGTTGACTCAGTCACTCGGAAGAGATCTTATCTCTAGCCGAGGTTGTCGCGGTCGCTCAGGAGAGATCTTATCTCTAGCCAAGGTTGACTTGATCGCTCGGAAGAGATCTTATCTCTAACCGAGGTTGACTCAATCGCTCGAGAAAGATCTTATCTTTGATCGAGGTTGGCTCGAGTGCTCAAAAAAGATCTTATCTCTAGCCGAGATTATCATGGTCATTCGAAAGAGATCTTATCTTTGATCGAGGTTGAAGGTCTTTGACCTGCTCATGTTAGGATGAGATTCTCCTCCTATTCCTAACACGGTAACTATTGACTGCTTCTTTCCTATCATCACATAATTTTTGCATCCAAAAATAATATTATTGAAAGAGAAGAATTTTATCGAGGAAAAGTTACTAGCAGCACATCCTCATTTCAGAATCATGGGGGCGTTATTCCTCTGAGTTTCCTCGGGCAGTATGCCCCAGACCGGACGACCTCCTCCATCTCATGCTGGCCTTCTCAGTTAGGAGCAAGCTTCTCTTGGCTTTGACGCTGGAAGATGATGAATCCCCGAAGTACCAAGCTCCTTCTAGGGGTAATGTTGATGATGCCATGAGACGACCGACCTTCTTATTTCTGGCTACGGCAGCGCCCTTGGTCGATCTTCTCCTGCTTTAGGCTGGCGTCGAAAGAATTTATCCAGCCATCCCTTTCTAATGAGTTCCTCAATTTCGTCTCAAAGCTGAAGGCATTCCTCAGTGTCGTGGTCGTAGTCGCGATGGTAGAGACAGACTTGCTTCGATCGTACTTGTTTGGGAGAGATCGTAATCCTTCTAGTCCTGATAGCTGGTTCTTAACTTCCATGAGAATTTCAGTCCGAGGAGCATTACGGGGGGCGTAGTCGTGGAACCTTTTGGAAGCATGACTTCTTCGTGCCCTTCTGTTGGGGCTTCCTTGGTGGCAAGCTCGAGGAGTTTGGGCCTTGCTTGCGCTAGGGAGGTTGTAAGCACGACCGAACTTCATTCCGTCCTCTTGTGAAATCTGCGGAAGAACTTCATGCCTCTTTGTCGGCGTGAGTGAGGCCGAACTTCATGCCCCTTTGTCGGGACTTCCTTGATGGCGAGCTCGAGGGGGAGTTCGGCGGCCTCACACACACCAAACTTCATTCCGCCCTCCCATGAAACCTTCGTCGAGAGAACTTCATGCCCCTTTGTCGGGCTTCCTTATAGCGAGCTCGAGAACGAGTTCGGCCTCGTTTGCGCTGAGGAGGTCGCAAACACGTCGAACTTCATTCTATCCTTCTGTAAAATCTTCGTCGGGAGAACTTCATGCTCCTTTATCGGGGCTTCCTTAATGACGAGCTCGAGGACGAGTTCGATGGCCTCGCACACGCCGAACTTCATTCTGCCCTCCTGTAAAACCTTCGATGGGAGAACTTCATACCCCTTTATCGGAGCTTCCTTGATGATGAGCTCGAGGGCGAGTTCGACGGCCTCGTATATGCCAAACTTCATTACATCCTCCTGTGAAACGTTTCGGTGGGAGAAACTTCATGCCCCTTTGTTGGGACTTCCTTGATGGAAGCTCGAGAGGGAGTTCGACGGTCTCGTACACGCCGAACTTCATTCCACCCTCCTGTGAAATCTTCGGTGGGAGAACTTCATGCCTTTTTGTCGGAGCTTCCTTGATGGCGATCTCGAGAGGGAGTTCGATCTCGCTTGCACTGGGAAGGTCGTAAATACGGTCGAACTTCATTCCGCCTTCCTGTAAAATCTTCTGTGGGAGAACTTCATGCCCCTTTGTCGGAACTTTCTTGATGGCAAGCTCAATGGGGAGTTCATCCTCGCTTGCACTGGGGAGATCGTAAATGCGGTCGAACTTCATTCCACCCCCTGTGAAACCTTCTAGGGGAGAACTTCTACTCTATTTTTTCTCCCTAAGGATGATTAGTATGCTAGACCAAATGCTTTTCCTTAAGATCGATTTCTGGCATCCTAATGGCAGGTTTGTTGGCAAAGTCTCCGTCAAAAGCTGTCACACGGCCTGCATCATCTTGACGAGGCCACGAACCTTTTGGACCAGCAGGTTGAACTGCTCCACATCTACGGTGGCTTCAGATGGAACCTAGGCTGTCGGGACTGAAACGAAAGCAGATAGACTTGGCATGGAGGCCGCCGATCGTCAAGTCAAAGCTCTCCTGGGAGGCATTTTCTCTTCGAAAAGAAACTCTAGAGAGAAAGAAGAGAGATCTCTAGAGAGGCAAGAGAAAAATCATGGTCGAGCACTCTTTTAAGAATAGAAGAATCTTGAAGATTCGGATCCTGCTTCTAGCACCAATCTGTTGGTACAAAAACTGATCATCGTCGGATCCAATTGGAGTGGAGGAGGATGAGGTCACCGTCGGAAACCTGCAAAATAAAGTTTCATTCAGAGCCGATGGAGGGTGGCTCCGGCAGGATCCTCCGACGATCAAGTCAGCTCTGGTCAATAGGAATAGAGTGCTCGAAAATGAGTTTCGCAGAGCTTAGAGAAGGAGAGGAGAGTTTAGAGCTTAGAGTTAGCGTATCTGGAGGGTTCTTTTTATAGGCGAAGCTTGATTGATAGTGACTGATGGTGACGACCATACCACCTGGTGGTGGGCCGTTCGAGGCTGCATGGGATTTGGTGCAGAGAGGATGGTATCGTTAGATTGATAGTGACAGCCATATCGTTCGATAGTGGTGGACTGCTCGAGATCTGATGGAGTCAGTCATGCAGGAGTGCACTTGTAGCATCGCCTATGGCAGACTGATGGCGATCGTTCATCCAAATTTAATAGCCATAGCTCTGAGAAAATAGGCATTGATCGGTGGACTTCGATACGTATCAATTCCAGAGGAGTTCGAACTCTTAGAGGAGTTCGGTCGGAGGAAGCTCAGAAGGAGTTTGGCCAGAGGAGTGCGGAGGGAGTTCGGCTCTCATGGGAGTCTGACTGAAGCTCGACCATTGGAGAGTTCGATCGGTTGAAAGAGTTCAACTAAGGTCCGACCGTTGGGAGTCCGAAAGAGCTCGACTGCTGAGGAGTTTGGCCGACTGAAGGAGTTCGGCTAAGGCCCGACTGCTGGGAGTCCAAAGAAGCTCGATCGTTGAGGAGTTTGGCTAAGGCCCGACCGTTGAGAGT